>JASDQU010103173.1:163654-190345 GCA_032191745.1 Picea mariana | reverse complement strand
AAGCTGCGCAGATCTCTTGTCCTAGGCAGGGTAGGATCTTGAAGGCTTTGTGTTGTAACTTGGTTTACAGAAGATAATAACAGAAGAAGACTTTGTGGACGTAGCCCCGGAGTGGGGGTGAACCATGGTAACTCTATGTATTGTGTTGATGTGTTTGTCTCTCTCTTGCTAAGTTCTTTGATGTGTTTAGATAGATCTATTGATGCTTTGTGCTTATGAGATATGAATTCATGCTAGATATGATATATAAGATGTAAGTGCTTAATCTATTAGGTATAACCTGTTTATTGTTGCTAAGTGCCAGATCTGAGTAATTATTGCGGTGCTCTGTGCTTTCTGCGAAGTGTATTAATGAATGTATGTTAAGGAATAACTGATGCTAAGTGCGCTATAAGCAAGATAATCACAGGTCTGTGTCCCAGCTAAGGTTGCAGACACCTGAGTCTTGCAACCACCCCTGCCTCTAACTCGGGTGGGACTGCATCTGCTTCGCAGGTGTTGCCAAAAGGGCTGGTAGCTAGGGTTTTGTTGGTGTGCTCTTGAGCGTTGAACCCTGGGTCTGCCCCTGTGCCAACACATGGTCAAACCTTCCCTTTTGGTTGTTGTGTAGTTATGTTCAGCTTGAGTTGGTTTTTTGCTAGCAAAGTATATAGTGTGGTCCATATTCCCTTCCTATGGTTGAGCTAAGATAGCTCCTAGCGCAATACCTAATGCATCCACATGTACATGGAATTCAATTTCCCAGTTGGGGTATATAGAAATTGGTGTAGTACTGAGTTTTTCCTTGAGTATATCAAACGCCTTGTCACACTCATCCGTTCACCGAAATTCTTTGGAATTCTTCAGTAATTTCTCCAATGGTGTTGTGATACTAGCGTGTCTTTTGATGAACCTACGGTAGTATCTTGTGTATCCAAGCATCGGGTGCAATTGTTTAGCACTTGTGGGTGACGTCATGTTTAGGATAACTGCAACTTTAGCTAGGTCCACCATGACCCCTTCCCTGTAAAAAATGTGGCCTAGCAGGTTGTCGTGCAGTATGAAGAAAATACACTTCCTCAACTTCAGAGATATTTGTAACTCACAAATCTCCCAAACATCAACTGGAGTAGCCCTACGTGCTCCTTCAACAAACTATATGCATTCTGGTCATCCATGTAGACTTCTAGGAACCTGTGTATGAAGTCACAAAATACTGCAATAACAATCTTGGAGAAGACCACAGGGGCATTCTTTAGGCCAAAGGGCATCACGTTGTATGTGAATGACCCCCACTCAGTTATAAAAGTGATCTTCTTCTTGTCATCCTCTGAAATTATGATCTGGTGATACCTTGAGA
The DNA here is from genome assembly GCA_032191745.1 of Picea mariana. Taxonomy (NCBI): domain Eukaryota; kingdom Viridiplantae; phylum Streptophyta; class Pinopsida; order Pinales; family Pinaceae; genus Picea; species Picea mariana. The sequence continues at coordinate 189,006 of JASDQU010103173.1, read as the reverse complement.
ATCCATATATAAATGAATATGCTTCTTTACCTGCAACCTTATCTAACACCTCATCACTGAAGGGTGTCAAAAATGGTTCATGTACACATGTGGCATTCAGACTCCTATACTCAACACAGACATGAATGTCCTCGGTACCCTTTTTTCTATGTATTACTATGGGACTAACCCATTCTTCTTCTTCGATCAGAAAGAATAGGCATGCCGCAAGCATTTTTTCTATTTCATTTTTGACCTTTTCTTTTACCTTGAGATTGAGATGATATGTTTTGTGCTTTATGAGTTTCAAGTCAGGTTTTAGCTCGATCTTCATCTCCCCCATGATTCCTTTTATGTCTTTCAATTCTAAGAAGGTTTTTGGGAACAAGTCCTCGTATTCCCGCAATAGACTTTGGATTTCATTCATGGCTTTCTCATCCCAGTAATCCCCTACAAAAGTTATCTTAGGATGCTCTTCTCTCCCTATATTCACTTTCCGCAACATCAGAGGATGGGTATAGGTGCTACTGGTATGACTGGTTGTAGTATCATGGATTTCCCTTATGCCTAAGCTTTGTTTGATATTGAGGTTCCTAAGTTCTTAAAATTCATTAGGTTATTTCAGGTCTTCATCAACTTTACAGCAGGATATCGATATTATAGTAAGGTTGTGACCTATATTGTACTGAAATAATTGGGCATGGTCCGAACATGCTACTGGGATTAGTCTAAGTTCACGAGCATCAGTAAATACCAGTTCCTGAATTATTTGAAGGACTGAGTGAAGCTCAGGAGTCCTATCAGTAAAAGAGAAGTCTCCGCAAAATTGGTCTTGCATTGTTTGCCAATGACTCGTTTATCTTCTGGTCTCTTCATGAATGTACCAGGTTTTTCGAATTTCACCTAATGAGTGGAAAAATAAGTCAATCCATAGCGAAGAGGGTACTTGTGCAACTTTACATTGCTTGATGCAATGCTCAACATGCATTTTGGGGTCATATTTCCCATCGAAAAGTTGTGCACCATGAAAATACGTGTTCCTCTCTACTATCACATGATCGCTTCTGAAAAATCTGTATCAAATAGCTCTCTTTGTGTCCTCCCAATCCAGAAGTGAAGTTCTATGAGTGGCCCACCACCTGGATGGGGTATCCTTCAAAGATATATCCAGAACTAAGATCCTTTGCTTTGGTGCAACTTTTCCATCGGTGAGAAAGCTATTCAAATCTGAAGTACCATCGTATGTTGGGTGATTCCTTGTCTCAGTCCCAATCCATCTTGTTTCCCAGATAGTTGTGCAACCTCTTGAAAATATTTCGTATGAACCCTGTTGACAACTATCAAAAGATAGTTATGAGTCCTCCTCAACTGATTGTATACTTTGCCAACTTACAGATCCATCTACAGTGGGGTTGATGTAATCTAGCCTCATCCTTGCTATTATGGTGTATAACCGGTTGAGAACTTCTGATTCCATGTTATTATCCACTGGCTCAGTATATCTAGGTCCCAAGTAAGGATCTAAGAGTTGGAATACCTTTATTCCATCTGCCTCAAACGTCATGGTGTCCCTCTTTTAGTCGATGACAACATAATTGTCATAATCCCAATCAATTCCTAATAAGGCAGGGTAGGATTCTTTGTCTCCCATGATCTCAATCACTTCAAAATCGACTGTCATTTTAACTCCCGAAACATCTACTTCCACACCTTTCAGCCTTCCCACTGGAAAAATGCAGTATTGATTTTCCATTCTCAGTTGGATGGGGGAATAGAATAAATGAGGTTTCCCTAGAGCCTCCCAGGTCTTTTTGGGTAAGATATTGACATCTGATCCTAAATATAGCATGACATCTTTAATTTCAAAGTCACTTAACTGAGCTTCCAACCCAAATTCTTTCCCCGTTCGCACCTTCCTTCTTTGTATCCTCTAGGCATTCTTCTCAGGGAGGTTGGTGGTTATAGTGGTTTTTGGGGTTCCCTCATCCCCCAGGATTAGGTACAAGGTATTCTGCAACTTCTCAGAGAGTCGGTCATCTTCCAGGATCTCAAAGAATAACTGAAACCAGAGGTTAATTATATCTTGAGACTACTTATGGGGTCTTCTCGAGTTTAAGATATTTCCGGGTGTGGGAGGTGAAGAAGGAGCTTGAGCGATCTTGGGTTGAAAGGATACTTTAGGAGGGTTTTCCCTTATTTCTAGAGCAAATTCACCTCTAAATATTTCTACTACATCTTTGGAAAATAGTTTTTGTTTCAAAAGTTCATACATGTCATCCTTGGGAGCTTCTTTCTTAATCTTGGGTCGATTGTTGGCATATGCCCCAGTTTTCGCTCCTCTGCAAGTGACTATGTTTACTTTGGGTGCCTTCCCTTCAACTTCCCTCCTGCCTTCTGAGGTTACGAAGTTATCTCCTCTTTGATGAATTTGGTCCTCCCACTTCGCGATCAGATCAGGTCACTCCTTAGTTGTGTGGGAATTAGTTCTACAGTTTGAACACCATGGTCATCTTGGATGAAGAATGTCTCTAGCCATATGTCCTTGTTCATCACAATTGTAACATCGACCTGGTCCTCTTTCTTTGGTCCTCCCTCCTCTAAATCCGCCTGCACCGCCACTGCCTTGGCCTCTTCCCGGCCCTTGGGGTGTTTCGTTTATCCTGAATGCAGTCTGGTCCATTATGTTGGCAAGTGCATCTAATGCCTGGCATTGGTTTGTAGCATGTGTCATGGACCCACAAAACTTGCAATGTATTGTATTGGGCGCAGGTGAGTACTTCTACAGAATTGGGTAGTGTCTTGGTGCATGCCCCTGAGTCCGACATATTTCAGGGTATTCGGCTATCTAAGTGGGTTGGGTGCTTGGGAAAGCGTGGTATTGAATCAATGCATGAAATGGCAGAGTTGTCGATACCTACGCAATTCCTCCCATTGGTCCTATAGGGGGTGGCCCATTCCTCTTACCCGCGGACACTCAATTTCCAGATGCCCCTATGTGTAGCATCTTTTACACCAAACTTGAGGTCGCTCTAGCTTAAGTAGATTCAATTCTTGGATCTTCTCCGTGAGTGCAAATGTATGTCCTTGGAGGTTTGACATGTTTGAATCTACCAGAGGTCTGGTTATCCTCAGGCTCCCTAGGTATCCCACCATGGCTTCAATATTCATTGATTATTCCAAAGCCTCTGTCAGTGTAGTTATTCTTTATTGCGTTAAGGGGATTTGTGTCAAGGGTAGCAACCCTTGGATGTACCATTCACTTTGATGGTCTTCATGAATTGGGTGTGTCAGTCTCCTACTAGCATCCTTAAGCTTCTGAGTGTATTCCCATGCGGACTCCCCCTCTCTCTACTGAATCTCAAGCAAATCAAAGAGAGATTGTTGTTCTGACTAAGGTAACTTGAATTAGGAAATTAATTTTTGACGCACCTGGTCAATGGTAAAGGCATATCCTTGCACCCCAGGCTCAATAGCCTTCATGTACCATTTGAGGGCATGAACCCTCAAGGTAGTCTGGAATTACACTAACTTATTCTCATTCAGAGTCCCTCTGGACCTCCATATGGCCTCGCATAGAAACCAATGTTGTTCTACATCCTCATCCCCTTTACCCAAAAACTCTGGGTATCGGGTGATCGAACCTTCTGTGTTTCCATCCATTGTTGGTATTCTTGTTCTATCAAAATAAATCATAATGGCCCTGGTTGCGATCTACCAAGAGAATCTACTATCCTCCCATTATTTACAGTTGTGGGTCTTGTTGAAATGATTGATTTCGACGAAATAGGATTTGCATGAGTATGAGGTACTCAGCTTACCAAGGGTATTGGAGGTGCCTAGGGGACATGCGACTTTGGGCTGGTTCCACTGACTTCTGGGCAAGTTTCTTTGATCTGGGGGGTCTCATTTTCTTGTACTAGAGCAACCTGCTCCACTTTGTGGTCGACTCCTCCTGAGATCGGGGTCGAATCTTCTCTATTTTTCGCAAGATCTAGACGTCCTTCGTCCTCTCTTGCTTCTAAGCCTTCCTCATCTTGTCCACTCTCCAAGGGACTTTTTTCTTTGTGCGCTTCTTTTTCCTGCAATCTTAGACTGGCTAGTCTTTCTTGTCTTTGCAACTTCTGCAACTCTTCAGACTTTCTTTCATCCGTTCCTCCTGGTCCGATTTATTTATGCAACACTTAGGACTACTTCGCTGCTCTCTTTACCTTTCCCCACCACCATTTCTCAACTATGGCGGCTCTCCTTAGGGCATGCTCACTTCTTGTGGTTTCCTCTTCCCCCATTTGTCAAAGAACTCGTTCCCCTTCTTAGGTCATGTACCCACCCCAAGATTGCCCCACCTCGAGCACATGGGTTTAGGATGCCATATCACGCAAAGGAACAGCTAGCATCCCCTCTTCCACCAAAAAGACCTTGATCGAGAGGGGAATTTCCCTCAACAATTTTCCTTGTGCACCTTTCTTTAATATACCTTCAGCTCGTGAAAATGATTAGTGGTTATCCGCTGCAAACTCGGTGATATATCCTTCCAGGAACGTGTCAACCCAGAAATCTACCACTCTAGTAATTTGGTGATCTAGTTGGTGAAGCTCTGCTAGCCTCTCTATATGCCAAGAACCGATTTCTTTGACCCRTTCTTTGAACTTTGGTGCTTCTTGTAGGCGATCTACCCACTRGAACATATTTTCTGAGAATTCTACCCAGAAGATCTGATATTGGTCGCTTGATCTTTCCAAGTAGAACACAAAATCCTTGGTGGCATCCTAGTTCAGATTTTGTAACTCTGCTTCCTTCAGTATGAACGCATCACACTTATGTTCCCACCAYTGTTGAACATCAGACTTGTGGATCYGTGGAAGCATTCTCCTTACAGGTTCCCTTGCAAATTCAGGGTCCCAGCAACATAACCATTTTGTTGGCGCAAAGTTGTCAGATCGAGGTCCTCTTCAGGTTACCAACAAAAGGGTACCAATGTAGTCTAGTGTGATGGCATTTTCATTTTTTTGAAAGGAAAGAAGTTTCACCCGAAGAGCAACCGAGACAAAAGAACTTAGGGAAGGGTAAGAAGAATGATATACATATATATAACACATCTAGATTGTTACCATTCTTAAGCTGTAAATGTGTTGAACCTGCATAGAATAGATCTAGCTGGGAATTGACATACATAGTTGCAGAGAAAATATTAGAATATAGAAGCAGGAGAGAAAGAATAGAAGAATTCTCATTAACCAAATGAATGAATGATAATTTACACATGATATACTCTGTATAACTCAACCAATGCGCACTAGAGGAGAAGCCAATGCACCATAGTGGTGTTCTAGAGTGATCTGGACACACACCAGCAGTTACGGGAGTAAACTGCCACCTAGTCTAGTCTCCCAGGAAGTTATGGGAGTGAACTACCACCTAGTATGAGTTAACTAGTCTCTCAGTCTTCAGTTAATTGACTGAGACAGAGTGAAGTGAGGGGGAGATCAATGAATCATGAGTAATGCGCTAGTCTGGTGATGATTCCAAGGACAATGTGCATTAGTTGGTGATGATCCCAATGTTGCATGGTGATAATCCCAACGTGGCATCTAGACTCCAATCAACTGATCAAACTGAAGTGTGAATTGAAGAGAATATTCTCCTAGAGGAATATTCTCCCTAAACTATAGGAGACTAGATAATGACTAATAAACATAGGTAAAACCTTAGGAAAAAGAAATCCTAGGTGTGTGTGAAGTATCTCCAACACCCCCCCTGAACATCTCTATGGTGAAAATAAAGAATGGGTCCCGACAACGAGGCCATGTTAGGTACGCAAATACAAAATATACACTGAAATAAACGAGGAAGAGGGAAAAACTCATGGGAAAACCCCCTCTCAAAGTACAATGTATGTAAAAAGAAGAACCGACGGTTGCTAGACAATTGTGTCCTTCACTCCAAGACGACTGCGCAGAGAATGGAACTTCTACTCAATGAAGGTCTTGGTGAAGATGTCTGCAGTCTGTTATGCTAAAGGACATAACTACATGTCGATGATCCCCTTGTGTACTAAGTCCCGAATGTAGTGCATGTGGATCTCGATGTGCTTTGTCTGCTGCCTATGAACTGGATCTCTGTGAAACTTCAAAGTGCTCTTCTTTTCACACCAGATCACGATCGGCCGATGAAATTGAATTCCCAACTCAGTGAAAAAATATTGTAGCCACATAGCCTGAATGGTTACGTTAACTACCCCTCTGTTCTCTACCTCGACTGAAGATAGAGCAATAGCATCTTGTTTCTTGCTTGACCAACAGATAAGCCCAGAAACAAGACTAAGTGAGTAACGAGATGTGTACTTGTGATCAATGTTATCGCCAGCCCAGTCAGAAATAGTGAACCCGATGAGTTCCAATGTAGAGTCTTCTACATAGTGAATCCCAAAGGTGATGGTTCCCTATACGTATCGAAGGATATGCTTTGCAGCCTTCCAATGTAGCTCATGCGGTTCCTGCATGAACTTGGAGATTTCTCCAACTACATAGGAGAGGCTTGATCTGGAGTGTGTGAGATACACCAAGCTCCCCACTAGTTGTCTATACAGTGTGATGTTAACCAGTGGAGTGTCCCCGCCATCCGAAAGTTTGACTCCTGATAGGAAAGGATTCAGGGTATAGTTGCAGTCTGTCATGTGAAATATCTCAAGGAGATCTCGTGCATACTTGGCCTGAGATAGTTTGATGCCTGATGCATCCTGACTGATCTCAAGTCCAAGGAAGAAATGTAGCGGACCCATGTTCATCATCAAGAACCTGTCATGTAGAATCCTATTGATTGCAGCAATCGTTGAAGTCGAGGAACTGGTCATCAACAAATCATCAACATACAGAACTAGGAGTAGAAGTTAATCAGTCATTCTGAGCATGTAAACATTCGGGTCTAACTTACAACGTACAAGGTTTGGTGACCACATGTAGGAGTCCATCTTGGCATACCATGCCCTCGGAGCCTGCTTGAGGCCATAAAGAGACTTCTTCAGTTGACAGACCAAAGATGAATCCTGCATAAATCCCTGGGGATGCTCCATATAGATCTCCTCATTCGTGAAGAAATGCATTCATCACATCCATTTGATGGACTTCCCATCCCTTGGTTGTCGCAATGGCAAGTGCCAAATGTATGGAATCCATCTTTTCTATTGAAGTGAAGGTCTCATCATAATCAATGCCATGCACCTGCTGAAATCCTTTGGCAACTAGCCTAGCTTTGTATCTGCTAACCTTTCCATCTGTTGCACTCTTGGTCCTATAGGCCCATTTGCATCTGATAAGTTTCCTTCTTGAAGGAAGGGGAACCAAATCCCAAGTCTGGTTCTCGAGGAGGGATTTGTACTCCTCCTGCATGGCGAATTCCCAAAAGGGATTTCCAACAGCCTCTCCATAGGACTATGGATCTTAAGACTGAACCAAGAAAATATTTCTAGGTGGAATCGGTTCAATGGCAGTGAGTGCAAGAGGAGGCTCCTCAAAATCAGATCGAGTCCTCCTAGTATTAGTTGGATCCCCAACAAGATCCCTTAGATCCTGAAGAGTAGTCTTGAGCCACTTGGGCCTCTGCTCTGGCTCTACATCTGCATTTGGATGCACTAACTCTGCATCTGACTATACTAACTTTGTATCTGGATCATTTGAATCCTCTGAATCAGAATTCTCATCTAAAGAAGAGCTGGCATGTGCATGATCATCATATGATAGGTGGAAGAACAAAAGTGTCTACATGAGGATGTTGAGGTACACGCGAGACACTTTCCTCGAATTGGAGACTTTGCTCAATGATAATTGTAATATCCCTAGGACGAGCCCTAGTTGTATTACAAATTGTAAACATGTTTTGAAGGCTGGTGAGCCGAGAAATTATAAGCCGGTAGGCTTATGTGTTAGTAGGTCGAAGAGCCTAGGTGTTAAAGGCTAGGAGCATGTTTTGTACATGTAAATATTCATTTTATTAATATGAAAACATCATTGCGTGTAGACCGACCACGATAAAAGAGAATGGGGGACTATACTCCACTAGGTTGGGTAAGGGAGAGGGGGCTGAGAGGTTGGAAAGAGAGTCTAAGTCTAGGGGCTTAAGTCTAAGAGAATAATAATTTATTATTATTCCAAAAGTTGTTTATAAGGATATGTTTTTATGCTAAGTTCCTTGGGGAGGACAGGTGACTTCCAAAGGGAAGCAATGTGCTTCATCAGCGACAGGTGTTGGCTCAGGCACATACAATATTAAGGGGGAATTCTTGTTGGGGGCACACTGACGCGCACGCACTCACTCATGCACAGGCAGGAACTCACTCACAGAAAGGGGTTCACACACAGGCAGTTTTTTCTCTCATGCTCTCACCATCTTCGCTATGCTAAACCAGTTTGCCCCATCTCTCCTCATGAGTTCACTTACACACTGAGAAAGCATGCAGTCAGCCAATTCCACCATTGTTGAACCTTTGACCATTTTGGGCACCTCTGTAATTTATTGAGTCATCCCTTGCCTTACCCAGTTTAGCTATTGTGGTTTGAAGAAGCGGGTTTCCAAGCCCACGATTGAAGAGGCAGGTTGTCAGGACTGTGAGCAACTCTCTCTCCAGGTGAGAGAGGTTGTTGTGGGTTGAAGAAGTAGGTTTTCAAGCCTGTGAGAAAGTCTCTCTAGGTGAGAAACTCTCTCTAGGTGAGAGAGTGTGCTAAGGAAGTGAGTTCTCCTGGAGGGAGTCGCGTAGCTGGTACAGAGCTCTAAGAATTCCAGTCTGGCCTGTTGCTGAAGCCCAAGGTAAGGGAGGTGGAGCAGTCGATGGAATGTGTGACAGTGAAGGTGTATACTCCTGGCGTGGGACAGACATGTGGGGAATGAGAGTCTGTGAGCAATGGTCGTAAGTGGCTCCTGGGAGAGAATCCTTCTTCTTAAACTATGTGACTTTCCTATTGACCTTGTCTAGCCTAGGAATCCCTTGCCCAATGGAGTTTAGTCCCAGCTCATGGGTGACCCACTACTGAGAGTGATGAGCAGTGTGGTCTAAGGCTGGGAGGTTCATGGAAGGCCTACACATAGTTGGTGGTTTTACTCCAGTTAAAATATAAGTATCATTTCCGTGCTTAATTATGTATGTTATGCATGTTTGTGATTCTTGCAATGTTATCATTTTTTCTGTTGCATGTATGAATTACTATCAATTCCATAGGAGTTTGTATGGTAGGAGTAATTATGTGTTATTTGTTTTAAATTCATTAGAAATGCATGTTCTATATATATGTATGTTCCTTAGTGGCATTGCCTGGCCTGTTGGTGGTTGGGGACGTTACAATTTGGTATCAGAGCCATGGTTTCAACACTGAGCCTGGATGGGCCATGTTAGTGGTTAACGAGACAAAGATTTCAAAGTGAATTGTTGTCGAAAGGGACAAAATTCAAGGTTCAGAGCATCCCTAGGTGCAAGGAGTGCGTCGACAGAGTCTTTGACTCAAAAAGATTAGAAGAAATAACATGAGTTTTCTCCTGAATGGACGTGAAGATCTGTTGCAAGGAGTGCATAGATATGAAAGTCGACTAAGTGTCCACACAAACCTCTAAGGAGAAAGGGGTTTGAGAAACGAAGCTCATGAAGAGGGGCGACAACAGTCATCAGATCTGTTGTTTGAAGGATTCTGGACTGTTAGATCCGTGTCCAGGAAATCAAAGGAGAGCACTAAGGAGGAAACCGATCCCAAGCCGTCAGATTTTAGCGCAAAGGATCGACAGTCATCCGATCCACATTTACAGGGGGTGCAAGATCCATAACTATGGAGCGAGAGCACTTCAGAATTTTTGTGATCGAGGAGAATGTGAAATAGCCGAAGTAGATCCTGGTCATTGGTCACCAAAGGGGTATGTGTCAACAGATCTGAGACTTCGGGGAAAGTCACTTCGGAGGATTTCAAGTGTGGAGTGTGACAAACTCCTGAAGTCCCAAAGGCTGAAGTAGATTGCAACCATCCATTGTGAAGAACACGCATCAAGAGATCATGTACTTCTGGAGGAAGTACTTCGATAAGAAGAAAGTGTTCTGAGTTTGAAACTCTCGAAGCCCGAAGTGTCAAAATCACTCATAGTAGTTGATCATGAAGGAGGACACGCGTCGGTAGATCGTGAACTTAGGGGAAAAGCACTCTGGGCAAAAGTGAGCGTAGAGGATTTGAAACTCYCGAAGTCTGAAGCTCCAAAGCTCGAAAAGCCGAAGTGGTGAGTCATGATGATGTCACCTGAAGGTGACGTGGACCTCTCCTATACCTGACACGTGCCCCCATATGGAATGTTGTAAGTTGTACTATGTGGGCCCTGAGGTTACATGRCATAGTTAAAGGTCAATGGACTCACACTAGCGTTGATCACGATACATCAAGATCAACGGCCAAGAGGCATTGCGRGAACCCAAGTTGCAYGGGAGTTAATTTCCCGAGTCAGTCCCGCAATCCAAACCATGGTCTTACCAGGGGGTTACGTGTCAACGTCAGAGAAATTGTGGGTTACTCCAAATCGCGGATGCATGCCCTGGCAATTTGAAAGACGTTAAGTGATGTGACTATTCGGTATCTTAGTTCAAGTACGAAAACCATGGGTCCCAGTGGACATGTGGCGCCAGTTGTGAAGTCCGGAGACTTGACACTCTGGAAGAATGGTTCATAATGGAACGAAAGGAAGAACTTTCAAAAGTTTTGTAATGACGAGGTGACGAGACATAATAATGTCACCAAAGGTGACATGGAAGTGTTCGGAGATTAACGGTTCAAGGCATTAGGGGTGTGCATATGTGAAATCCTCCAAAGCTTTGAAGTACCGGAGCTCATATGCTCGAAGTTCCATAGTGGGTGTCAGCCATTGGATGCTGGGTAGTCGTGGAATGTTGATCCACCCTACTTCGCGAGTTCGTTAATGTGGAACTCTAAGAGATTTGTTGTGATGTGCTTTGAAAACTTTCGAAGATGGAGGCTTGAAGTCCCGAGTAAGCGCCTATCGACTTAGCGCTTGGCCACATCCTGTGGTCGAATGGGTTGGGGGGCAAGAGAAAGGGGCTATTGCCCGAAAATTATTGCAGAATAGAGCAAAGCTCAGAAAGAAAAGATCTGTGGGGATTCTTGATTTCTCAAGAACCACAGAATGAAATCTGAAAGTTTTCTTGAATCATATTTGTTTATGAATATTGTGGAATTTGTCAAGGACTGATGGCCTGACAAATTTCGGTTGACTACACATTGTGTTTGTAGAGTTAACGATTGTCAGAATCAAACCGAAATGGAGGAGGCACAGAATGCTTCCAATGCAGAGAATGAAGTTAGAGGAATGGATGTCCATTTGGGAGTTGAAGGATCAAACTCCAATGGGCATGGAGAAGAGATAGATAAGGAGGGAAACATGGTGAAAATCATTGAAAGATTGCAGAAAGATGTCCAACAACACCGAGCAGATAATAGAAAGCTCATGAAATCCAAGGATCAATAGGGAGAATTCAACGTAAAGTTGATAAAAATCTTGGAAAGGATAGAAAAGAAATTGGATAAGGAGAGTGACTCCAGTAAATCAAGAAGTCACGGGTCTCCTAATGAAAAGAGGAAATCAAGGAGTGTTGGTAGACACCATCATCATTCCCAGGGGCACTCCAAGAGGAGGGCACACAATAGTTCAAGCCCATATCCTACTAGAAACCATAGGATATCGGGAGTGGATGAACTAAAGGGTGAAATGAACAAGATTAAACCTCCTACGTTTGATGGAGAGTACAAGAAGGAGGAACATGTCGAGACATGGTTTCTTGGCATGAGGAAATATTTCCAACTACAGAATTATTCCTCTCGTGCAGAAGGAAGAATTGCAATGTATCAACTGAAAGGAAAGGCATCCATGTGGTGGGATCAACTTGTGCAGGTACAACACATTAAAGAGAAAAATGTTACTTGGGAAGAATTCAAGAAGTATTTCGAAAAGAAATACTTGACTAAGAGATACTATGACATAAAGATGAAAGAGTTATTTGAACTCAAGCTGGGTAGCATGACTATTGATGAATATGAACGAAGGTTTTTGGAATTGTTGAAGTATGTTCCTTTCATCAAGGATGAGACTGTCAAAATTCAAAGGTATCTGAGTGGACTACCATCTCCCATCAGTGACAAGATATAGTATGATGATCCTAAAACTATGGAAGAAACTTTAAGGAGAGAAAAATGCTTATATGAGAAGCAGAGAGAAAAGCCCACTTTTTGGAAGGCTTGGGAAGACAAGAAGAAATTCAAGATGGATCAGAGGAAGAAGGGAACTAAGCCATCCTTTTTCAGAAACATTCCTTAAGGACAACCATCGTTTAGAGAACCTAGGAAGGTTGAAGTAAGTGGGAAAATACCAAGACAACCAGCTATGGAATGTTGGGGTTGTAAAGGAAATCATAGGTACAGAGATTGCCCCCACATAAATGACAAAGTGAGAGTTGTCCACAATGTTCAACAAGCAAAAAATAGTGGAGGACATGGGCAGTAGAATACCAAGGATCTATGCAGCCCTGGACAATAAGCAAGTTAAGTTTCAATCACACATGATTGAAGTTGAGGGTATGATCAATAACCATACCTTTATTATTTTAATTGATTCAAGGGCTAGTCATAGTTATATAGATCATAGAATAGTGGAAAGTTTGCAAGCAAGCATGGAAAATATTGGTTAGTGCAGTTGGCTACATGATCCAAGAGAAAGGTTGTTGAGTTGGTTAAGTCATGTCCAGTGGACATGAATGGACTGAGCACAAGGGGTGAATTAAACATCTTACCTTTAGGTTCCTATGAATGTCTAGTTGGGATGGATTGGTTGGACCAGCATCATGCCATCTTAGATTGTCGTAAAAAGGCATTCACTAGCCTAGATGAGGAAGGAAACCCAAGGAAAGTGCAAGGAATTCCAAGGGCAGTTACGGTTAGAGAAATATCAGCAATGTAGTTGAAGAAGTGTTACAGGAAGGGCTGCCAAATATTTGCAGCTCATATGGAAGAAGCACCCAAGGATAAGGTGTCAAATATTGAAGAAAATGCAGTATTAAAAGATTTTGAAGATGTATTCAAGGAGGTACCAGGACTACCCCCAAAGAGAGATATTGATTTCTCTATAAACYCGATGCCTSGAGCCGTTCCAGTGTCAAGAACTACTTACAAAGTGAGTACACCAGAGCTGAAAGAACTGCAATTGCAGCTTGAAGAACTTATGAAGAAGGGGTATATATGCCCAAGTGTGTCACCTTGGGGTGCCCCGRTACTGTTCGTGAAGAAGAAAGATGGGATATTGAGATTGTGCATAGATTTCAGATAGTTGAACAAAGTGACTATTAGGAACAAGTATCCTTTGCCAAGGATCGATGACCTCTTTGATCAGTTGAATGATGCCAAGATATTTTCAAAAATAGATCTCAGGTCAGGGTACCACCGGGTAAGGATAAATGATAAAGACATCAACAAGACAGCCTTCAAAACAAGGTATGGTCATTATGAATTCACAGTGGCACCATTTGGATTATCAAATGCACCCATTGTTTTCATGTGCTTAATGAATGGTGTATTCAGAGAATATCTAGACAAGTTTGTCATAGTATTTTTTGATGACATCTTGGTGTATTCCAAGTCGGAGGAAGAGCATGAACATCATCTAAGGATGGTGTTGCAAGTGCTAAGAGAGCACCAATTAAATTCCAAATTGAGCAAGTGCTCATTCTATCAAAAGAAGATCCATTATTTGGGACATGTCATTTCAAAAGATGGGATAGTTGTGGATCCTGAGAAGATAGAAGCAATCAGAGAATGGACAGCATCGAAGAATGTGACAGAAGTCAAATCCTTTATGGGTCTACCTGGCTATTACAGAAGGTTCATCACAGGGTCCTCAAGGATAGCTCACCCCATCACTTCCTTGCAAAGTAAGGATAATAAATTTCAATGGACAGAAGAATGTGAGAGAAGCTTCCAACACTTGAAGGAGCTTCTAACCAGTGCTCCAATTTTGAGGATTGCAGATCCAAATGAAGATTTTGTGGTGTGTACAGATCCATGCAAAGAAGGATCGGGAGAAGTCCTCAACCAGAATGGGTCTGTAATATGTTATGAGTCCAAAAAATTGAAAGAGCATGAAAAGAACTATGCAAATCATGATTTGGAGTTGGCAGCCATAGTGCATGCTCTGAAGAAATGGAGACATTACCTCATGTGAAAGAGGTTTGAATTGAGGACCGACCATAACGACCTGAAGTATTTGTTTGATCAGCCAACCTTAAATGCTAGGCAGAGTAGATGGTTGGAATTCCTTTGTGAGTATGAATTTGATATCAAGCATATAGAAGGAAAGGAGAACAAAGTGGCTAATGCACTCAACAAAAGAGTGCATGAACTACATGCTACGACCATTAGCATGTATGAAATTGATATTAAAGGTAGAATTTCGGAAGCTGCAAATGCAGATTTGCAGTACATGGAATTGGTGGCAAAGCTACAACAAGGTAAGATGCTACAAAAAGCGGAAGATTATAAATTGGAAGCTAATGAAACACTCATGTACAAAAATAGAGTTTATGTACCTAATTCCCATGAATTGAGAATTATGATCTTGAAAGAAATGCATAATGTGCCTTATGTTGGGCACCCTGGATATCAAAAAATAGTGGCAGCAGTCAAGAGCCATTACTTTTGGCTAGGTATGAAGAAGGAAATTGCAGAATACATCGCCAAATGTATGGAGTGCCAGAAGATCAAAGATGAACATAGGCACCCAGTAGGGTTGCTACAACCATTACCCATTCCTGAGTGGAAGTGGGAAGTGGTGACAATGGATTTCATCACAGGATTACCTAGAACAAACAAGCAACATGATTCCATCATGGTGCTGGTGGATAAGCTTATGAAAGTTGCCCATTTTATTCCATTGAAGACTACTCACAAGGTAGTTAATGTTGTCGATATCTATATGAGGGAAGTAGCACGATTGCATGGTATTCCCAAGACAATTGTGTCTGACAGAGATCCGAAATTTACCTCAAAGTTCTAGAAGGGGTTATTCAAAGGGTTCAGAATGAATCTGAACTTTAGCACTGCTTATCATCCTGAGTCCGATGGGCAGACAGAGAGGGTGAACCAAATGATAGAAGATATTCTAGGGATGTATGTGATGGAAAAACCATATAAATGGGAAGACTACCTACACTTGGTAGAATTTTCCTACAACAATGGGTATCAAGCATCACTGAAGATGAGCCTGTTTGAAGCACTTTATGGCAGAAAGTGAAGCACACCAATAAGCTGGGACAACCTAGCTGATAGGGCAGTGGTTGGGCCAGAGTTGTTCAAAAAAATGGAAGAGAAAATGTTGAAGATTAAGCAGAATTTGAAGGTTGCCCAAGACAGGCAGAAAAGTTATGTTGATAAGAACAGAACCCACAGGGAGTTTAAAGAGGGTGCTCATGTTTCCTTGAAAGTGAAAGCCAACAAAAGTTCCCTGAAGCTGGGAAATTGTTCCAAGTTGGCAGCCAGATATTGTGGGCCATTTGAAATCCTAGTGTTAGCGTTAGAAGTCACCGCTGGATTGCTTGCAGGAGCAGAGCCCAACGCCCATCAGTTTTTATGTCACGATTTAATTTAAGGGGTGATTGAATGGGTAGTAACTCAGAAAGATATCACTCTAATTCAGAGACTGGGTCTGGTATGTAAGGAACAAAGGAGGTCTTGATCTAACTTCAGTCAGTGAGTTGATTGTAAAATGGGCAGGTGGAAGACTTAGTGAGAGGAGTGAGTGAACTACTTCAGGCAACAGGCCTTTCAACAGTTGATAGAAGAAAAAATCTGAATGCAAGATCCTCTTGGTTCAGGGCTTCAGGAAACTGAAAGGGGAACTTGACTGGATCCTCCAATTCCAAGTCGTTCAGTGCTAAGAAAATCACAGATACCAATTAGAAGCAACACAACTGTTACAGTGATCCAACCTACATCATCCTATAACAGTCATAACTCGACCGGATCCTCCAATTCTGAGCTATTCTAACACAGTGTAAACAAAGACGTGAAAGAAGCTGACATTCATAAGGCAAGAAATCTCGAGAGTTCATACATAACCAGAATAATAGTGTTTCATTAAAGTTTTACAACCGGGAGCCTTGCTCAACCATCGATCCTTTTCAAAATACAAAGACTGAGTCTATATACTCAGGAAAATTCACCTCACAGAGGCATGTCTAGTCACCCAAAGCTTGGCGTCCCCTCAGTCAAACTCGTACTGATATCTTTTTTCAAGCGCCACCTTAACTATGCATGGCTTCTGCAAGGAGGGTACCTGAGCCATTAAGTGTTGGACTAGCGTGCGCAGACTTCTCTGTCTAGTCGAGGACTTCGGCATGGCTTCCTTCAGAAAATCGATACACGGGACCTCTTCGAGCAGACGGCTTGCCAGACCCTCCATTCCCCTCACTTAATGAATGAAAGGAGGTTTCAACCACCCGCTCTTGCCTTTATTTACTTCAATGCTAGAAACAGTATTGAGATCGGATCCGATGGCGCCTGGAGATCACGATGATCCCTTCTGTAACTAAACTCGGTGCCTTTGGCCTTCTTTACGCAGCTCCTTTCTCTCCCCAAGTGACCATGGGATGTGACCATGTGCTTATTCCCAATGCGCTTTCGGCGTTCGCGAATGGGAAGGAGCTATTCCTGCAATTTGAAATCGCAATGAGTGAAACGTCAGGACGGCTCAATCTGGTGCCACACATCCCTCTGAGATCTGACGGTCCTGAACTCACTCAATGTTGTTGTAGGCCCGGGTCCGGAACTCTCCCGGCATCTCGTGCGTCAGAATATAACGGAGCTGCTCTTTGCGCCTTGGAGTCGCGATGGATGAAACGCCGAGATGGCTCAGTTTGTCGCCATGTGTCCCATTTGGATGGACGGTTGTAAAGGTTTCGTGATACCGCGGGCCATGCTTTCAGTGCTATCGGGGTTTCGATATGTAGAACAACATGAAACTCTCACCCCTCGAACTCCCGAATGTCGAAACACCGACACGACTAGATCTCGCACCACGCGTCCTCTGGATGGATGGCTGCTATTCTCCCCTGCACATAATATGGGCACGATCTATGGTATTAACTTCGGCGCAACTTCCGATTCGCGATTTCCCACCAACCATTGATCTGCTTATATGGATGGATCCAGACCGTTGACACTATAATCCTGCCTGCTCACTTGATTTTAAGTCCGAAAAGGACTTTTTCTGTGCGTCCACTTGGGCGCTCCTCGTGCAACCTGCAGACCTGGATGTCCTGATGCTGAAGACAAGTAATGTTGCTAACACCTAGAAAGGATTGGACCAGTTGCATATATGCTTGCATTGCATGCATCCATGACTGTACATAATGTGTTTCATATTTCATTGCTTAAGAAATATATACCTGATGCTAATCATGTTATTGATTGGAATGTGATTTAGGTGGAGCAAGAAGGCATCTTGCAAGTACATCCGGTGCGCATATTGGACTGGAAGAGAAAACAACTCCAGAATTGAGCCATAGGGATTGTAAAGGTCCAGTGGACTTGGTACAATCATGAGGACACGACATGGGAGCATGAGGATGCTATGCGGGTTGAATACCCACATCTTTTTGAAGATTTGGAAAATCGTGTTGATGCTGTGTAAATAAGTTGCACTGAGGACAGTGAAAAAATAAGGGGAGGGGATTGTAATATCCCTAGGACGAGCCCCAGTTGTATTACAAATTGTAAACATGTTTTATAGGTTAGTGAGTCGAGAAATTATAAGTTGGTAGGCATATGTGTTAGTAGGCCGGAGAGCCTAGGTGTTAAAGGCCAGGAGCCTGTTTTGTACATGTAAATATTCATATTATTAATATAAAAACATCATTGCGTGTAGACCGACCACGATAAAAGAGAATGGGGTACTATACTCCACTAGGCTGGGTAAGGGAGAGGGGGCTGAGAGGTTGGAAAGAGGGGATAAGTATAGGGGCTTAAGTCCAAGAGCATAATAATTTATTATCATTCCAAAAGTTGTTTAGAAGGATGTGTTTTTATCCTAAGTTCCTTGGGGAAGACAGGTGACTTCCAAAGGGAAGGAATGTGCTTCATGAGCGACAGGGGTCGGCTCAGGCACATGCATTATTAAGGGTGAATTCTTGTTGGGGGTACACTGACACGCACACACTCACTCACGAAAAGGAGTTCACGCACAGACAGTTTTTTATCTCACGCTCTCACCATCTTTGCTATGCTAGACCAGTCTGCCCCATCTATCCTCACTAGTTCACTCACGCACTGAGCAAGCATGCAGTCAACCAATTCCACCATTGTTGAACTCGTGACCATTTTAGGAACCTTTGTAATTTACTGAGTCATCCCTTACCTTACCCAATTTAGCTATTGTGGTTTGAAGAAGCAGGTTTCCAAGCCCGTGGTTGAAGAGGCAGGTTGTCAGGCCTATGAGAAACTCTCTCTCCAGGTGAGAGAGGTTGTTGTGGATTGAAGAAGCAGGTTGTCAGGCCTGTGAGCAACTCTCTCTAGGTGAGAGAGTGTGCTGAGGAAGTGAGTTCCCTTGGAGGGAGTCCCGTAGCTGCTACAAATCTTTGAAAATTTTGGTTCGGCCTGTTGTTGAAGCCCAAGGGAAGGGAGGTGGAGCAGTCGATGGACTGTGTGACAATGAAGGTGTATAGTCCTAGGGTGGGACAGGAATGTGGGGAATGAGATTTTGTGAGCAGTGGGCATAAGTGGCTCCCAGGAGAGAATCCTTCTTCTTAAACTGTGTGACTTTCCTATTGACCTTGCCTAGCCTAGGAATCCCTTGTCCGGTGGATTTTAGTCCCAGCTTGAGGGTGACCCATTACTGAGAGTGATGAGTAGTGTGGTCTAAGGCTGGGAGGTTCATGGAAGGTCTGTACATAGTTGGTGGTTTTACTCTAGTTAAAAGATAAGTATAATTTCCATGCTTAATTATGAATTTTATGCATGTTTGTGATTCTTGCAATGTTATCATGTGTTCTATTGCATGTATGAATTACTATCAATTCCACATGAGTATGTATGGTAGGAGTAATTATATGTTATTTGTTTTAAATTCATTAGAAATGCATGTTCTATATATATGTGTGTTCCTTAGTGGCATTTCCCAACCTGTTGATGGTTGGGGGCGTTACAATTTGGTATCAGAGCTAAGTGAAGTATTAGAGTAGTGACGTTGCCCAGCCTGTTGGTGGTTGGGGACATTACAATAAGCCGGCCCGATGAAAGATCAATGATTTTGTATTCCATCATATCGTCAGGGTATCCAACAAAGATACACTCTGTGTTATGTGGATCAAGTGCCTTCCTCTTCTCAGAGGGAATCCTGGCCCATGCACGTGAACCGAAAATACGAAAGTGGGTCACTTCCGGTTTGAGGCTGCTCCAATCCTCGTAGAGGGTCTTATCCTTGAGGGATCTATGGGGAGATTTGTTTTGGATGTAGGTTACACAATTAAGTGCTTCAGCCCATAATCTATGTGGAACTGACTTTGCATGTAGCATGTAAGATGCCATCTCTTTTAGAGATCTATTTTTCCGCTCAACAACTTCGTTTTTCTGTGGAGTATAGGGAACCGTGTGCTGCAACTGAATCCCGACCTCATGAAAAAAATTGTGTATCTCATGGTTTGCATACTCTCCCCCATTATCTATTCAGAGGACTTTGATTTTCTTTCATGACTGTGTCTCAACAAGGCCTTTGAAATCTTTGAGGTGTTGAAAGACCTCGTATTTTTGCATGAGAAAGAAAATCCATGTGAAGCGTGAGAAATAATCAACAAAAATGAGCATGTACCTTGCTTTACTGATTGATGGATGCAGAAAAAAGCCCATGAGGTCACTATGGATCAGATCTAAAGAAAAGGAAGCCTTTTGACTCTTTCCTTTGTCGAATTTCTCTTGAGGGTGTTTTCCAGGAACACATCCCTCACAAATTCCTTTGGAGAAGTGGATGTCAGGTAGACCATCAACCATTACATGCTTTCTAAGTTGTTGCATATATATGAAATTTAAATGCATGAACCTTTCATGCCATATCATATTGATTTCATTAGCATGGGTAAGCAGTAATGCAAAATCTGGTTCAATAAATTCAGAAAATGTGTAGAGTCTAGATTGATGATTTAACTCACCAGTAGCAACCCTGGAATTGGTTTGCATGTCATAGGTATCCACTACATCAGGTGTGAATATGAATCTCTTTCCGGTGTCGGAGTTAGTCATCTAATACACGAAGAGAAGATTGACAGAAAGTTTGGGAATGTGCAACACATTCTCGAAGCTTTTGTTTGTGAGTTCAATCCTTTCTTTGTCGGTGACCTCGACTGGAGAGTTGTCACCCATTAGAATAGGAGGACCTTTGCATGCATCCAATGAAGAATAGACTTATTTTGTGGCATCCATGTGGTGTGATACTCCTGAATCTATGATCCAAGCATCGAGAGAGGAGTTGATGGAAACCAAAGAATGGCTAGAATTGCCTTTCTTGGGATTTTGATCTTCTGCCTTCTTCTTATTGGCACCCTCGGGGATGTGATCTCCAAGGTTTTTTTGCTGAAGTATTTGGATCATTTGATCTATCTGTTTCTGCATACATGTGAATTATGGATGGAATCCTTTATAGAAGTAAGTGCATTTCTCCCCTTTTCTTCCCTTTCCCCCTTTGGATCTGGAGGCATCGTGGAAGGGTTTTGAGTACCCTTCCTTATTTTGATTTGCATGTGCTTTCCTTTTGTATTTGTCTTTAGATTTATGTTATTGATGACCTCTACCATATTGCATAGTAAATGCATGCACCTTTGGGCCTTTGATTTTTCCCATATTGATGAGCTTGCTCTGCTCTTGTGTCAGAGACTCGATAAAGTCCTCAAGAGAGGGCATCTTCCAGGTAGATCCAGATATGAATCTAACTGAATGAAATGTGGATATAAACACTGATTATTTTGGACCAAGTTTGGAGAGAATGGTGAGAACCATTTGTTTCTCTTCCTTAGATTTATAAACCCCGCAAGATTTGAGTTGTGACAACAAATCCTTATATTTGGTAAAAAAGTCTTGGAGATTGTCGAAGGTTTTTGGATCCAATGTGAGAAATTCCACCTCAAGCAATTGTTCCCTCATCTCATCCTATTTTCCAAAAATCTCTTCCATGGTAGTCCAGGCTTCGTTGGGGGTTTTACAGGAGGATATGTGAAAGAGGAGTTCAGGAGAAATGAGACTGCAAATTGTTCCAAATGCTTCATCCATTCGATTTAGATACTTGTATTTTTATATGGTTGATGTTGGTTCTATCTATGTATTTATGGTTAACATGTGCAATCCTCTACTTCGAGGATGCATGATCATATTTTCCTTCTATGCAAAGAAATTGCATGGTTTAAGAATGAATTCTTTTGAAAAATCCATTTTTCCGTTGTCTTGAATCTTCAATACCTGCAAAAATAATTTGGTGTGTCTTTTTGCTAGCATTCCATCGACTCTGATACCATGTAAATGTGTTGAACCTGCATAGAATAGATCTAGCTGAAAACTGACATACAAAATTGTAGAGAAAATATTAGAGAATAGAAGTTGGAGAGAAAGAATAGAAGAATTCTCATTAACCAAATGAATGAATGAAAATTTAAACATGATATACTCTGTATAACTCAACTAATGCACACTAGAGGAGAAGCCAATGCACCATAGTGGTGGTCTAGAGTGATCTGGAACACACTAGCAGTTATGGGAGTAAACTGCCACCTAGTCTAGTCTCTCGGGCAGTTATAGGAGTGAATTGCCACCTAGTCTGAGTTAACTAGTCTCTCATTCTTCAGTTAACTAACTGAAACAGAGTGAAGTGAGGAGGAGATCAGGGAATCATGAGTAATGAGCTAGTCTGGTGATGATTCCAAGGACAATGCACATTAGATGGTGATGATCCCAATGTTGCATGGTGATAATCTCAATGTGGCATCTAGACTCCACTCAACCGATCAAATTGAAGTGTGAACTAAAGAGAATATTCTCCCTAAACTATAGGAGATTGGATAATGACTAATAAACATAGGGAAAACCTTAGGAAAAAATTAATCCTAGGTGTGTGTGAAGTATCTCCAACATAAGCAAGATAGATTATTTTGTTCAGATCCTTTAACACACCATACATCGATACAAGATAACAAAGCTATATAGAACATCAAGAAGAGATAAATAAGTGTAATGCATAACAAACAGTAACATAATAACATTCTATAGATACAAGAAGTAATATAAATCAGGAACTTTTAAAATTTCATCTCCAATATCTTTCTATTATATCAGAAGTCTTATTTAACAGGCATTCACAACTTTACATTAATCATCTACCATACTCATCGTAGAAGTGATCAGTAGGCACATCTCAACATAATACTAGAGATGATCGTAATCAGTATAGTCCCTTCTCCTTACTAATTACATTCCATCTTTGGAGTACAAATCCAGTTCTTGCCTCTCGTTCCTCTCTCTCTTATTTCCTTCACAGACACACCCATATTACAATACAATTGTTTTCTTTTCCTCCTTGAGAACCCACAAGCCCTCTTCTCTTATTGAATATGTTCCAACTGTATTGTCCCAAAATTGATTCTGCGTTGGCCTCAGACTGTTTTATGTTCCAACGTCTTTCTCTTGTGCGTTTCCTTTCTCAGCCCTCTTTTCCTTCACTTGATTGGTTGTCCAACTCCTTGATAACTTGCACAACTTCTCTTATCAAAACGAAGGGCCCAACAAGGGAACCTAAAGAGAAGGATATTTTCCATCAATCCAACTAATGGAAATGAACCAACAAACTCACTAGGAAGAAGCAACCAATTAACATGTCTTCATTTAGTCATTTTATATTTTTTTAAAGTTATATGTATTTTGGACACTTTTTATAAGAAATTTACCTACATTAATAGTTGGTTTGTAGTGGTCTTAAGAACTAGCTAACTTTCGTATATAACATCTAAAAGTTGCAATTTTGGTTTGAAGTAACACATCATGTATTTTTGTAAACTTTTTCTAGCCATTTATGGCCCCTTTTAATATATTATCTTCCACTTCTAGTTAAAATAATAGTGATAATAATAATAATATTTATTATTGAATTTTTGTATGACTGTGTGAAATTTGAGTTTTTCTAATAGTGGTATGTTATTTTTCCTGCAGAATAGTGCATATGCTCCCATTAGTGTTGGGGTTGAGTACCTAAATGATGGAATTTCCTTTAAAAAATTGTGCAATTGTAAATAACGCATTGTTCTTGGGCACAGTGACTTTTTCAAAATTTATAATGTTAATTTCATATTTTTTAAACTCTATAAGTCATTATAACTAAGAAAATACAAGTTCGTGCTTTAGTGCAGTGTTTGAGCATCTTAACATAATCAAACATTTCTTTTGTAACTATAGGTCTTGGTTTGTACTAGTGCAACATATATTTTTTCTTTAAAATAGGTAAAGAAATAAAAAGTTATAGCAAAAACAAAAGGCATGTGTGTTATAATATTATGATATATGTTAACACAAAAATAAGTTTAAAACAATATGTTTAAAAAAATTATATATTTGGAATATGCATAGTCGAATATACAAGTGTGTGCAATTTCATTAGTAATGGATTTGTGTAGTGTATTTAAAAATAACATGAAAAATAGTTATATTGAGAGACATTCAAAAAAATGGAGTTTTTGATGTTTTTGCAACCCAAACCACTAGGTTTATCATTATGAACATATATCTAAAGCAATGAAGTCAGCGAAAGCATGGTATGGAATTATCAATCCCACCAAAAAAATTGAATTTAAGGAATGCACATGCATTATAAAACATGTGTGCATTCAAAATCATGTGTGCATTCCTAAAACATGCACACACTATTGTGAGTAAAAATTCACAAGTTCATATTATTGTTGACCCTTTGCCAAATATCCATTGTATTGTAGAACATACTCCTTATGCCCAATGCTTATGATGGCTTTCTTCATGGCCAGTAAGTCTAATAAGCTTTGCTTAAGACCTTTGGCCCTTGTTTTATTCCCTTGGCCATGGAAATGGTCTTGAGACCCATTCTTATTGTGTAAATGATACTAATAGTGCCCATATTCATAGTTGTGGCCTTTTTCATGGCCACTGAGCATAAGAAAGATTCTATTAGGGCCTAAAGATTTTCCTCCTTCGGCCATGTTACAGGCCTTGACTCCCATATTTGTTGTGAAAAAAGTCATAACGACACCCATATCTCACCCAGAGTCCAAATATCTCTTCGAATGAATAAGTGTGGTTATTCAAGTCCTAGTTTATAGCCCTTAAGCTCGATAAGCTTCATTTTGGACCTAATTTCCTTATTTTCCTATCTTAACCATTTTATAGACCCTCAGACCCATTTTTATTATGAAAAACATACTAATGGTCTCAAAGATCCTCCATAGAGGTCAAAGATTGCTTAAAAAGATCTTATGTGGTTATTTAAGGACTACTATATGAAGCTTAATCTCGAGAAGATTCAAATAGGACATTATCATCATATGTTCCTTCCTTGACCATGTTCAAGGCCCTGAGTGCATTATATGGTCTATAAAACCTCTTAATGGAAATAAGACCCAACCTAGAGGCCTTGAGACCAAAAATATGGTGCCAAAAACATGTGAATAGGGCTCCCATATCCCAATTGAAGGCCAAATATTCCATAGAAAGGATAAATGTGATGCTTCAAGGCCTTGTTCATGGATATCAAGCTTGAAAATGTTTTTTGAAGCCTTAAGGCCCTTGTTTTTCTCCTCGTTCCATGGTAGGGGTCCTAAGACTCATTATTGTTATGAAAAACACATTAATGGTTCCTATATTCCTAACATGAGGTTAATTTGAAACCCTTGGGAGGTAAGTTATGGTGATTTGAGGTGACACTAAGGTTATCCTTCACCTCCAACTTGGGATATCAATTATGTTAGGAGGATTTGAGTAGTAGGTATGGGAATTAGGGTCCTTGACATGGTAAGGGGAGGAAAATAGGGCCTTAAGTTGTAAAGGAATATTCTAGGTATCAAGGGCCAAGAAAGACACCTTGAACCACCAGATATGACCTCCCAATAAGTCCCTTAGCCCATGAGTGGGGATATCAGTGGCATTAGGAGGATTTCAACACTAGGTATTAGTCTTAGGGCCTTGGACTTGGTTTGGGGAGGAATCCCAAGACTTGGACCATAAAGGAAGCTTCAAATCATATATGGTGAAGAACAATAACTCAAACTACCACATACGACATCTTGAGGGCATTCATATCTT
>JASDQU010103173.1:153282-163604 GCA_032191745.1 Picea mariana | reverse complement strand
CATGCATCCTTCTGATATCTGACGGTCCTGAACTCACCCGATGTTGTTGTGGGCTCGGGTATGGGACTCTCCCGGCATCTCGTACATCGGAATATAACAGAGCTGCTCTCTGCGCCTTGGAGTCGTGATGGGAGAAACGCCGAGACAGCTCAGTTTTCCGCCATGTGTCCCCTTTGGATGGACGGTTGAAAAGGTTTCACGATACCGTGGGCGCTGCTTTCAGCGCTTTCGGTGCTTTCGGGGTTTGGGTTTTCAAGATGTAGAACAACATGAAACTCTCACCCCTCGAACTCCTGAATGCTGAAACGCCGACACGACTAGATCTCGTGCCACGCATCCTCTGGATGGACGGCTGCTATTCTCCCCTGCACACAATATGGGCGCGATCTATAATATTAACTTCGGCGCAACTTTCGATTCGCAATTTCCTGCCAATCATTGATCTGCTTATACGGATGGATCCAGACCGTTGACACTATAATCCTGCCCGCTCGGTTGATTTTAAGTCCGAAAAGGACTTTTTCTGTGCGCTGCAGTTGGGCGCTCCTCGTGCAACCTGTAGACCTAGATTTCCTGATGCCGAAGAGAAGTAATGTTGCTAACATTAGGCTCGATGGGGGATAGATTCATCCCTGTGATGCTCTAAGGACTCATTTTGTAGTTCCAGTGCCTTACTGTTGGGCTATGGAGTCACTTACTAAGCCGAAACAATACAAGTAAAAACAGAGAACAGAAAGGAAAATATTTACAAAACATAGGAGCCACTGAAGGCTCAGACAAAACATTTTTTAAGAAAATGCCCATTTACTGGGCTGCTGAAAACTTCTTCACCCTCCAAATCCTGCAACCTGTACGTGTTATTTGAGAAAGTCTCAGAGATTTTGAAAGGCCCGACCCATAGGGCTTCAAATTTTCCATGTTTTCCCTTGTCTTGCTTAGGAGCATCCCATTTCAGCACCAGGTCTCCTATCTGGAACCGCTCCTTCTTGGCCTTCTTATCGAAAACCTGCTTGATCCTTTGCTGATGGTCTTGAATTCTGTCTATTATCTACTCTCTGGTCTGCTGAACTTCTACCAGTTGATGAATCCTTCTGACTATGTCATTAGGCTCCTCTTGATAATCCTGGAAGAATTTAGCTACAGGAATGGCCAGCTGCGAAGGGAAGACAACTTCTGCTCCATAAACTAACTAGAAAGGGGAGATTCCTATAGATCTCTTTGTAGTCACTCGATCAGCCCATAGAGCGAATTTCAGCTTTGAATTCCAAGATTTTTTGTTGCCCTCCAACAATCTTTTGATGATTCTTATCAGGCTTTTGTTGGAGGATTCTGCTAAACCGTTGCCCTGTGGATAATACGGGGTGGAGTGAATCAGTTTGATCCCAAACTATTCACAGAACTTGGCTAATGAATCAGACCCGAAAGCGGCTGCATTATCAGTGACAATCTTATTTAGGTAGCCAAACCTTGTGAGAGGTCCTCCAAGAACCCAATGATTACTTTGTGGGAAGCACTCCTGGTAGGGATAGCTTCAATCCACTTGGTAAAGAAATTTGTAGCAGTCAGGATCCATCTGTGCTACCCACTGGAATCTTGGTGAATTTCTCCAATGAAATCTAGGCCCCACTGCTGGAACGGTCCCGAAACAACTGCAGGCTGTAAAGGCAGAGACTTGAGCTGTTGTTTTCCTGCAAATCTTTGACATTGGATGCAAGATCTAACTCCTCTGTGGACATTAGTGAACAAGGTAGGCTAGTAGTACCCGGCTCTGAGAATTTTGTGGGCTGTGGCCTTCCAGAAATGGTGCCCTCCACATAGGCCGCTGTGAAATTCAACCATGATCTTGTCGGCCTCTTGTGAATTCATGCATTTTAAAAGTACCCCCAGGGGGTATTTCCAATATAAAATTTGATCGATAAGGCAGTATTTGACTGCCTTGAGCTGCAGAGCTCTTGCTTTGTTTCTTTGTAGGCCGTCTGGAGGCCGGAGCTCTTGCAGAAAGAATATGACATTCTTATACCAAGGACATCGAGCCAATGGGGGATCCCTTTGAGGGTCTATGTCAGACAACCGATCCTGCTGAATACCTGAGCATTCGTTGATGAAATTTATCCCCAAATCTTGGCAATTGGCTTCAGCCAACAACTTGGCTAAACCTTGACCTTTGATTAATTTGGTAGGCTTTATTTCCAGGTCGGATTCCAAAATTTTGGCAATCCACTTACTCCTCCTCCCGTCTATGTCGAGATGAGTTAGAATGTATTTAATAGTGGCTGAGGGGACATAAGCGATGACCTTTGACTGCAGGACATAAATTCTGAATGCCTTGAGAGCCTTTACCAGGGCATAGGCCTGCTTCTCCATAGTGTCATACCTGACTTCGACATCCCTCAATGCTCGGCTGAAATAGGTGATAGGCTGCTAAAGTCCAACCTCGTTTCTTTGTAACAAAACAGCAGCCACGGTGTCAGATGAGGCAAAGGAGAAAATAAGGAAATCCTTTGAGTAGTCGGGGCTAATAAGCACAGGGGCATCTGTCAGGGCCTTCTTTAATTGCTCAAAGGAATGTTGCGATTCAGAAGTCCACCTCAGTTCACTTCCTTTCCTTAACATGGCTGTTATAAGTTTTACCTCCTCAACAAAGTTAGGCACAAACCTCCTCAGAAAATTAATCTTACCAAGGAAGGATTGGACCTCCTTCTTGGACCTCGAGACTGACAAGGCTTGTATTGCCTCAACTCTGCTAGGGTCAATCCTGACTCCTTCCGCTGATACTATGTGGCCTACCAATTTTCCCTTCTGCATGGTGAAAAGAGATTTCTTGGGGTTTAATGAAATGCCAAAACTCCTGCATTTCAGGAAAACTCTCCTGATATGATGACAGTGTTCTTTATCTGACTTTGAAAACACTATGATGTCATCCAGATAGACGACCACAAATTTATCCTTTTCCCCGACGAAAGCTATGTCCATGGCACGCTGGAATGTTTCCCTTGCGTTCATTAACCCAAACGACATCTTGGCATACATGAATGTACCCCATGGAGTGATGAATGTTGTCTTTTCCCTGTCCTTAGGCAGAACAAAGACTTGATTGTAGCCAGAGAAACCATCAACCATGGACATCCTGGAAGCTCCTGCTACCCTCTGTAGTATATGTTCCATCTTTGGTAAGGGGTAGTTATCCTTTCATGAGCTCCTGTTCAGGTTTCTGAAGTCTACACAGAGCCAGATCTCTCCGTTATTTTTCCTTACTGGCACCAAGTTGGCCACCCACTCTGAATATCTCAGTGGCACAATGATCTGAGCTTGAAGCAGCTTCTTCACTTCCCTCTCCATGATAGGTAGTAGCATAGGATTGATCTGTCTCAGCTTCTTCCTAAATGGCTTTGCCTCCTCTTTTAATGGGATTTTATGCTCGATGAAAGAAATGTCATATGTTTTTAGGTCTTCGTAGGTCTAGGCAAACACCTCAGCAAATTCCCTCAAAAGTCCAATGTATTCGGACCTCTGCTCCTTTGTCAGACTTTTTGACAATTTGACAAACTTGGGCTCACTCTCAGCCCCAATGTTGCACTGAATAGTACCAGTGTCATCCTCTGAGGTATCCCCTTTTAATGACACATCATTTCTATCAAAAAGCCTTTCCAAAGGAACCAGTCTCCTTGGAATATGATTGCTAGGCAGTTGCACAATGTTACGCTCTACAATCTTATTCAGAAAATTACCCCCATCAAGATTTTCTTCAAAGGAAGAGTCTCAGTCGATATGCATCTCTGAAAATTCTTCGACAGTCTCCAAGAACTTCTTGATCTCAAGATCATCCTCGAATACCTTCCAATGCTTGACATTGTCAGGTATGGAGGGCCTGTATTTTACTTCCACATCATATCTGAATTTAGGCTGCAAGGGTACTTTGAAATTACTTGCTGATGTAGCCAAGGAATCTTCCATTGTGTTCTCCTCTCTTGGGATGAAAGAAATGTTAAATGCCGAGAAGAAACTATTAATTAGGTCCCATACCTCATTTTTGTAACTCCCGAGTCGAGGATGCTTAGCCTGATAGGCGTTTTTGATCTGTTGGACCACCAACTCTGCATCTCCGAACACTGTTACCTCCTGAATTCCCATTTCCCTTACTGCTCTTAACCCCAGAACAAGAGATTCATACTTTTCCACATTGGTGGTAGCTTCAAATTCTAATTTGTATGACAGAGATATGGTTTCCTGAGCAGGTGACACAAAAACCACCCTGGCTCCTACGCCTTCCCTGGAAGAGGCTCCATTAAAGAACATTTTCCAGACGGGGGTGATGGAGGGAGGAAATTTAGGGGAAATGGTGGGCTACTTTCTGAGTTTAAGAGGAGGTTCAGGAGCATGGGTGAGTTGAAGGACACTGGAACCTAAATCAGTGTCCAAGGCGAAAATGGGATGGTTGGTAGGGTTGGTCTCATCACTGATTATATAGGCCAGTTAGGCTTCCTTGTATAGTCTTCTATGTTCTCCTCCAAACACAGGGATAGTAGCGTATGTGAGGTCCATCTGCAAAGTTCCCCCCAGTCTTTTTATCCAAGATCTTGATAACTACATACCGAACTTGGGGGGAACGTTAGCTACTACAATATCCATGACCACACTTTTCATGGGCAACTGGAACAAGGTCACGACCAGGTCTTTGATCACCCCGAGACATTGAACTTTCCTGGAGTCAAAGGAATAAAGGTCATGATAAGCTCGGGTGACTTCTAGTCCTAACTCTTCCATGACAGTTTTGAGCATGAGGTTGTGAGAAGCCCCCGAATCCATCAANTGTAAATTGATGGAGTCTCTGGGAAGGCATGAGATCTCAGACTGTAAAAGCTCAGAGAAGCGTTTCTTGAACCCTTCATGTTTAATCAATTTTGTCAGGGGCACAGGGATTCTGATTTTTTGAATTTCATGCTCGAAATTAAAATAAGATGAGAGCTTTGGGAGTTCTCTTGTTTCAGGAGCATGACTCTGGATAATGGGAGAGAGGGGTTGGGTATTCTTACCTCTGTTTCTGTCTGCTGCTTCATTAGTAGGCTTCTCTATTCTAGTGGACCGCTCAAGAACGCCAGGCGCTATAGTCTTTTTCTTGGACCGCAGATCATACCTGCCTTGGCTACCACTAGTCTTGTCTCCCTTACTCAGTTCATTTAGCTGACTGTCCATGAGAGACTCCTCATATGCTTATTGGGTGAGATGAGGAAAAGGAGGAGTGTCCTCGAAGCAATGGATTTCAGGATCAAGCTCATCTGATTCCCCTTCTTCTCCCTCGGCCACAAAATTATTTTGAAAAGGGGTCTGAATCTTTTGGTCTTCTCTGTCTCTTCCCTTCTCCCTTTGCATAGTTGGGGAATTAATATTGTTTGGCATCCTTAAACCTCCTCCCTTTTTAGCATTTTTGGGGCCCTTGTACGCTTGCCTCCCTTCCACTTTCATTCTCTCCATCTCTGCAGACAGAGACTTCACCATCCTGGTCAGTTCATCCACTTGAGGGTGGGGGACCGATGGGCCAGAAGTTGAGGCTTCCGACCTTCCCTTTCTTCTATCTACGTTGGCATTGCTCCTCAGTCTATCAGCTACCAATACATTGGATTCCACTTCTATGGCCGCGTCTTGCATTTGAGCTAAGGAGGTGGCTCTTCTTTCTCTCAGTAACAGACAAAAATCGGGGTCAAACGCACTAGCATAAGAAATTTTGGCCGAGGCTTCTAAGGGTTTTATTTTGGTGGGGATTTTATTATACATCTTATTAAATCTTTTAGAGAAGTCAAAGATAGATTCTCCTTCCATTTTCTTCAAGGACCTGAACTCTATCATGTAATACATGAAATCTTTCCTATCGCCCCATTGCCTCAGGAAAGCACTATCCAGGGCTTTGATCCCAGCAATAGATTCGGGGACCAATCCTCTAAACCACTTCCTCACCTCACCATCCAGGCTCTAGACGAAGACTCTCATCCAGCCATCTTCATTTTCAATGTTCAAGTTGTCTGCATAGCTGTAGAAAGTAGCCAGGTGCTCTTCCGCAGTTATGTCTCCTTCTCCAGTGAACATGGGCATGTATTTCAGGTAATCCCCAACAGGGAGAGGATTCATAGGATGGGGTAGGATTAAGGGGGTGTATCTGGCAGTGACTATGGCATCCATTCTATTTAGAGGGGGATTATCACCAGCCATAGGAATATTAGGTGGAGAAGAACTTGGAGGAGAAGGAGTTCACGAGGGGGCTACTGGGAATGAGTCTGAGAGTGGAGTGGGAAACAAGAGGGGATTTAAGGAGAAGGATAACGAGCTCAAGTCAGAAGGTGCTCCTCTTTGTGCAGGAGTGGGGAAATATTCTGTGGTCCTGGGTATACGCCAAGGTATAGCTTCGGAGGAGAAGGGAGTGAAAAGGGTTTCTCCCTCCAATCCTAGATCAGGAGGGGAAAAATCAACAGGAACACTCCTGAAATTCAGGAAACGGGAAACCTCTGAAGGAGGTTTATTAAGAAACTGAGGAGAAGAAAATGGAGTTCCTACAGAAGGAGATGGCGGATTACCTGGTTCGGTAGTGGAAGCTTCTTCTTCAAAGGCCTTTCCTTTCCTGAGAACCACCTCCGGATCAGTTTCAGGTGTAGCTAGAGGCAGCTGTGGATGAGACCGCGTGTGTCTACCTCTGAAAGCCACAATTAACACGGAAGGTTCACCACAGTGGAGTTGTCACAATGGAGTCTCCAGGTGCACAGTAGAAATCTTCAAAGGCTCTGATACCCGATGCACCTTCAAAATCAGAGGCTCAATGATGTTCAATCCCGGAGAAAATTTTCAATTTCATCCCCGGCAATGGCGCTAAAAATGTTAGCATTAGAAGTCACTCCTAGATTGGTTGCAGGAGCAGAGCCCAACGCCCATCAGTTTTATTTCACGATTTGTTTAATGGGGTGATAAGATGGGTAAAGACTAAAGAAAATATAGCTTTAACTCGGTAAACTAGGCCTGGTATGTAGAAAGCAAGGGAGGTCTTGATCCAACTTCTGTCAGTAAATGATTAAAGGGTGGAAGAAGGAAGACTTGTGAGAAGGGTGAGTAAGACATCCTTAGGCAACAGGCCTTCGGAAGCTTGAGGATGAAAAACTCGGTAGCCAAGATCCTCTTGGTCCAGAGCTTCAAGGAGCTGAGGGGTGACTCGACTGAATCCTTCAATTCCAAGTCATTTCAACGCTGAGAACATTGCAAGAACCAATTAGAAACAATGTGACTATTACAATGATCCAACCTACATCATCCTATAACAACCACAACTCGACTGGATCCTCCAATTCTGAGTTTTTCTTACATAGTAAACAAGAAATGGGAGGGAAGCTGACATCCATAAAGTAAGAAATCTCAAATGCCTTATACATTAACCAGAGCGACCAACGCTTCATCAAAACTTTACCATCGGGAGCTTAGCTCAACCATCGATCCTTACTAAATACAAAGACTGAGTCTATATACTCAGGAAAATTCACCTCACAGAGGCGTGTCTGGTCACCCAAAGCTTGGTGTCCCTTCAGTCAAACTCGTACTGATATCTTTTTTCAAGCGCCACCTTAACTACTCATGGCTCCTGCAAGGAGGGTAGTTGAGCCATTAAGTGTTGGGCTAACGTGTGCAGACTTCTCTGTCTAGTCGAGGACTTCGGCATGGTTTCTTTGAGAAAATCGATACACAGGACCTCTTCGAGCAGACAGCTTGCCAGACCCTCCATTCCCCTCACTTAATGAATGAAAGGAGGTTTCAACCACCCGCTCTTGCCTTCATTTACTTCAATGCTAGAAACAGTATTGAGATCAGGTCCAATGGCGCTTGGAGATCGTGATGATCCCCCCTATAACTGAACTCGACACCTTTGGCCTTCTTTATGCAGAGCTCCTTTCTCTCCCCAAGTGACCATGGGCTGTGACCATGTGCTTATTCCCAATGCGCTTTCGGCGTTCGCGAATGGGAAGGAGCTATTCCTGCAATTTGAAATCGCGATGAGTGAAACACCGAGATGGCTCAATCTGGTGCCATGTGTCCTTCTGTGATCTGATGGTCCTAAACTCACCCGACACTGCTGTGGGCCCGGGTCCGGGACTCTCCCGACATCTCGTACATCGGAATATAATGGAGCTGCTCTTTACGCCTTGGAGTCGCGATGGGCGAAACGCCGAGACGACTCAGTTTACTTCCATGTGTCCCCTTTTGATGGACGGTTGAAAAGGTTTCGCGATACCGCAGGCCTTGCTTTCAGTGCTTTCGACGCTATCGGGGTTCGGTGTTTCGAGATGTAGAAGAACATGAAACTCTCACCCCTCGAACTCCCGAATGCCGAAACGTCGACACGACTAGATCTCGCGCCACGTGTCCTCTGGATGGACAACTGCTATTCTCCCCTGCACACAATATGGGGACTATCTATGGTATTAACTTCGGCGCAACTTCCGATTTGCGATTTCCCGCCAACCATTGATCTGCTTATACAGATGGATTCGGACTGTTGACACTATAATCCTACCCGCTCGCTTTATTTTAAGTCTGAAAAGGACTTTTTCTATGCGCTGCACTTGGGTGCTCCTCGTGCAAACTGCAGACCTGGATGTCCTGATGCCGAAGACAAGTAATGTTGCTAACACTTGTGTTGGAACATATTCCAATTTAATGTTCTTATTTTTAGCCTGATCTCTTAGATAGTGGTATTTTATGGTAATGTGTTTTGATTTGGAATGTTGAACAAGGTTCTTGGAGAGCCTTATCATGCTTGTATTATCACAATGGATAGTAGTAGGTTCCTCAAATACTATTTTGAGGTCTTGTAAGTTTTGTTTCATCCACTCCACTTGTGTGCAACATTTTTCTACTGCAATATACTTAGCTTTAGTGCTAGATAATGAAATTGAGGATTGTTTCTTTCTTATCCAAGTTACCAATGATTCTCCCAAAAAGAATGCTCCTCCACTTGTACTTTTCCTGTCGTCTACACTACCTGCCCAATCTACATCTGAATAGGATTTTAAAGTGAATGAATCCTTTCTAGGGTACCACAAACCAAGGTCTATGGTTCCTTTCAAATACCTAAAGATTCTTTTTACAGCTTGAACATGGCTCTCCTTTAGTGCCGCTTGGAATCTAGCCACCACCCCAACTTCTTTCTTGACATCAGGTCTGGAAGTTGTTACATAGAGTAAACTCCCAATCATTGATTTGTAGTATTTTGGATCTACAACATTGGACTCATCTTCCTTTCTTAGTTTGCATCCAATTGTCATAGGTGTACTAACAGGTTTGCAATCTTCTAACTAGAATTGTTTAAGCATATCCTTAACATACTTAGACTAATGTATAAAGACTCCTCTTCTGGACTGTATGTAGTCCTAGAAAGAAATTCAGTTCACCAAGCAAAGACATTTCAAATTCTTGCTGCATCCTCCTAGCAAAGTCCTTACTCATTTTTCATCATTACTGCCAAATATAATATCATCAACATATACTTCCGTGATAATCATGTTATTACCAACAATTTTACAGTAAAGATTGCTGTCTGCTGATCCTCTTTTGAGACCTTGTTTTTGCAAATAAGAATCTAGCCTTGCATACCATGCTCTAGGTTCTTGTTTTAGCCCATTAAGTTCTTTCCTTAATTTACAGACATAGTCTCCTTTGTGTAATTTGAATCCTTCTGGTTTCTAAATATAGACTTCTTCTTCTAAGTTTCCATTGAGAAATGATGACTTGACATCCATTTGGTACACTTTAAATTTTTTGTAGCTGGAGAAAGCTAAGAACATCCTAATTGCCTCTAATCTGGCCACAATTGTAAAGGTTTCTTCATAGTCTACTCCTTCAACCTGAGCATACCCTTTGCATACTAATATGGCTTTGTTCATGATTACTTTCCCATTCTCATTCATTTTATTTTTATACACCCATTTAGTTCCAATGATATTTTTTTTTGGTCTCAGAACTAGTTCCCAAGTTTGATTTTTTTCAATTTGGTCCATTTCTTCATTCATTGCATTGAACCATTTCTCATTTTTACATGCCTCTTTGATTGATCTGGGCTCAATTTGTGACAAGAGTACTATTTTTGTTTGATACAAAAATTGTCTTCTTGTGTGCACTGTTACAGGTATGAAATAACTGAGAGGGGGGGGTGAATCAGTTATTGTAAATTATTAACAATTTCTCTCAATTTTATCTTCGAATCATTAATCTTAATGGCAGCAAGTCTTTACTGTGAAAACCAGTGTTATAAACATGAAGCATATAGTATAAAGAACAGCAATCACACACAT
>JASDQU010103173.1:141904-152782 GCA_032191745.1 Picea mariana | reverse complement strand
AATATATATAGGATTTTGTGGCATACAAAAATCCCCTAATCCATTAACCCTATATTAGAATTCAATCGTAGTTCCTTAATCGGAATTACATTACCATGGACCAAAAACTTGTGTGCCATAAAACTACCAAAGGAGAAAACCATACCAAGAATAATCTCTCAATAAAAAAATATCGATGATGTTTTGCTTGGGGGGGGGACCTTTGGGGCCCTTTGGACCCCATCGACGAGGGGGATGCCACCCCCATGCAACCCCCTTGTCACCCCCCTCCTACTAGACCATCTGCAAATAATATAGCACATACCCAATAGTTATGGGTCGCAAGGCCTTTAACATGGTCAAAGGAGGAAGCACAGTGTTTGGACACTAAGGGAATATTTTGGGAATACATGGTTATGAAAAACTCCTCCAACAACCACATAATACCTATCAGGTTATCTTTGCCTTTGGGTAAGGATATGGGTGCCATTGGGATATTTTTGATACTAGGTACACGAGTCTTTGGGCTCTATACATGGCTTAAAGAGGAAATAGAGGCCTTCCGATATAAAGAAAGCATCCAAGTTCAAGAATGACACTTTGATCCATGACACATGACCTCTTAAGCATACCCTTTCTCTCTTAGTGGATATATTGATGACATTAGGAATTTTTGAGCACTAGGTATGGGTCTCAAGGTCTTGGATATGGTTAGGAGGGAATCCTAGGTCTTAGGTCATAAACAAGGATTAGAGGAATCAATTCTAAACAACAAAACCTTGAACCAAAACACATGAGCCCCCAATGGGTTATTTGGCCTCCAAGTGCGATCATGTGGACCATTACATTTTTTTAGTATAAGATATGGGTTCATGATGGCGAGAGGAAACCTAAGATTTACACCTTAGAGGAATATGTTTTTCATCCAAGAAAAAAAATATCACCTCAAACCCACACACATGACCTCATAAGTGTATCCTTTACCTCTGTTGAAAGATTGGTTGTCATTGATGTCAACCCTTGAAGAAGTCTAGTAGCCCCAAAGGTATGGTTATGGAACCTGTAGTTTATCAAGGTAAAAGTTCATGAAGGACAATGTAAATGCAGTTAATTTACTCGTGGATGGATAGTCCTCGTCATGTTGTTTCCGGTGATAGGTGGTACGCCACGTGGTTCCTCACAGTTGAGGAGTTATGGCCTTGTGAAGTTAGAAGCCCCAAAGAATGGTTAAGAAACCCCTAGTTAGTTACACGTTACTTAATGAAAGGGTAAAGTGGTTGTAACAAGAAAGTCTAGAAGCCCTTATGATTAAGGAGAAATGTTACTTGAAAAAAGTATAAATACACCTCAAGGAGTCTCTCATAAGAACATTCACTCATTAATTCAATGAATATATTCTTGTGAGTAAGTGATCTATTGGCAATTTTACAACGACAAAATCTGAGGTAGCGATAAGTACAAGAGTTTTGGGGTTGTAGAGGAGAGAAAACATTTCTGAGGAAACTCTAGTTGGTTGACCCCTGCGGGTCAAACTACTAATGTCCCACGAGGCACCTCTGTGGGTTGTCTAGAACTCATCACGCGAGGCCCCGCTAGACAATAGGTCTTGGTCCCGTGAGGAAAAGACATGTCTGAGGCAAAAAACTAGGTTCAAGTTGTAGCAAGGTTTGAAGGTATAGCAAGTTAGTGATACAATCTCAGATGGTATGCTACATGTTTCATGAGTAAAGGTATGTTTTCTATGTGTTTATTTTGAGGCTTGATTCATGTATGATATGGCATATGCTTAAGGAATATCTTGGAGGCCTCTTTGGCATAGGGCTGCTATGGTTGAGGTGATATATGCTTGAGACATATTCTTGGTATCTGGTCTATGGATGTTATGGCTTATTTTTAGAGGCACAAGTTTGTGATATTGGCTTGAGGCACATTCTTGTATATCATTGATGATATGGTATAGATACATGGTACATGATTAGGTACTGATCATTGATGTTATGGTATCTACATGTGGCATATCTTATGGTACATGATTGATGCATGTTATACTACATTTGTTGGTACACAATTTATGCATTGTATGGTATAGGTTACAGGTTGATGGTACAATGATAGTTATAGGTTGATGGTACAGTGATAGTTACAGGTTGATGGTACAATGACAGTTATAGGTTGATGGTACAGTGACAGTTACTGGTTGATGGTACAATGATAGTGATAGGTTGGATATAGTGAGAAGTTGATAGGTTAAAAGTTGATGTGATAGTGGTAGTGATTGTGGTAGTGATAGTTTGCTATACATTTATATTTCAAGGCAGCAGGATGGGGCAAGGAAAGGGGGTTTTATCCTCCTTCTAGTTGGTGTCAGAGAACACAGGGAGTTGGAGCTTCCTTTAGGTTGGAGCCTGAGAATGATGGGGTTGTAGCCTCCTTCTGGTTGCAGCCTATAAATAGGGGGTCGTAGCCTCCTTCTAGTTGCAGCTAGAGAATTGGGAAGTCAATGCATCCAATGAATGTATTGTTTTGATATATAAGAAAATAATTCCATGGTTTTCTCCCATTTGGGTTTCCACGTAAATCTTGGTGTACTATGTTTATGTGGATCTCTATTATGCTCTACTGATTTATATTGTCCATGATATATTGATGATATACTACTGATGAAATCAGTCAATACATATTGTGGTTAAAAGTGATAATAAAGTGCTCATACTGATTTACCCCCAGCCCCCCTCTCAGTATTACAACAATTGGTATCAGAGCAGGTCCTTCAACAAACAATTTAACCACTGGAATAATATCATGGAATACGCTAAGATTGGAGCACCATGGTTTGATGGTTAGAACTATGCCTTTGGAAATAAAAGGATGTAAACCTTTTTACAAGCAAAAGGATTTGATGTTTGGAAGTCAGTAGTAAATGGATATAGAGTACTTGACACTCCCCTATCTGACAAAGATGGAAATAAATTCAGCGAAAACAATTAAAAGGCTAAAGGCACCATTTTTAGTAGTCTAGATGATTTAGTATTTTTCAAAGTTATGCATTGCAAGACCGCAAAGTATATTTTGGATAAACTTCAAAACATTTACGAAGGAGATATCAAAGTCAATGGAGCTAAGCTTCAAATCCTTATAGCTAAGTTTGAGCAATTGAAGATGAAGGAAGATGAAGACATTGTGGCCTACTTTCTATGAGTTGATGAAATAGTGAACATTATTAGAGGATTGGGAGAAGAAGTTGATGAATCAATGATTTTTCAAAAGGTTCTAAGATCTCTTCCTATGAGATTTGTGTAACGTAACCATCCACAAAAGTTGGTCACGCCACTCAAAAACTTTCTCTTTAGCAACTCTGATACCACTGTGTAACATACCCATCCACCAAAGCTGGTCATGCCACTCAAAAAAAAATTCTTTAACAACTCTCATACCATAATGTAACGTACCCAATGCTCAACTGAGCAACATTACGTGCGGAAACTCGTGAAATTATTAAGATTTACTGCTAATTAAATTCTTGTATCTTACCAGTCGCACGTCACACACAATAATGACCAATTGGCAGATACCATAGTTCTGAATGTATCTAAAAACATATATTAAACATGAATATAATTGTTCAAACAAACAGTAAACACACAAAATTCATATAAACCATTTTCACAGCGGAAATAACATAGGAAAAGAACAAAAACACTTATTTGTTAATGGTTAACCAACTGGATGCAAACGAAGGATGAACCTACCAACCATAGGAATTGCTAATCATTTTCTCTCATCAACGAGCCACCCCCGAGCTGAGGCTATGAGTCCACAAGGAGATCTGACCCACTAGTTATTCACTATCCACACAGAGTAGCCCCAAACCCAGGTTCTAGTCTCACAAACGTTCCAAACCTCCAACTCTCTCTTTTCCCCACAACCTACACTGCCCAAGGAATGTACCCCCTTCACTGCTCACAACCCCTCAGGTTGTACCATTCGTTTATTAGAGCCAATAGTGCATTCGGTTGGTCATGAATCACTTTCCCCACAACCTACACTACCCAAGGAATGTACCCCCTTCACTGCTCACAGTCCTTCGAGATGTGTTATTCGTTTATCAGGGCCACTAGCGCATTCAGTTGGCTAGGAATCACTCAGTTGGGAACTCTAGGAACTCTCGGTTGTTTCATATTTTCTAACAGCATCCTTCACAACGCTCTGAGTCATTTTCTCCATAGAAAATCGCACAACATACTCACATCCAAATATACAAGCACACGGGCCTGTTTCTCAGCATAAGAACACAACCAAACAATGGTTGCCTTCAAGTATACCATGGTTGGTCCTCTTCCTAGCCTTCTACTCTCTTTTTTGTTGCCCCCAAAATCCGCGTGTAAAATTTGTCCTTCCTCTCCATGCAAATTTTCTCTTCTTCCTTGCTTTCTTGACTCACACTCTTCTCAAGGATGATTGTACTTCATCCCATGCTCTCCAATAATTATGGGATGTGAGCACTCACACTGTTATCGGATACATCGGTAGGTGCGGACACTAACAGATCTCCCTAGATTCACCTGGATCTAGAACAAAACAGGACATGACACGACTCTTTCCCTAAGTTGTAGTCATTGAATCTACTAATGAGAAGGAATGAGTGACATACCTTTATATCGCTTCCTTAGGTCTCTGTTGTTCCCGCTTCGCTCCGGTGCTCTTGTGAAATCAGGTCCAAGACAACACAAACCAACCAAAGTGAAGATAGCAAAGTATATTCAATGTCAACCTATGCATATGATCAAGGAGTTATGCAATAAAATAAGAGTAATTTTATGGGAAAGGGACATGTCGTTGTATTATATTAAATGAAAGTAGAAGATACAACTAGATCGCCTTGATGTCGCAAGCTTCCTTTCGGTGACCCTTGGTTCCAACGCACACACTTGCTCTACATTTGCATGAAGAAGATCCAATACAACTTGGTAGACCAAGTAGGGTCCTCAAGCTTTTGTCCAAACAGAGTTCTTCACACAATTCTCTCACCAATTCTTCATTCAATCTTGCTTAACCCTTTCCATGAGAATCCTTTCAATATATAGGAGAAGGAGGCATGGTTACATGTATGAGGATGATCCCACTAAATATGAGAAGTCAGTAGGATGCCAACCATGCGAATGCCAACTCATTTTCTAGAAGATTCCCTTCTAGAACCTTCGTGACCTCTTCTCTTTTCCAAGCTTAAAAACAGGTTTGCACCCTATCTATAGAGCATATTGCGAACAGTTTGCACCCCAAGTGTGAGTTGCCTGTGAGAATGGAGGATTTTCGCACCCTGTAATGTAGGCAGCCTGCGAACTCATCTTAAAAATGTGTTTTTGGAAAAAGATAGCAGTCACTTTTCTTAGGAAAAAAGTCCTTGTGGGAGCCTGAATACATCTCTAGTAGAGACATCACCAGAGTGACCAAAATCATGTGTAACAGAATGTTCCCCAAAGTATGAGGCCGGAACTTGTGACAGCTGAAATACTTTGTAAAATGCGTGTGTGTGTCAGAAACAAGGAGCGCACCTAATCGGAAACCTGTAAACAACCAAGCATCTGAAGAATATAATACCAGTTCTGAGGTAGGCATTCCCATGCTTAGATCACAAATGAATGGAATCATAAATGTAGGTCATGGCCACCAATCATACATTGTGGATCCATGTTGTAAAAAATGCTACATAGCCACCAGGAATACACTATGGATCTATGTGAGAAGACTTGAATTAAGACATAGCCACGAGACATACAAAGTGGATCTATGTGCTGATACAAATCATACATACTCCATCGCAGCCTGGATCAAAAAGATGAGACCCAGGGTCTTCAATCCCATTACCTGAAAGTATGAATCTATCCATGTGATTACATGTGCTGAAGTTGAACACGGTAGAAACCACTTGATTACCGATCATTGATGAAAACCATTAACAAGTGCGAGGGAAATCACCATTGATGTCAATGACTCCCAAGGTACCAAAGTACAATCTGAATGGATGCGAATGAATGAGTTGACGTCGAGCACTTGGCGGAATCTCTCAATCAGGGATCAATGATGTGAAACCCCCGTCGAAAGCGAAGAGACCTGCTATTGAGGCATGCAGGTTCTAAGGTATGAAAATATTTCTAAGTCTTATTTATGGATAATGAGTTGGAGTTGATGGAACAAGACTCATCACAGGAGGGCCTTGATGTATCCTCCATCAATGACACGACTTTTTACCATTTCATTGTGATTTTGCCAAAAACTTGTCCAACATACCTCATTTTCCCCCAAATTTCTTTGCTCGATTGCGGCAGGCACAAACGATCATTCGGTGAACGGTTTCAACCAACGAGGTAAGCTCTTGATCCTTCAATTTTTCCATGGTTTATTTTTGGTTTTTATTGGCAATTTTTTGGGTTTTAAGTCCATTTTAGGGTCGGACCACGTGCTCAAGCGTTCTTGCAGGTGGCCTTCAGGGCACCTGCAAGAATCTCACACTGTGCAAAAGGGCCACCTACGGAGGCCGAAAAATGGATTTTGAAGTAAGGTTTTGCTCAATAAAAATCATGCAAGAGTTTAAAACAAGTTGTTGACTCCCCTCTCATGGCTCTTTTGCAGGTGTTTGACCATCACAATGTTGGAATGGAGAGAAAGGGAACATCTGTAGGATGATTCCATTGCAAGGAATGACCCGGGCACAGTCGCTACCCTCCGAGATTGTGGGCTCTTGAAATTCTTCAGGATTCCGGGCATGAGAGCCCAACTTAGATTGTTGGAATACCTGGTCCACATGTGGGACGTGGATCAACATTTATTTCACGTGGGAGTCCATACGCTGACACTAGATATCGAGGATATCTATTTTCTAACAGGGTTGTCACGACGTGGATACCATGCTAGTTTGACTGGAGGTAGAGGCGACAGACTTCCCATGAGCGAATATTGTTGCCAATACTGTGTTCCCAAGGCAGAGAGAAGCAAGGGTAAGGTTGCCATTTGGGGGGTCCAAGATTTGACCCTGCGGACCATCTTGTTTAGTATTGCACGCATGGCTGGGAGCGCGGCTCCACACATGGCTCTCCAGAGCTATTTCCATTACGCCATAGAGTGCACAGAGCCTTGGGTATTCAACTGGTTGGATGCAGTTCTCCACAGTATGAAGAGACAATTGACCAAGTGCAGAAAGGGTGACTTGAAGCAGTTTGGGTACGAATCACTTTTGGTGTCATTCTTCCTCGAGAGGGTCCCACTGCTGCGACTATAGCTTGATTAAGGTTTATCGGCCCCACAAGATCTGAGGATGCCAAGGTGGTGCAACCTCATGGCTCGACATGTAGCAGGGCCCATAATCAAGTATAATGATTCATTTTTTGACTGGTTGAGGCCCCAGAGGCTGATGATCGACGACAACACATATGCTAGTTTGGATTTCCGAGGGGATCCAGATTTGGCCCTGCTTGAGGATGCTCAGTGAGGTGAACTAGGTAAGAATTACACATTTTGTTATCTTTAAATGTTTTTGCAAATTTTATCATATGAAATGTTTTTGTGTTTATCCAAGAACTAATCCAAAAATTTCTTTTTGATGACACAGATGTGGGGTCGTATCGACCTCCAGGAACGTCTCCCATTCAAAGGTGAGGAGAAGCGGCTCCAGTGGTGAGATGGGATGCCGAAGACTACGATGCAGTGGAACAGAACTTAGAGGGGTTGACCGCAGACATCTTGGATATTGCTATTGGGGAGATCCCGAGACGTTACCAGCACCATACTGTGGGTGTGTTCGAGTCTCTCAGTCGATTGCTTCGTAGGGTAGCCCGAGCAGTTGTGTGTTATCGTGAGATTCATCCATGACGTTATTTTGTAGAAGCTATGGGCTTCGTATTTCAAGATTTTTATCATTGGAGTCGCCAATTTTGTTATCAGATAAATCGGTAGGTGGGGGTTGCCCTCCAATCGGGGGTTGAGTCCCAATTGGGATTTGTCCTGCAAAAGGGGATTGAGTTTGG
Organism: Picea mariana; assembly: GCA_032191745.1. Lineage (NCBI taxonomy): Eukaryota > Viridiplantae > Streptophyta > Pinopsida > Pinales > Pinaceae > Picea > Picea mariana. The sequence goes on along the minus strand of JASDQU010103173.1, from coordinate 144,782 downwards.
CCTCCTTGGTGAAATTGTCCACCAACATGAATCTGGTAATTAGGTGTGAAAGATGGGATGGTGCCACTAGGGTCGGTGCCTCCGATAGAGGATGGAAGAGGTCCTATGAAAGGGGTCGAGGAAGTGTCGAAATAAAACCGGGAACGAGATGGTGCCCAGAAGAAGTGGAAACGCCAGGAGTCTCAGATGAGATTTGTGTAGGAGCGTGAATAGAAGCATTCAACGCATGATATCTGGGCGGAAGGGTTGGGGTGAATCTAGGTGAAAGCGGTGTGCCAATGGGGGCTTAGTTAGCCACTGTAGTCCCGGTGCGAGGACTCATAGTATCTGGGACCATCGTGTAATGGACCGTTTGTAGGGGGATAGTCAAGATGTGGTCAATTGGTGGAGCGTCTGTACCAGGAAAATAATATGCAGTAGTAAAAGGTATTGCGTCTGGATTAGATGTTTCGGGCGGCTCAGATGAGACAGTGATATCAACGCCTGCTCCTCAGCCAAAGAGATCCTGTCTAAAAATGCCAGTAGTCTAAAAAGGATCTTGACCCTCAGGTCCTGTGAAAGGTCCGGTTGGTAATCCAGAAGACTAAACAACTATTTCTCTGGAAGAATTCACTCGAACAATACGTCTCTCAGAGTTGGGAGGAAGTCGAAAGTCCTCTCGAGAATTGGTAATTCGGAACCGTTCTAGAGAGTTAGTTCTTTCCACTTGTGGAGTGGCAACGTCTTGGACTTCACTCTGTTGAGGAGAGCCCTCCGGTGAGTTGGTAGGCAAGGGTTGAGAACCTTCCAGATCTTCTGGGGGTAAGCCTTGCACTCTACGTGAACGACATGGAGGGTCAATCGTGATCGAGTTAGAATCTTACGAAATAAATTCTATGGCCAACTTGGCTAAACAAACAGGATGCGCTAGTAAAATCTAGGAAGCAGAACCAAGCAAACAAGACCTTCCAATTCCAAAGTCACTAGTTAGTGATGAAATCCAACATCGCAACGACAAGACAAGAAGGGGCTGGGATAGGGTGGAAAAGTTACGTTGACGACTTGCTTAACGGACTTACACCCTAATGCAAGCTCCCACATATAATCGTGGGTATACCCTCCAAGGAGCCCGAGTGAGTATGGCCAACGTCGATTCCAGGTACCGTGAAGACTTACCTCTTCACAGTCACCTTGTGTAAGACCCTAAGAAGGTAGGCTACTAAGGTTACCACCAACAACAATGATACCTGGGGGAATAGTCGACAGTCCAATCCACACGCAAGGGTAGGGTATCTAGCCCAAAATCAACTCGAGAGGCTTCCACTCATCATTGTGGGTATACCTTCAAGTGACCCGCGTAATACGTGCAATCTCTACACCGATATCAACAAAGAAGGGTGAGAAGCTCTGCCAATCTCGATGCGACCTCAGGTTTGATCCTTGTGTGAGAAGGGCTTCCCAGGACAAAATGCTGCAAATGGAATTTGACACTCCTTATCATAAGATGCTATTGTGTGTTTTGTTCTTTGGAGAGTGTGTCCATTTCCTATTCCAAAGCTCTAGCCTAGCTAATGTTGGTGTAAAAGAGCCCTAGAAAAATTTACTAGTTGAATTTTAAAATTGCACAATATTATTAAAGGTTGTTGTTACTCAAAAGGAGACGGAAATGAAACCGATGTTGTGTGAGACTTTGACCCAACAATGCATAAATAGGAATAAATGATACAAAAATTTTGTTCGATGAATCCTATTTACAGTAGGGAAAGAGGAGTTTTCTGGAATAATGCGAACTACGATGTATGATCTTCTCTGGAATTCAATATCAAACAATCATGACAATGCAAATTCCCTATTCATTGTCTTTCAATACTTGAATGCCAATATTTTTTGAATACAAGGGTGCTTAAAAAAGAAAATGTCTTTAATTTTTTATTAGAAACCAAACAACAGGGATGGAACTAAGAAAAAACAAGTAACCAACGAAAAAGAAATACACAACAAACACCCAAATCGTTCTTTCAATGAAGATAAAAATAACAAACTGACAAGACCAGTCTCTTCAAATGCACATGGGTAAAAAAATTTCAAGTAATAAGCAATTGAAAAGGACAATTAATCTCAAATTTTTAATCCAATCAAAGGCTCCCGACCAAACAAGCACTCGGATTTGAGAATCAGAGATTATACCCTTGTTAAGAAAAGGTCAAGAGGTAAAAATTGAGAAAAAATGATCAAGAAGAGCTTTATATTTCCAAAAACTAATCATTTGCGAGATGTGAAGTCAAGAAACATTCAATCACTGGCCAAAGAAGTTCTTCCTATACACAAAAACAAATTTGGGCATTTGAGGACACAAAAGACTTAATCCAAAATTTTCACAAGTGAGTTCGTAGGCTAGCAGTGGGGTACAGTGTGAGAATTGAGGATTCTCGCAAGCTAGACACGGGTAGACTGTGAGAAGTTCGCATTGAACTGAACACCAAGGCGCGAACTTTAGTGATTCTCGCAGGCTACAGAAGGGTGTAATGCAAGAAGGTCTGTAATCAAGCAAATTTTGGAAAAAGGAGAAAACTTCTAAGGGAACTTCTGGATCCAGGGAGTCTGTAAGGGTCTCCTCAAGACTCAGAGATTGATTGGGAATGAAAAATTTTAGGTTGAGAGCAGATGGCCAAGAAAAAACCACTAAAATGGGTTGTGTCCCCAGTGGATTCACCAATTTTTTTATCGGATAAATCGGTAGGTGCGGACACTAACAGATCTCCCTAGATCCACCTGGATCTAGAACAAAACAGGACACGACATGACTCTTTCCCTAAGTTGTAGTCATTGAATCTACTAATGAGAAGGAATGAGTGACATACCTTTATATCGCTTCCTTAGGTCTCTGTTGTTCCCGCTT
>JASDQU010103173.1:119206-141806 GCA_032191745.1 Picea mariana | reverse complement strand
GAGTTATGCAATAAAATAAGAGTAATTTTATGGGAAAGGGACATGTTGATGTATTATATTACATGAAAGTAGAAGATACAACCGGATCGCCTTGATGTCGCAAGCTTCCTTTCGGTGACCCTTGGTTCCAACACACACACTTGCTTTACATTTGCATGAAGAAGATCCAATACAACTTGGCAGACCAAATAGGGTCCTCAAGCTTCTGTCCAAACAGAGTTCTTCACACAATTCTCTCACCAATTCTTCATTCAATCTTGCTTAACCTTTTCCATGAGAATCCTTTCAATATATAGGAGAAGGAGGGATGGTTACATGGATGAGGATGATCCCAATAAATCTGAGAAGTCAGTAGGATGCCAACCATGTGAAAGCCAACTCATTTTCTAGAAGATTCCCTTCTAGAACCTTCGTGACCTCTTCTCTTTTCCAAGCTTAAAAACAGGTTCGCACCCTATCTATAGAGCAGACTGTGAACAATTTGCACCCCAAGTGTGGGTTGCCTGCGAGAATGGAAGATTTTCGCACCCTGTAATGTAGGTAGCCTGCGAACTCATCTTAAAAATGTGTTTTTGGAAAAAGACAATAGTCACTTTTCTCAGGCAAAAAGTCCTTGTGGGAGCCTGAATATATCACTAGTAGAGACATCACCAAAGTGACCAAAATCATGTGTAACACACACCCACCCTCTTACATGAGTTTAATGATTGGTCTCTCATACACTCAATCAACAAATAGGAGATTACACGCAAAGATAATGATTTCAGGAATGTGGGTTGGATTAATACCAATGAATAATCCCTCCTTGGACAACTCTCTCTTTTGGAATCATAACCCCCCATCGTTCTTCATCTCTTTCATATCGCAGCCAATGGTTATTGCTTTTATTAATTAATCAATATTCATAACATGGAATTCGGCCCCCGACCACATTAGATCAAAAGGGGCTCTTCGCCCCAATGCATCGGCTCACCAGCCTAGTTCACATTTATACAATTACATTATAATTCCTTGGGATTAGAATTGGGGGTGTTACATACCCTCCCCCTTATTTTTTCACTGTCCTCAGTGCACAACACCTTACAGGTGTAATTTTATTTTACAATTCCGGCTCCTCGACCAATAATCAATATATAGGCTCTCTAGCCTAAAATCACATAGGAATTCGAGCCTAAACAAATTACATAGACACTCTGGCCCCAATACCACAGATACATACGTACATCCTGCCCCCAAAATCATAAATACAAAGGCACCCTGGCCTAAAACATATACATACGCCACTGGAATTATCCTACAACTATCCCATTTTCCACCAACTCTCTTCCTCTTGACTTGCCCAACCCAAGGAATGCACCATTCATTTATCAGGGATAACCTAAGGATGTACCAATCGTTTATCATAGATAACACAAGGGATGTACCATCTATTTATTAGGCATAACCGAAAGGATGTACCATCCGTTTATGAGGGATAACCCAGGGGATGTGCCATCTGTTTATCAGGGATAACCCAAGGAATGTGTCATTTGTTTATCAGGGTCTCTCTGGCACAGGTATCTAGGAATCTCTCAGCTGGGAACTCAAGGGACTCACTGCTAGGAAAAAATATCAGTAAAATAACCAACAACAACCTTGTTCTTGCAATGCGACTCATACAAGAATGAGCTCTTCAGGCCTGATGACCTGGTTCTTCGACAATGCAACTCACACTAGAGTTCACTCTTCAGTCTTGACAACCTAGTTCTTCAATAATGCAACTCACCCTCTAGGCTCAGGCATCCATTTCACTGTTATACAGTTCCTCAATTGATTGATCATTTTCCAAGGTGTTCCCACGTTGACAAATGCCAACTTGTTGCTAGACTTCCACTAACAATATATAACTTGTGGAAATCATCCCATCTGAATTACATGCATACAATTAACATGAGACATCACCATATAATTATAAAATTTCAAATCTATTTTACACAAGAAAACAAAATTTCCCAAACATGAGTCTTTTTGCTCATAATTGTTTGGCTCTTATAGCAATAGATTTTAGTCTTCCCTACATGATTACATCCCTGCCATATCCATGACCATTTTGCCCAAAATTTCCTCAACTCCATGGAACCAAACAATTTTTTAGCATATCGTAACAAGTTTCAATTATCAATTTCTCAAATCTAGTTATACAGGAAAATAAAAATTCCCACGCATGCGATTTTTTCTCTTTATGTTTGGTTCTTGCAGTAGTAGATTTCAGTCTTTCTTATGGGCATACATCATTTCCATATCCAGACCATTATGCATGCAATTTCCTCAACTTTTTTGCAGCCAAACAAGATTGTTAGCACTCATGCATATTTTTAGTAGTTCATGAAATGATATTAGAATTGTATCTACCCAACAATTCAATCATTTCCAAGCATTATTCACATTAAAATGGCATTCTACTATTCATCATATTATCTAGAATAACACTATCATTCATTGTACACACATTATCATCACATCAAGATTTTCATAATGCAATCAAACTTATCAATAAATAAAACCACCAGACTACTCTTGGTCTATAATCATGCCACTAGCATGTTCAGGAATGTTTACATGCACAACACACATCAGTATGCACCAAGCATTTGATCTTTCATGCCTATTTAAGCACATGCATTCTATCTTTATTATATGCATCCTGCATCAATTCTATCATGCACTCCATTGCATATCTATTTCATATTTAATTAATTATTTAGCTTTATTGTTGTAGATGGTTGTCTTTGAATTTCTGTAGAACCATGTTTCCCTGTGCACTGCTATTTTTTTCAATTATGCACCACTGGCCCTTATTCTAAACCTGCTAGCCAAGCCTAACTTGGTCATTCTGTATTTCTAGCCACTAATTGGTCCACTAGTGCTTTCATCTCGCAACTACTTTATGCGAATAATTCTGTCCCAACATCTTTTGGCTAGATTATCAATATTCGTAGTGTTGCAACATGCACTATTCCAACTGAATATTAACACATAAATTTAATTCACCACTTCCTATTTTTCTTGACCAAAGCGTCCTTGGAATACCATTATCATTGACTGGCATTTCAACATTCTGAAATACTTCTTTCGTGTCTTCTTTCTAACATTCTTTGCCACCCATGGCTTTGCTCAATATTAAATATCTCTCTTCTCTTCATTGAGTGATTCGTTGTGAAGCACCTTTTGGCCATTCAAGACCACCTCGCTCCAATGGAAATGCCTCCCTTTTCCATTTACACATGTACCTTGCTTTTGCTGCGTACTCCGATAATAGAGGCATCTTTCTTACTTGTGTAATTTTAGACAAGAGTTGCTAGATCATATCTGAAAATTCTTTCTTCCCACATTCCCATGCTTTCTCATAGAGATGATTGATCCAGCCATAAGTCACACCTCGTCTCATGATATCCATTATCCTTCTCTCGCAACAAGCTTTTGTTGCCTTTACTATATTTCTATCTTCAAGGTTATGGAGTCATCCTTGACTATTGTGCATGCAATGCCATTCTTTACTTGTTGGGTTCATACCCTATGTGAAATATCTATTGACATTCCTTTGCAATCCATTCAATATTTATAACATTTGAATACTAATATTTCTTTGCTTTTATTTAGACCCTTGACAACATTGCAACACCTTCCCTGCACTTTCCTTTGCAGACTTCTCATAGTGACAAGATCTTGCCTATCTCTTCTTCCATTTGACTCTCTCTTAGCACTCCCCATTCCGACATGAAAACCTATGATCTCTTCCTCATGTTTGTAAGATCCTTGAGCATCTTCCATAACTCCAGTCCTCATATAAGAACTAAAGTTTCTTTCTGTACCTCTAATTCTGCAAGAAAACTATATGTAATAATCATTGGTAGAACATGCACATTATAAAACATTTCATGAATTAGAATACATGTTATTTCTTCATCCATTTATGAAGGACATATTGCACCAATTCGAATTTTGATTTGCTTGATGCAGCCCTCCCCGAAACAACTTCCCAGCGACTGTAATCTTGCCCGAAATTGAGCTTTGGTTTGAAAGTTATATCCCTTCGAAGTTCTTGTACAGGCCTACAACATCTTCAGAGATTTGAAGTCTTGAATTTTTCTCTTGCTCCAAAATCCATGGTGGGGATCAATCCACTTTCATATTCGATGGTCCTGATCAAAAGCGCACGACCTCCCGATAATTAAATCCCTTACAACTTCACATTGCAGTTTCTCTCTCCTCTGTTGATCTATCTTAATGGATTCATCATGGATCTAAGTCATATTTCTTCTTCATACCTTCCATGAGCCCACCACCAACACTTAGTTTCTCTTTCCTTTGCGGACTTGTGAACTCGTAAACTTGTAACTTTCCTTTCATAAGTTCATCCAAAAAATCTCAACACGTAACCATTTTTCCACTTCTTCGAACTCGAACTCACAGACTCACAATTTTGTAACCTTTCTTTAATAAGTCCATCCGAAAAGTCTCAATGCTTAGTCATTTTTCCACTTCTTCAGACTCGCAGACTCACAGACTCACAATATTGTAACCTTTCTTTCATAAGTTCGTCCGAAAAGTCTCAACAATTAGTCATTTTTCCACTTCTTCGGACTCACATACTCACAATCATGTAACCTTTCTTTCATAAGTCCGTCCGAAAAGTCTCAACACTTAGTCATTTTTCTACTTCTTCAGAGTCGCAGACTCATGGACTCACAATCTTGTAACCTTTCTTTGATAAGTTCATCTGAAAAGTCTCAACACTTAGTCATTTTTCCACTTTTTCTAACTCGCGGAATCACAGAGTCACAATCTTGTAACCTTTCTTTCATAAGTTCATCCAAAAAGTCTCAACACTTAGCCATTTTTCTGTCTTCATGGAATCACAGACTCACAATAAGTCCTAACACTTAGCCATTTTTCCGCTTCTTCGGACTCGCAGACTCACATACTCACAATCTTGTAACCTTTCTTTCATAGGTCTGTTCGAAAAGTCTCAACACTTAGTCATTTTTCCACTTCTTCTGACTCGCGGACTCACGAACTCACAATCTTGTAACCTTTCTTTCATAAGCCCGTCTGAAAAGTCTCAACACTTAGCCATTTTTTTGTCTTCACTGACTCACACAATCACAATAAGTCCCAACACTTAGCCATTTTCCGTATTCGTGGACCCGATAACTCACGGACTCATAAACAAATTTCCAACATCTTACCGCAATCTCGTGAGACTGACAGTTGGTCTACCACATGGCTCCACATCACTTGCCAACTATAATCTCATCCAACATGTACCTTCAACTGTGGCAACACACGTCTTTATTCTACCACGTCAGCCGACACGTGGACTCCACGCCATTATGACATCATCATATGGAGAAATACCCAAATTTTTCCAATTTGCTTATTTTTTAAATTTCCAAAGGGGCTCAATTCTTCACATTTCCCTTGAAATTCCTCTAAATTTTATTGCAATAATTTCAACAAACAAATTTCAGGCATCCTTTTTCCGGCATTCTGTCAAATAGTTTTCCTACATAGTCTGTAATTTTCACTTATGCGTTCCACTAATTGGCCCATCCAGGCTCAGTGTTGAAAACTAGGCTCTGATACCACTTTGTAACGTACCCAACCACCAAAGTTGGTCACGCCACTCGAAAAATTCTCTTTAACAACTCTGATACCATAATGTAATGTACCCAATGCTTAGTTAAAGAACATTACGTGCAAAAACTCATTAAATTATTAATATTTACTGCTAATTAAATTCCTGTAGCTTACCAGTGGCAGGTCACACACAATAATGACCAATTGACTGATACCACAGTTCTGAATGCATCTAGCAGCATATATTAAACATTAATATAACTGTTCAAGCAAACAGTAAACACACAACATTCATATAAACCATTTTCATAGTGGAATTGACATAGGAACATAACATAAACACTTATATGTTAATGATTAACCAAGTGGCATAACTTAGAGGCCTCTTTGGCACAGGGATGTTATGGTTGAGGTGATATATGCTTGAGACATATTCTTGGTATTTGGTCTATGGATGTTATGTATTTTTTTTATAGGCACAACTTTGTGATATTGGCTTGAGGCACATTCTTGTATATCATCGGTGATATGATATATATACATGGTACATGATTAGCTATTGATAATTGATGTTATGGTACTTAAATGTGGCATATCTTATGGTACATAACTGATGCATGTTATACTACATTTGTTGGTACACAGTTTGTGCATGGTATGGTATACGTTACAGGTTGATGGTACAGTGACAGTGACAAGTAGGATACAATGACAGGTTGATATGTTACAGGTTGATGTGATAGTGGCAATGATTGTGGTAGTGATAGTTTAGTCTACATTTATATTTCAAGGCAACAGGATGGGGCAATGAAAGGGGGTTTTATCCTCCTTTTGGTTGGCGCTAGAGAACATAGGGAGTTGGAGCTTTCTTTAGGTTGGTGCAAGAGAACACTTGGAGTTGGAGCTTCCTTTAGGTTGGAGCCTGAGAATGAGGGGGTTGTAGCCTCCTTCTGGTTGGACCCAGAGAATTCAGGGAGTTGTAGCTTCCTTCAGGTTGGAGCCTGTAAATAGGGGGTCATAGCCTCCTTCTAGTTGTAGCTAGAGAATTGGGAAGTTGGTGCTTACAATGAATGTATTCTTTGATATCTAAGAAAATAATCCCATGGTTTTCTCTCATTTGGGTTTCCACATAAATCCTGGTGTACTGTGCTTATGTGGATTTCTATTATGCTTTGTTGATTTATACTGTTCATGATATATTGATGATATAATATTGATGAAATTAATGAATACATATTGTGGTTAAAAGTGATAATAAAGTGTTCGTACTGATTCACCCCCCCCTCAGTATTCCAACAATTGGTATCAGAGCAGGTCCTTCAAGAAACAATTTAACCACTGGAAGGATATCATGGAATACGCTAAGATTGGAGCACCAAGGTTTGATGGTTAGAACTATGCATCTTGGAATAAAAGGATGCAAACCTTTTTATAGGCACAAGGATTTGATGTTTGGAAGTCAATAGTAAATGGATATAGAGTACCCTACACTCCCCTAACTGACAAAGATGGAAATAAATTCAGCGAAAACATTAAAAGGCTAAAGGCACCATTTTGAGTAGTCTGGATGATTCAGTATTTTTCAAAGTTATGCATTGCAATACTGCAAAGGATATTTTGGATAAACTTCAAAAGATTGACGAAGGAGATATCAAAGTCAATGGAGCTAAGCTTCAAATCCTTAGATCTAAGTTTGAGCAATTGAAGATGAAGGAAGATGAAGACATTGTAGCCTATTTTCTATGAGTTAACGAAATAGTGAACATTATTAGAGGACTGGGAGAAGAAGTTGATGAATAAATGATTTTTCAAAAGGTTCTAAGATCTCTTCCTATGAGATTTGTGTAACGTACCCATCCACCAAAGTTGGTCATGCCACTCAAAAAACTTCTCTTTAACAACTCTAATACCACTTTGTAATGTATCCAACAACCAAAGCTGGTCACGCCACTCAAAAAATTTCTCTTTAACAATTCTAATACAATAATGTAACGTACCCAATGCTCAGCTGAGCAACATTACATGCAGAAAATCATCAAATTATTAAGATTTACTGCTAATCAGGTCACACACAATAATGACCAATTGACCGATACAACAGTTTTGAATGCATCTAGAAGCATAGATTAAACATGAATATAATTGTTCAAGCAAACAACAAACACACAAAATTCATATAAACCATTTTCACAACAGAATTAACATAGGAACATAACAAAAACACTTATTTTTTAATGATTAACCAACTGGATGCAAACGAAGGATGAACCTACCAACCATAGGAACTGCTAATCATTTTATCTCATCAGCGAGCCACCCCCAAGTTGAGGCTATGAGTCCACAAGGAGATCTGGCCCACTAGTTATTCACTCTCCACATATAGTAGCCCCAAACCTAGGTTCTAGTCGCACAAGAGTTTCAAACCTCGAACTCTCTCTTTTCCACACAACCTGCACTACCCAAGGAATGTACCCCCTTCACTGCTCACAGTTCCTTAGGTTGTACCATTCGTTTATGAAGGCCACTAGTGCATTCGGTTGGCCAGAAATCACTTTTCCCACAATCTACACTAACCAAGGAATGTATCCCCTTCACAACTCACAATCCCTTAGGATGTACCATTCGTTTATAAGGGCCACTAGCGCATTCAATTGGCCATGAATCACTCATCTGGGAACTCTAGGAACTCTCGATTGTTTCAGATTTTCTCACAACAACCTTCACAAGGCTCTAAGTCATTTTCTCCATAGAAAATTGCACCACAGACTCATAGCCAAATTTACATGCACACGGGCTTGTTTCTCAGCATAAGAACACTACCAAACAATGGTTGCTTTCAAGTATACCATGGATGGTCCTCTTCCCAGCCTTCTGCTCTTTTTTTTGCTGCCCCAAAATCTGTGTGTAAAAATTGTCCCTCCTTTGCATCTAAATTTCCTCTTCTTCCTTGCTTTCTTGACTCACACTCTTCTCAAGGATGATTGTACTTCATCCCATGTTCTCTAATAACTATGGGATGTGACCACTCACACCCTCTTACATGAGTTTAATGATTGGTCTCTCAGACACTCAATCAACAAATAGGAGGTTACACATAAAGATAATAATTTTAGGAATGTGGGTCGGATTAATATCCATGAATAATCCCCCCTTGGACCCCTCTCTCTTTTGGAATCATAGCCCCCCATCGTTCTTCATCTCTTTCGTATCGCAACCAACGATTATTACTTTTATTAATTAATCAATGTTCATAACATGCAATTCGGCCCCCAACCACATTAGAACAATACAAGCTCTTCGCCCCAATGCATCGACTCACCAACCTAATTCACATTTATACAGTTACATTATAATTCCTTGGGATTAGAATTGAGAATGTTACATCCCCTCCCCTTAGTTGTAATTTTATTTTACAATTTTGGCTCCTCGACCAATAATCAATATATAGGCTCTCTAGCCCAAAATCACATAGGAATTCCAGCCTAAACAAATTACATAGTCACTCTGGCCCCAATGCCACAGATACACAAGCACATCCTGCCCCAAAAATAAAAAATACAACGGCACCCTGGCCTAAAACATATACATAATCCACTAGAATTATCCTACAACTATCCCATTTTCCACCAACTCTCCACCTCTTGACCTGCCCAACCCAAGGAATTCACCATTCATTTATCAGGGATAACCCAAGGGATGTACCACTCGTTTATCAGAGATAACCCAAGGGATGTACTATCCCTTTATCAGGGATAACCCAAGGGATGTACCATCCCTTTATTAGGGATAACCCAAGGGATGTACCATCCCTTTATTAGGGATAACCCAAGGGATGTACCATTCGTTTATTAGGGTTAACCCAAGGGATGTACCATTCGTTTATCAGGGATAACCCAAGGAATGTGCCATTCATTTATCATGGTCTCTCTTGAACATGTAGTTAGGAATCTCTCAGTTGGGAACTCAAGGGACTCATTGCTAGGAAAAAACATCAGTAAAATAACCAACAACAACCTTGTTGTTGGAGTGCGACTCACAAAGATTGCACTCTTCAGGCCTGGCAACCTCGTTCTTCTACAATGCAACTCACACTAGAGTTCACTCTTCAATTTTGACAACCTAGTTCTTCGACAATGCACCTCACCCTCTAGGCTTAGGCATCCCTTTCATTGTTATACATTTCCTTAAGTGATCCATCATTTTCCAAGGTGTTCCCACGCTGACAAATGCCAGCTTGTTGCTAGACTTCCACTAGCAATATATAACTTGTGGAAAACATCCATCTGCATTACATGCATACAATTAACATGAGAAATCATCATATAATTATAAAAATTCAAATCTATTTTACACAGGAAAACAAAATTTCCCAAACATGAGTCTTTTTGCTCATAATTGTTTGGCTCTTGCAACAGTAGATTTCAGTATTCCCTACATGATTACATCCCTACCATATCCAAGACCACTATGCCTACAATATCCTCATCTCCATGCAACCAAACATTTTTTTACTATATCGTAACAAGTTTCAATTATCAATTTCTCAAATCTGGTTATACAGGAAAATAAAATTTCCCACGCATGAGATTTCTTTTCTTTATGTTTGGCTCTTGCAGCAGTAGATTCCAGTCTTTCTTATGGTCAAACATCATTTCCATATTTAGACCATTCTGCCTACAATTTCCTCAACTTTTTTGCAGCCAAACAAGATTGTTAGCACTCATGCATACTCTTAGCAGTTCATGAAATGATATCAAAATTGTATCTACCCAACAATTCAATCATATTTCCAAGCATTATTCACATTAAAATGACATCCTACTATTCATCATATTATCTAGAATAACACTATCATTCATGGTACATGCATTATCAACACATCAATATTTTCATAATGCAATCAAACTTATCAATAAATAAAACCACCAAACTACTCTTGGTCTATAATCATGCCACCAACATGTTTAAACATGTCTACATGCACAACGCACGTCAATATGCACCAAGCATTTGATCTTTCATGCATATTTATGCACATGCATTCTATATTTATTCTATTCATCCAACATCAATTCTATCATGCACTCCAATGCATATCTATTTCATATTTAATTAATTATTTAGCTTTATTGTTGTAGATGGTTGTCTTTGAATTTATGTAGAACGATGATGCCCTGTGCATTGCTATTTTTCTCAACTGTGCACCATTGCCCTTATTCTACACCTGCTAGCCAAGCCTCAATTGGTCATTCTATATTTCCAACCACTAGTTGGTCCACTAGTGCTTCCATCTCACAACTACTTTATGCAAATAATTCTGTCCCAACATCTTTTGGCTGAATTATCAATATTCATAGTGTTGTAACATGCACTATTCCAACTGAATATTAACACATAAATTTAATTAACCACTTCCTATTTATCTTGACCAAAGTGTCCTTGGAATACCATTATCATTGACTGGCATTTCAACATTCTGAAATACTTCTGGCATGTCTTCTTTCTAACATTCTTTGCCACCCATGGCTTTGCTCAATATTAAATATCTATTTTCTCTTCATTGAGTGATTCAATGTGAAGCACCTTTTGACGATTCGATGTGAAGCACCTTTTGGCCATTCAAGACCACCCTACTCCAATGGAAATGCCACCCTTTTCCATTTGCACATGTACCTTGCTTTTGCTGTGCACTCCGATAATAGAGGCATCTTTCTTGCTTGTGTAATTTTGGATAAGAGTTTCTATATCATATCTGACAATTCCTTCTTCCTACATTCCTGTGCTTTCTCATAGAGATGATTGATCCAACCATAAGTCACACCTCATCTCATGATATCCGTTCTCCTTCTCTCGCAACAAGCTTTTGTTACCTTTACTATATTTCTATCTTCAAGGTTATGGAGTCGTCCTTGCTTCTTGTGCATGCAATGACATTCTTTACTTGTTGGGTTCATACCCTATGTGAAATATCTATTGACATTCCTTTGCATTCCATTCAATCTTTATAGCATTTGAATACTAATATTCCTTTGCTTTTATTTAGACCCTTAACAACCTTGCAACACCCTCCTTGCACTTTCCTTTGCAGACTTCTCATAGTGATAGGATCTTGCCTATCTCTTCTTCCATTTCACTCTGTCTCAACACTCCCCATGTCGACATGCAAACCTATGATCTCTTCCTCATGGATGTAAGATCCTTGAGCATATTCCATAACTCCAGTCCTCATATAAGAATTAAAGTTTCTTTCTGTACCTCTAATTCTGCAAGAAAATTGTATGTAATAATCATTGTTAGAATATGCATATTATAAAACATTTCATGAATTAGAATACATGTTATTTCTTCATCAATTTATGAAGGACATATTGCACCAATTCGAATTTTGGTTTGCTTGATGTAGCCCTCCCCAAAACAACTTCCAATGACTGTAATCTTGCCCGAAATCGAGCTCTAGTTTGAAAGTTATAGCCCTGTGAAGTTCTTGTACATGCCTACAACATCTTCAGAGACCTGAAGTCCCTAATTCTTCTCTCGCTCCAAAATCCATGGTGGGGATCGATCCACTTTCATGTCCGATGGTCTTTATCAAAAGCGCACGACCTCCTGCTAATTAACTCCCTTACAAATTCACATTGCGCTTTCCATCTCCCTCGTTGATCTATCTTAATGGTTTCATCGTGGATCTAAGTCATATTTCTTCTTCATACCTTCCACGAGACCACCACCAAGACTTAGTTTCTTTTTCCTTTGCGGACTCGCGAACTCATAAACTTGTAACTTTCCTTTCATAAGTCCATCTGAAAAGTCTCAACACTTAACCATTTTTCCACTTCTTCATACTCGCAGACTCACATACTCACAATCTTGTAACCTTTGTTTCATAAGTCCATCCGAAAAGTCTCAACACTTAGTCATTTTTCCACTTCTTCGAACTCACAATATTGTAACCTTTCTTTCATAAGTCCATCCGAAAAGTCTCAACACTTAGTCATTTTTCCACTTCTTCGGACTCGCAGACTCATAGACTCACAATAATGTAACCTTTCTTTCATAAGTCCGTCCGAAAAGTCTCAACACTTAGTCATTTTTCCACTTCTTCGGACTCACAGACTCACAATCATGTAACCTTTCTTTCATAAGTTCATCTGAAAAGTCTCAACACTTAGTCATTTTTCCACTTCTTCGGACTCGCAGAATCATAGACTCACAATCTTGTAACCTTTCTTTCATAAGTTCATCCAAAAAGTCTCAACACTTAGCCTTTTTTCCATCTTCGCGGACTCACAAACTCACAAACTCACGGACTCACAATAAGTCCCGACACTTAGCCATTTTTCCGCTTCTTTGGACTCGTGGATTCATAAATTCACAATCTTGTAACATTTATTTCATAGGTTCATCTGAAAAGTCTCAACACTTAGTCATTTTTCCATTTCTTCGGACTCGTGGACTCACGAACTCACAATCTTGTAACCTTTCTTTCATAAGTTTGTTCGAAAAGTCTCAACACTTAGCCATTTTTCCGTCTTCGCGGACTCACAGACTCACAATAAATCCCAACACTTGGCCATTTTTCGTCTTCGCGGACCCGCTGACTCATGGACTCATAAACAAATTTCCAAGATCTTATTGGTCTTGTGGGACTGATAGTTGGTCTGCCACATGGCTCCACATCACCTGCCAACTGTAATCTCGTCCAACATGTACCTTCCACCATAGCAACACACGTCTTTCTTCTACCATTTCAGCTAACACATGGACTCCATGCCATTTTGACGTCGTCATATGGGGAAATACCCAAATTTTTCTGATTTGCTTATTTTTGAAATTTTCAAAGGGGCTAAATTCTTCACATTTCCCTTGAAATTCCTCTCAATTTTACAACAATAATTTCAACAAATGAATTTCAAGCATTCTTTTTCCGGCATTCTGTCAAATAGTTTTCCTACATTGTCTATAATTTTCACTTCTGCGTTCCACTAATTGGCCCATCCATGCTCAATGTTGAAAACTAGGCTCTGATACCACTTTGTAATGTACCCAGCCACCAAAGTTGGTCACGCCGCTCAAAAAAATTCTCTTTAACAACTCTGATACCATAATGTAACGTACCCAACACTCAGTTGAGCAACATTACGTGAGGAAATTGATTAAATTATTAAGATTTACTGCTAATTAAATTCCTGTAGATTACCAGTCGCAGGTCACACACAATAATGACCAATTTACTAATACCACAGTTATGAATGCATCTAGAAGCATATATTAAAAATGAATATAATTGTTCAAGCAAACAATAAACACACAACATTCATATAAACCATTTTCACAATGGAATTAACATAGGAACACAACAAAAATACTAATCTGTTAATGATTAACGAAGTGGCTGCAAATGAAGGATGAAGCTCCCAACCATAGGCATTGCTGATCATTTTCTCTCATCAGTGAGCCACCCCTGAGCTGAGGCTATGAGTCCACAAGGATATCTGACCCACTAGCTATCCACTCTCCACACAGAGAAACCCCAAACCCAGGTTCTAGTATGACAATAGTTCCAAACCTCCAACTATCTCTTTTCCCCACAACCTACACTACCGAAGGAATGTACCCCCTTCACTGCTCACAATCCCTTAATATAATACGACCTTGAGCTCAACGAACCAGGTGGTGCATGTGCGAGCCGCCATCGGTCCTTTCCCTCTCATTTTGCATGGGGATGGAGCCTTCCCCATGTTGCTTTCCATACATCCCATACAAGATATCATAAATAACACTTAATATGAATAACAAACCAAATTAATTTAAATAAACTTTAATAAAATACACGATCATAGTAAAATATATTATTGCACTTAGAGTAGTGAGGGAGGTGCTTTAGAACCTAGTATGAGGGAGATGTTGTCACATAACATTATGTGACAAAAATTAAAATAAATATAAAAAATAATAACTATTTATATACGAGAATATCTAAGAAATTAAACCAATGTAAATCCAACTTAAACTCTAATATATCAATCATTAAGAAGATCAAAATTTTTAAGGCGTAACGTTGATAAGAATTGATGTTTAGGCTGGGCCAACTACTAATTAAACCGGTTATTACACTGGATCATCCAAAAATGTCTCCTTGGCTTTGCTCAAAGAAAGTAAAGACTCAACTCGAGGTTCTCTTATATCTTATTAGTCCCTACCAAAGCAGGGAATATAGCGATCAAACAGAGTTGAAAATTGATTATCTTAAACTTTTTTCCCAAAGTTTCATAAAGTTTTTGAATTTTTTTTCATTAAAATTAATATTTTAAAAATTAAAAATCTTTCCATAATTTTTTAAATTTAAATTTCTATTTTGTGATTGGTCAGAAAGGTAGATGTGACTAAATACCCCTGCTTGGATGTGACATTTCTTAAAACAAAATTCATAAAAAAATAAAAAATAAATAAAAAAAAACCCTAAAATTACCACATATCACATCTAGACGCTAGTAAATCCCAAAAAATCTCACAACCTTCAGTTTTCACGCGAAAGAAACAATATCCATGATGATAGGACATTGGTAAATCCCAAAAAATCTCGCAGTTTCCAATTCCCACGTGAAGGCAACAATATCACTTCCACTTTCCTTTCCCTGGCCACCTATCCACGTGGTTATCAATCGTTTGCGTCTGTGCCCTAAAAGTTCGTAGGAGTCTATAGTATGGACATTTCTTTTTGACCACATATAGGCTTGGCGCGCTTGAATAATTGTACATTGAAGGCTCGTAGGAGTAGGTAGCGCTAGAATAATTGTACATTGAAAGCTCGTAGGAGTAAGTATATTGCTTTTTACCCCAAGTAGACTTGGCATGCTTGATGGTCCACCACTACAAAAATGCCTGTTAAGACATCAACAAAAACGAGGAGTAAAGGGAAAGGATTTGATGTATATTTCTATATATATCCCTACACAGCCTCAACATCAATGTGTATTTCATTTCAATCTTCTAAACTATTTCTACCCGTTGAAGAAACTACTAACTCAAATCCTCCCATGTAGTATGAGGTTATTATCCACTTCCTATCCTCTACACCTTGCCCATTTTTGTGTCTATTTTCCAATGTCCCTATTCTCCCCTTCCCTCTTTGAATCCAATGAAGAACGCAATGGATCTACGAGTGCTAGGGAGTGCATTGGAAGCATTACAGCGAGACCAATGACAGGTAAATCAAAATTTGTTGTGTTAAAGTACATTTGTATGTTTGGTTGCTATTTATATCAAACCACAATGTCTCCAAGGACTTCGAAAGATTCTGTAGATGAGAATGATACCTATATATAAGTATATTTCTTATGGTTGAAGCATGTGAACATTTTATGCGTGCCTTTGCAGATGCCAATTTGTTTGGAGGATATTTACACATATGAATGTGTGAAGCTGAAGAGCATGTCGGGGTCGGTGCAGTGGGCAAAGCTCTGATTCCTAAATGTTAGTAGATGCTCTAAGTTAGAAGAGTTGCCAAAGTATGGATACATTGGTATCTTTGGAGGAGTTGCAGACAAATGGATGTGTGAAGTTGTAGAGCATACATGGGTTGGCGTAGCCGACAAAGCTTCGACTTCTAAGTGTTAGTGTGTGCTTTCAGTTAGAAGAGCTGCCAAGTATGGAATTGTTAACATCTTTGCAGGAACTGTGGGCAGGATGATGTGTGAAGCTGAAGGGCTTTGGGAGGTTACGATGAAGCTTTGGAATCCAAGTGTCTATTCGAGCTCTGAATCTGAAATGTGGGAGGTGCTGAGTATCGTATGTCGTAGGAGATGCTTGATGTCTTTAGATGTCTCAATTTGGTGTTCATATATGTTGTAATTTTGTTTTTCACAGTAAATATGTGCAATTCATCGACTTGCAAAGAAAGAAAAGTGAGGTGCTTTACATCTTAGGTAAAGATTTTGGTGTCTATCTTGGGTGTGACAGTAATGTTCTTGAATCCTATCAACAATAGAAAAGAGAAGTTCTAACATCCTTTCTAAATACAAATGTATTAAGTTTTTTGATGCCTTTTGACACTTAATAAATTCCAATGTAGGTTAGGAGGGATCTATATTAGTCCATAATAATCTATTATTTGCACCTTTGCAATGACATCATCTACCACCATCTCAACCGAGTTCAACTTTTGGAAACCATTTTATTTCATTTTCTGTGAATTCCAGGAATAATTTATGTGTGACACTGTCAGACGATACACCATCGTTGGTAGTTTGATTTTTATTGTCATTTCCATGACAAGTCTATGAATGGATAATAGTTATGTCATGTGCTGGATTAATTGTCTCAAAATCGTTCTTTTAAATTCAGCCTGCAAGGGAGACACATACCCATTAAAGCATTGGTCGAGGAAACAAAGGTTAAATCAATTGCAAAAGTCAATGGAGAACTGAACGAGTTTATGAAATTATAACCTTTTTGTTAAATATCCATTCCATTTATACTCACATGACCCCTCCTTTGTCCATTGATCATGTTTCGGCTTCCATGATCATATTTAATAGATCAAGTCATGTGAATCAACAGACCATGATTTCCATCGTTATGAGATGATACCCTCAACTGCTAATAACATGGCTTTGAAAGTAGTCGTGTTGCTCAACCCGGGCTTGACATTATCACCACAAGTATTTCTCCAAACAAATGCTTGTATACTTTATTCCATTGAATCAAAAATTTTATGAACATTTGGGATGAACTTTTTTTCTTTTCTCCATGTTCTCTCTTCTCCATAATTCGTCTACTTGAAAAACATGTATGGGCTTTGTCCTTGTGGCAGCTATCCTCTTCAAATAGTGGACATGTTCATCCTAACTATCTCTTCAGTGATTAAATAACATTTATTCAACATATCAAATCTCCAAACTTGCAATGGGGTGAATCCATGAAGATCTATAACATTTTTTGGCAAGTGCGAGTGAATTTTTTTTTTCATACCTTTAATCGAGGTAATTTTAAGCACTAGATCTCTAATGGAGTGTTGAAGTAAACTCTCCATCAAGATGTTAGATAGGATCCTAAAAAGGTGACCATTCCAAAGAGTGAAACGATCTAAATGCGAGACATGAGGATGATTTCTTTAGAACACCTTCAATTCATTTAAAAATATGTTAGAACGAGGACAACAAGTGGCAATTTGTATCAAGAACTCTTTTTCCCTTAAAAATGGGTAGCTATTAGATTCTTGAAGTTAAAATAATTTGCCTTTAAGTACATAAAAGCATAGGGCAATTGAATTGATAATACTTCCCTTGTGAGCGAAGGAGGGATGGACTGGTTTTCCTATTCAACACATATTTATTGATACATCATAAAGACAATGAAATAAAAAACACATGGCTAAAATGCAACCATTTCTCGCAAAATCCATAAAGGATTTCTTTTGGTATCGTTGAAAAATCAATACATAAATACAATCACTGCTTACCTTTGGCCTTCTTCCCGATGTTGGAAAACAATCCAGGTCCCTTTCCCATCTCTCTGATAGATCTTCCATTTTTGTTATCCATCAACACAATGTAGAGATGAATACAAAGATTAATTATTCCCAAAAAATACAGATTAAATATTTTAAAGAATATTTCAAAAAATAAAACATTATTGAAGAAGACGATTGAAAAACCTAGATAAGCCACATAACTCCCAATAATATTTCTGAGAAACTGAAATAAACACACTCTTAAATTCCAAAGTAAGCTAAAAACTGCAGATTTTTGAACCCCCAAAAAAGTATTGTGAACAAATAGATGTAACCTGTTCTGGGAATCATATTTTGTAACAATTAGATAAAAATATTTCAGGGAGTGTGCAATGCCTTCCGCATTGGAGATCCTTTGACCAGATGAATTTTGTTTTCAATAGGAAAAGGTATAAATCCAACGAAAAAAAAAATGATGAGAAGGTACCGCAATAAGGATTCAATGGAGCGTCTGGTTGATGGAGCGTCTGGTTGATGGAGCATCTGGTTGCAAGTGTTACTGGTCGACCAACTCTTCATCTAAGGAATCCCTTAGCTCTGAGTTAATCTTTCATGGGTACCTCATGTAATGAACACTTTGACAACAAAAACAAATTTGTCTTGAATGGTATAAAAGTACACCAATTCGTTTGCTTTCCTAAGCACAAGTTACCATAATGGTAAGGAACACTCTTCTTGAGGCCTTTGGGACACATGCCGCTTTGACCAACCCAGAATGTCAGGCTAAATTTGACTGATTCTTTCTCCGCGCCTTATAATACTCGATCCAGTGGTATTTGGGGTCATGTTTAGCTATGGTATTTTCATTGTCCACCATGCATAATTCCGTCATCTTAGGCATGATCGGCTTCAACTACGGTAATAGTGGCTCTAAAAGTTTTAGCAATGTAGCAGGAATGTCGGAGGATCAACAAGGATATTTCGAGTTCCAAAGTTTGAGGATGTCTTAATTTCAAATTTGCTCAGATTTTATGCCAAACCACTTTGCGCTTTTCAATTTAGAATCGTAGTGTACCAGTTGTCATTTATTGGATTTCCTATGACACTTATGACCCTCGGGGCTTGCTACACTAACATTTTTGGACTTCAAAAAGGTCCAAACATAACTCCTCAGGGTATTGAAATCTAGGAGGCTCATTTTACAATTAGTGTGGAGATTGCTAGTGAAGGGTGGAACGGTGGCCGACAACCCTATCTATGCCATGCAAGTAATTCATACCATCTAATGTCTTGCTTAATAGTATAATAAATCATTTATTTATTCATTGCAGTGCTGGAATGGTCCAAGGGATGTATTGTCTTTGTTTATAATAAATTATGTATTCCCTACATCTTTGTGGACTTTAATTTGCCTCCAATTCCTGTGTACAAACATGCAGACAATAGGTAGCATGAACTATGTAAATATTTAAAATTGAAAGGGCTTATAAAGGAAATGGTTGTTAGAAAATAAAAATTTGGAATGAGGTATGTTTAATATGATTTGATGTTACTGGAAAGAAATATGGTTACATATATCAATTTATAACTTATCTCACTTTATTAAAATTTATGAATGTCTAGAGAGAATATACACTATTAAAATTTGATAACAATTGATCAATTTTATATGTTTTGGCTTTAATGGCTTTAAAAGTATGATTAATCAATTATGGATATCTATATCGTTTCTATTCCAATCTATGGATTTCTCTTGTATTATTCTTCAATGAATAACCTATTTCTAAAAATAGTTTTGGTACAAAGTTTTTACTACCATTTTGGGTTTGTTGTATTACTTTTCACGGATGATATTGGTTAAGAATTTGGGTTTGTTACATTTTTTGTATTTAATTTGGATTCCAAAGTTGTTTAAAGTAGTTTTGGTTAAAAACATTATTATATTTATTGGAATTTTCTTCACGGCATCAATGTAATACAACTTTGTGATACTAACATGTTTTTTATTTGATGAGTGAGATTGTTGTGGTTCGGTTTTATGTGAAATATCATTGTATAAATTATCATTTTGTATTTGATTAATTTGCTTAAATCATTATACATTTTTGTAAAAAAAATACATTATAAAAAATTAATAGATAGGTATTACATAGCCTGTTTTACTTAAGTGATGACAAATTGCATGTATACTACAATATGCACTCATTTACGTTCTCTCTTACCATTGCTTTAACATAGTGGTACATTTGATCGTTGGGGTTATTCGAACCCTTTCCATCTTCTTAACTAATAGACCGAGACTTGCAAGACTTACATGCTACTCTCTTAAGCATAAGACACATTTGATGCCTTTCATCAAAGGTTGTTTTTTTAATATAATTCATCCTTATTTATGTTTTAATACAATGAGTGCATCATAGATTTTAGTTCTTGTACTTTTTGCTTCAACAAGAATCAATTTCACAAACTTATCAATAATCTGGGAATAATGAATGAAGAGGTAGCCACGTAATTGTTGTGTTAGATTTATACAAAAAAATATGTCTCATGTAATTTCAAACCCACCACCAATATGCTAAACTTAGTTTTTCGAATTAACTTGATCAAACTACACCATTATATCTATTCAACATTTTCCAAAATCCATATGCAAATGAAGTGTAAAAAACGTACACATGGCATCAATAGAAAATGGATACAAGACGTCCCCTTGTAGTACTCTCCTCATGATTCAAGATATTATTGGTATCGTGTCT
The DNA here is from genome assembly GCA_032191745.1 of Picea mariana. Classification (NCBI taxonomy): domain Eukaryota; kingdom Viridiplantae; phylum Streptophyta; class Pinopsida; order Pinales; family Pinaceae; genus Picea; species Picea mariana. The sequence continues at coordinate 120,980 of JASDQU010103173.1, read as the reverse complement.
TAAAAAAACCATATACATGTATCCTAGATTTCATACTTTTTTATTATTAATTAGTGTACTTGGTGAGTTGACTTCTTAAAACTCTTGGGCAATTTATAGGTATTTATAGAATGTTTTGTAAAAATAGTTTATTTTGTTTTTTAGAAAATAATAAAATGTTTCTTAAATTTTTGAAACTAAAAAAGTCTTTTTATTTTTTATTTCTTTTATTGGTTACAATATTTGGTTGCATGAAATAGTTCTCGTTAGAGTTGACATTTATTTCAAAAAAATAATAACAAAATAAAATTTAAAAAAGAAAAAAATTGAGATGGCCATATACTCTTTGTTTTAGTTATTTGTATTAAAAAACATTTAAAATTTTAATATTTATAGAAAGAGAGGTGTACTTATAAACAATAATGACATTTACAACATCATAATTGCATTAAAAAAAAGTTTAAAATTTTGACTCTTGTATAAAAAGAGAGGGGTAGGATATGGATCTTCATGATTTTGTGTATATATTAGCGTCTCAAAATAACAATGGCATACACTATCGTTCAATAACTTATTTTTCACAGTTTTATTGATTTTTTATTATTTTTATACAAATTTTTAAATTTTTATAGGTTAAATACCCATTTCTATCATTGCCAAAAAATAAAAAATAGAAATAAATGTTAGAGTAGTTTAGTTAGCACTCATATTTATTTTAATTAGGTTCATCCATTAATGTAGGGGTGACTTGAATGGTTGAACAATTCCAAATCTGAATTCATCTATTGGTGACCGGGTGACTTCAAATCCAAACTTAATTAAATTCATATGTTAATCTGGGGTGATTTGAATGGTTGAACAAATTTCAAATTTAAAACTAATGAAACAATTGAAATTGGTCTTTTGGTGAAACTTAAAGTAGAATTAAAACAAAACTAATGAAACAATTAAAATTGCTCTTTTGGTGAAACTTAAAGTAGAATTAAAACAAAAAGTGAATATTGTGACATTAAAAACTAAAAGACTTTTTTTTATTTATCAATTCAACAAAAAATAAACATAATCATAAAGCAAGGACTAGAGACACCAAATTAGTGTATGAGACCCTAATTTACACAAGTATACATACCTTACCCCTCTAAATTTGAACTTATAATCTATTAGKAGGAAACACATGTTTTTAACTAAAGCTACCATCATCTCTTCAACATCCAAAAAAAATTGATCGATACTAAAGCCAAAAAAATTGGAAAGAAGATTAATAATCCAAAAAAAAATTGATCGATACTAAAGCCAAAAAATTGGAAAGAAGATTAATACTAGCCAACGGGTACCTGTTTTTTTCAAATTTTGACAAAGGTCCCGCCTCTATCCAAAACCTGGTAAGGACCTTGTTTGCAAATCTCTCACAAATGCATCTGTACTTTAATAAACAGCCCATCTCGATATATAAGCTGCTGTAGGTTTTTGCATCTTTCTTCTTTACGTTTTTTTTCTTTCAATCGTATGACAGTGTAATTAACAGAGGAGGAGGAATGATAGTGTAAGTAACAGAGGAGGAGGAGGAGGAGGTGCAAGTGCAAGGTTTGAAGGTCGGAAACTTGAGATTTGAGCGACGGCGATGCCATCTGCAGCAGCACAGCCACTGCATTCTTCTCCAGAAGATCCATTCGAGCACGACAGTCTTTGTTCTTTGATGCCCAATTTGTTCAAGGGTCTTATCAAGCAAGACTCAATCGATCCATTCAAAATTCAAGCCCTTCATCTTGCACTGAGACAAGAGGTACTTGTTTTC
>JASDQU010103173.1:84710-119186 GCA_032191745.1 Picea mariana | reverse complement strand
ATCCAAAAAAAAATTGATCGATACTAAAGCCAAAAAATTGGAAAGAAGATTAATACTAGCCAACGGGTACCTGTTTTTTTCAAATTTTGACAAAGGTCCCGCCTCTATCCAAAACCTGGTAAGGACCTTGTTTGCAAATCTCTCACAAATGCATCTGTACTTTAATAAACAGCCCATCTCGATATATAAGCTGCTGTAGGTTTTTGCATCTTTCTTCTTTACGTTTTTTTTCTTTCAATCGTATGACAGTGTAATTAACAGAGGAGGAGGAATGATAGTGTAAGTAACAGAGGAGGAGGAGGAGGAGGTGCAAGTGCAAGGTTTGAAGGTCGGAAACTTGAGATTTGAGCGACGGCGATGCCATCTGCAGCAGCACAGCCACTGCATTCTTCTCCAGAAGATCCATTCGAGCACGACAGTCTTTGTTCTTTGATGCCCAATTTGTTCAAGGGTCTTATCAAGCAAGACTCAATCGATCCATTCAAAATTCAAGCCCTTCATCTTGCACTGAGACAAGAGGTACTTGTTTTCCGTCTCTGCTCATCAGTATTCTTTCATTTTTAAAGTGATCAATGCAAGGTCAAGTTAGGGTTCACCGCTCAGGCCAAACCCTCTATTTTTGCATTCAAAACTCGCATGCCCAACGGTGCCTCGTTCTGCTTCTTACACTTTTTTTTTCCTTGGTTCTGCTTCTTGCACGTTATTGCAAAATTGTCGAAATTAATTTTGTGCACATACAAGAAAATCGGCTAAATCTAGATTTTCGGGGCGGATTTTCCCAGCTGGTGATTGGTTCGATTCTTGCGACGTCCAATTATTCTAAAAAATTATGGCGAATTTCCCTTTACTTGGTGTGGGCCTTTAGAGTCACGGCAACGTGGGTGTCTAATAAGCATGGGGCTGCATTTGAGCCCCAAACTTCAATAGCTTAAAAAAAGTTTACTTGGTGTGGGCCTTTCGAGTCACAGCAACGTGGGTGTCTAATAAGCATGGGGTTGCATTTGAGCCCCAAACTTCAATAGCTAAAAAAAGGCGAGGCAGGAAGAATAATCGCTGGCATTCCGTTTCAAACTAAGCAGGCCATGGCATTTATTTTATGCCAGAGGAATGGCCCAGTTAGGTGAATGGTCCAAGTTCAACAAATCAGGGACATGCATTCCCTAGGGCAGACTCATTCTCTCCAGGTTGCACTATGATTAGTGTTGGAGGAATGGTCCAGGCTCAAAAATCAGGGACAATTATTCTTCTATGTTTAAGAAGAATAGTCGAGATAGGCCATGGCTGGTGTTTTGCTTTTTGAGGGCAGATGCTCTTCTAGATCTCACAGATGTGAGTGGAAGAATGGCCTAGATGACTTAGTTTATATCATGATATTGTTTTATGCAGGTTGATATTAGACGATATGATTGCTGTGGAGACTGTATGTCTTTGGACAGTAGCTGTACGCTACCGTGGTGGATGTGTTCCATTGGTTGTGACTATGTGTCACTGGCTAGTAGCCGTGTGCTACATGGTGTGGTTGTATACCACTGGATAGTAGTTGTATACTACTATGAATATAAACAATTGTGTTCTATTGGATGGCATTGTTCTGATGGCCATGGAGACTATCACTAGTGTTGGAGATGATTTCCAACTAGATGGATAGTCAGTGTGTCGGTGGACAGACATTCTCTAGGCAGAAAATGGTCCAGGACAATTATTCTTCTAGGACGTATGTCCGGATTAGAAGAATAGTTCTTGTAGCCCATGGCGTGGCTTCCAACATTTCTTGGAATAATTATTCTTCTAGGACATATGTCCAGATTAAAAGAATGGTTCTTGTATCACTCTGTAGAGTGAGTGACTTATTCAACATCATGCCTAATTACTCAGATGGAGTATGGCTTCGAGAGATGATGCAGTTGATGCTATCAGATGATATTGATAATGGTGATGGTGCTCGTGATTTAATCACGTGGCTATGATGATGCTACTGGTTGAATGGTATGTTTGTGCTCAAGACCATTGCTTTCAATATCTCTCTGGCTAGGAGGGAGTGCTGATATTATGGTAGCTGTGGGAGGTATTAAACCTCCAAGTGTAACCCTGACAAGACTAGAATATTTCGGGAAGTAAGAAGAAACCCTAAAGAGTTGGGCATAACCCTAGAAGACAAGTCGGCTAAAGAAAATAATTAATATTGGGTTTTTAGCCTCCAGAAAGAGAAGTCGGCTAGGACAGCTAAGGAAGAGCAGTATAAATACAGGATGCCAGAGCTCATTTGGATACACAACTCGCAATTGCAAAAATTTAGTAAGTGCGCAAGTTTGGAGAGCTGCAGCTACTGCAAATTGTATTTTCGGTTTTAGGCTTGGACTTTCTCTTGGTTATGGTTTGGACTTTCTGCTTGGTACGCTAGCTTTGGAGAGTGGTACGCTACCTTGGTTGGCTATTGGGTTTAGGGTTTGCTTCCGAAATTATTCTCTCTGTTAAGGTTAAGGTGCTTGGGGGTGGCTTCGGCCTATGGTTGGGTGACAATATTGCTATATTGTCTATGGTGAAACGAGCACACCTATTTTTCCAAATAAACTAAGTGGTTCAGTTGCCATTTTTCATTACCAGTTCTTTCCTGTACTTTTACTCTATGTTCACCTTTCTAGTCATCATGGACAACTAGTCGCCATGGACAACTACAGAGCACTCCATACCTCACCAAACACATATTCTTGATTCACAACTATTTTATGATATTCTATCGTAAAGTGTATTCTGGGTTTGGCTACCTTGAAATCATTTTTGACATCAGGCGACATAATGGACGGCAGAGGCACAAGTTTGGAGAGATAGGTTTTACCAAAGTTACCAGAACCAGACTGGTTGTTGAACCGGTCGACCCAAAAAACTGGAACCGAACCGGAACCGGAAAAAAACCAGTCACTAAAAATACATAAAATATTCAAATTTTGAAAAAAAAATACATATTCATGTGCATCCATGTGAATCCAAACCAGTATACAAAAATTTGCAAAGTTTCTCATATATATATATATATATATAACAAGTAACATTGTATAAAACCAAAATAGCACTAACAGTAAGTGGCAAGTGCACTCCATAGTCATATGAATATCTGGATTCTGAATCAAAATACATCATCAAAAAGGCTTTAAATAGCCTATAAAGTCCAAAAATAACTCTAAAGTCTAGGCTAGAGGCTAGAGAGTAGAGACTACACAATCTAATAGTCTGAATCTGCATACTGAAACTCAGACTCAGAGGACTCGGACTCGGACTAAGACTCAGACCCAGAGTCATCATCTACATCCTCAACATGAGTAGACTCAACAGGGGGATTTTGAGCCTGGCTTGATTCCCCTGGTCTAGAAGGCAAAGATACAGTTGCAACATCAATGCACACATTCTCTTGATGTGTCTGGGGATCCAAATCCATCTAGGAAAGGTCTTCATTGTCAAAAGTTGTTGGTTGAGTCTCTTTATTTTTTTATTTAAAAAAAAAAAAAAATCCCCTCACTTTTTCGGCCGTACGTGACAAAAAAAAAAAAAACCGGTTCCGTACGGAACCGGTCAAAAGCGGTTTGAATGTCCGGTTTGAACCGGTAAGCCTTGTGAACCGGTCAGACTGGTTTTACCGGTTTCGGTCCGGTTCTGGTAACACTGGGTTTTACAATTCTTACCATGTTTTCCTTTAATTAATTATTTATTGAAAATGATGTTTCATTATTTGGAAAAAAATTATCATTTTACAAAGAAATAATCCACCTCTTGCACACCAAGGGATTTAGGGATTAATATAAGGGTCAACATACCAAAACAAAATTGACCCTATTATAAACCACATAACGACAAATAACTAAAATTAGAACTGAAGTCGAAAGTTGATCAGTCCAGAGTCATGATTCAAAATTAAGCCCCTCAAGGGAAGTTGCATACAAAGAAAGCAACATTTATTTTCGTTGGTAAATAGTGATTTGTTAAAATCCTTTTTTTAAAAACCAGTGAATTGAAACCGACCGGTTTTACCGGTTTGATGGTCAACCGTTTCAAACCGGCCAATAAACCGAACCGGTCAGCAGGTTTATGACCAAACCGGTTGGTCTGGTAATAAACTGACCGGTTTGGTCCCTAAAACCTAAGATACCCTAAACCCTAATTCTAGTCTATAAGACACTCTCACTCCCCTCTAAGTGCCTCACACCTCTCTTATTCAACATTTGGGAGCATTTGGGAGCATTTAGATGATGAGACTAAGGCCGAGTTTGAGTCCGAGTCAGAGACAAATTTTATACTTGCTCTTTTTTACATTTCTGCATGCAGAACTGCCCTTTTAAGAGCAGGTTTTCGTGTTTTAACATAAGATTTGCATGTTTTCCCAAGTGAATAATCATCCTTAGGTGTAAATATGTGTTTTTGCTTGCTGTTTAGTGAGTTTAATTGCAGATTACAGGTCTTATATTTCGAATTACAGCAAGCATTTATTGTATTTTGACAGAGATTTTTTATCTTTAGGGTTCACACTACGTGTACAGGTTGCATAGGGATTCCCCCCTGTGGTTAGCAAGCACTAATACAAAGTGCAGGGAGATTGTACGAGGTGACAATGTACACTCTTCAGTTAACTTGGAAATTTCTCAAAGGAACATAATAGTGCTGGTTTTTTACAAAATCCTTCATATGGAGGCATCATCACAAAGATCTGCAAGACTACATAAATTTGCACGAAGTCTAGACAATTGTTGAAATTGCAAAAACATTGTCAATCCAACTGTTGTTGGTCACAATAGGAAATCTGCCACTTTCTTTCCAACTGTTGTTGTTTACAATAGGAAATCTGCCACTTTATTTGTGTTTCTTTCTTGGCACTTAAATCACAATCTTGAACTACTAAAAATAATTATTACACTTCATGTGGAATGCATTCTCAATTTTGATCCATCTTTAGGACCAACAACAAATCTGCCACTTTATTTGTGTTTCTTTTTTGGCACTTAAATCACAATCTTGAACTACTAAAAATAATTTTTACACTTCATGTGGAATGCATTCTCAATTTTGATCCATCTTTAGGACCAACAACAAATCTGCCACTTTATTTGTGTTTCTTTTTTGGCACTTAAATCACAATCTTGAACTACTAAAAATAATTATTACACTTCATGTGGAATGCATTCTCAATTTTGATCCATCTTTAGAGGAACTGTAGAGTGGAGAAGCTTACGATCATTGTGAAGTAAATAATGTCACCAGTGCTTCACTACTTGAACCAACACATACATCTATCAACCATATACTTAGTAATTTAAGTCAGTGCCTTAAAAGGACTTGGAGTTGTATGTGATCTTTGGTGCCGCATCAATAACACACCCATTGCATCTGTAAGATATATTCATGAGCATACTTTGGATATGTTGTCTCTAATTGTCTCTAATGCTTTGGAAACATGATTTAAAATCTTAAAAATATATTTTTTTCGTTAAAATTTAAATATTTTATGTATTTTTTAAAAAACCGGTTCATTGAAACCAGTTCGACTGGTTCATTACTGATTCCAGTTCCGGTTCTGGTTGGACCCGGTGCTGGTTCCGGTTTTTAAAACTATGGTTAAAATAGCGGCTTCTACCTTCAGCATAGAAGCTACAATTGAGGGACATTTATTCCATAAAATTCATCTAGGACTTGCATCTAGCCTTGTTAATTAAAATATGTGATAACTGTAAACTCTCAAGATCATTGAGACTTCCACCCAGTCTCTAATGTGATAGTTAACTCAATTAAGTGTGGCCCGTCAAGGGAAGTTGCATGTACTGAAAGCAACATTTCTTTTCGCTGGTAAATAGTGATTTGTTAAAATAGCGGCTTCTACCTTCAGCATAGAAGCTACAATTGAGGGACATTTATTCCATAAAATTCATCTAGGACTTGCATCTAGCCTTGTTAATTAAAATATGTGATAACTGTAAACTCTCAAGATCATTGAGACTTCCACCCAGTCTCTGATGTGATAGTTAACTCAATTAACTGTGTTAAAGCAACACATGTTTTCAGGGATTTTTGAACCTGGGTTGAATCCTTAAAGTAACTACTTGACTACAACTTGCTTGACATACTGAAAATAACATTAATCATTCAGGGGTGCATTTTTTTATTTTTTTGATTCAGTTTTAGCTTAGAACAATATGATTCTATATCTCTGGTCAAGCTTGCTGCAATTCCATCATCTCTCTTTTGTTTGATCATGCTTACCTAGTAATGCTGCAAGCCTTCTAGTGCTTTTTGAATAACCATTTGAATATTATTTCAAGACAAATGATTTTGCATAAGAGGTAAACCAAACTTTTTGTGTGCACGGCTGGAGCTTGAAGCTGCCACAATCAAATGGGAAAAAAGGTGTTAAATTGGTTCTTGCATTTTTGTAAATCATGAATTGCATGTTCTACGGTAATTCATGGTTTGTGTGTGTTCCAGTGCAAAGCATGAATTGCATTTCTTTAGCATTTGGATATTGGTGTTAAGCCCGACTTGTCGATTTTAAAGCCCACCTTTTAAATTTTATTGACTCTTATTTTATGTTTCTATGTTTCATGATCAAGACACATTTGGAATTTGTGTTTGGTAGGTGCTCAAGAAAACTAGCAAAGTCGCTGAACAAGCAAATGCAATTTTAAGTAGCACAGCAAGGTCTGATACTGAATTCTTATATACTAGACTATAACTTATTCTACGAGTTACAATTCCCTTAAATACATATGCATAACAATAGCCTTCAATTTCTTGAGTTCAAGAATCGGCAGCAGTGTTTAACTCTCTGATGTTTCAGTTGCAGTTCATTTGGATCAAACTTGAATTTACAGAGAGATCCCAAAACCTTGGAAGGTATTGATGAATTTTACGCTGCTGCTGAAATTCAGAGTAGGAATTCTGAAAACATGGAAGAAATTGCACAACCACCTGCATTATCTAAAGAAAATCTGCCACCCATAGAAAATTGTCCAAATCGGCGGATAAGAAGAGAAGGTAGCGGGCGTATATCTACACGGCGACCTTTCAACATTATCTCAAAGTGAGTATTGATGTAATATATTTAGTTGTCTGATGAATTCTAAAATGTTTGTATATCTACTTGGTCACATTTCAATTGTGTTTGCATTGTGCACGGATTTTTGTACATGTTATTTATGATTCCAAACTCCCCTGGATTATTCAACATGACAGTGGATAAATTTGAAATCATGTCAAGCATGAATAGCCTTTTATTTTTTTTACGTTACCAGGCAATATTTGTCTGCAGTAAGTGCATTTTGAGAAACATACCTCCAATAGTCTATATTTTGGTAGAACTGCTGACAACTGAATCTTACACTAGATTGTAACTTATTCTGTCAGTCACAGTTGCCTTGTATGCATAAAGGTTGTCCTCAATTTCTTGAGTTTAGGAACTGATAGTAGTGTTTAACTCTGTTTTTTCATTTGCAGTTCATTTGGATCAAATTTGAATTCACAGTGGGATCCCAGTAACACAAAAAATGTGGAAGAATTTTTTGCAGCTTTTGAACGTCAGGAGGGTAAGCTTCTACTTTTGTTCATGATTTAAAAAAAATTAGGATTCTTTGAAATTTTTTTGTTATCATTTATAACAAAAATAGGATTAGTTAAAGAAAGTTTTACATGTAAATGATTTGTTTACAGCTTTTGAACTTCCGGAGAGTACTCTTCTACCTTGTTTATGTTTTTTGAAAAAACAGTATTCCTGTTCTAAGACTTTTTCAACCATTGTTGTGATGAGATAGTTCTTCCGGATTCATCGCATTGGTTTTTTCCATATGAGACGTTTTTTCCCTGATGATGGACCACACTGGTTTGGTCCGAAACGTCGAATATGGATAAAACCAATGCGATGAATCCGGAAGAACTATCTCATCAAAACAGTATTCATTAAAGAAAAATTTGTGTAAATCTTTTCAGAGTGAAGGGATAATTGGCCTTTTTAGCAGAAATCAAATAACTTAGATATCAGTCACTTGGTTGAATCTTGTGTAAAATTTGATATAGTTGTTGCCAAATTTGAACCGGTGGTTAGAATTTTAAACGATATTGATTCCTAGGTGTCTCCACCAATTAACATCATACATGTGCACGTAACTTAGTTGAAATTACCAGGCAATATGGAACTTAGATTTCTGTTGTCACGGGGAGATTCAGAAAACCATGTTTATGTTTTAACAAGACTTTGTTTTGATAAAATGTGATTATGGCTTTGGGCATTGTTGATGTGTTTTCATACCTCTTGTAATTCTGGCCCATCCATTTTTTCCACTTTTCTTTAAGATAAAGCCTTTTCCTCCCCAAAAGTGTCCTTGAGTGCCTTCAGAGATAGAGGACAGTGGTTGTGAAGTTCTAAGTTTGTGGCTTTGAAGGTGAAGGATTGATTTTTGGCCAAGTAAGAAAACCTAGAGCTTTGTTCTCTGCACTATTGCCACGCTCCACACAGGCTTCTCATGTGGAGTGGACGCCTTCTTTCGCTTTTTTCTCTCTACATTGTTGCATCTATGTAGAATGTAGAGTGCTAAGGAGAAATCTTTGCCTCCACATCCTTGCACGCCTTATCTCCGTCTTTATGTCTTGCATCACCTTCATCATCTCGCATCCCCACACGCCACAACATCGCATCCACTCGTGCCTCTTCATGCTTCTCTGTAAGATTCCCAATTAAATCTGATTGGAAATCTCCTTGTTTTTCTTTGCGACGTTTCGTCAAACACTTAGAGTGTTTGCTCAAGGTCCTTCACCTAAATTGTTTCTCTGGCTGATACAATCTTCAATGAATGTTCCTGAGATGTTTGAGGAAGTCAGAGGGATGTGGTTTTACCTCCTTGTACCTCCAACTAGGTGGCTGTTATAATATAACGTTACTGTTGTGTTAATTGCGCTGGACTCATTGAGTCGTTTTGTCAAACAGTTGGAAGGTATTGGCTGTAGCTTGCTTCCCAAGTATATTACTGATGTAAATTATGTTTAAAATAGCTTTCAATAACATGAAAAGGCCAATAACAAACACATGTAACAATTGCTAAAGAATAATAACAGAAATACCTCCAAGTCTAAGCTTATTTATATATTATAAAAACTGATGCCAAAGACCTCTCCAGATCTGATACAAAGTATTACGACTGTTGTGGAAACTATAGTAAGCCCAATATAAATGGATGTCTGCTGCAATAAACCTCCATACATAGGCTAACAAAGGAGCTGCTCCAACGGTTATAGATCTCACATGAAATTCTGGACCCAACTGAAGAATAGCACTCTGAAACTGTGTATGTAATTTCCAGATTTGTTGAGAGTCTGCCACAACTGATATATGGCTGGGAAATGTGTTCAAAATGCAACTCTACAACAGCCAGAACCTCCTAAATGAGACCCACCAACAGCTTTATCAATTAAATGAATTTCCCTTAAGGAATGATGACCATAATGCCAAGAAATGCACCCGTGTCTTAAGATAATTGGCTCTGCTGTTAGAGGACTCAACCCAATTCTGAAAATACTTCAAACCCACCTCTAAATACTCGTCCCAAGACAGTAAACTGAATCTCAAATGAAAGGGTGGCAGATCCGGCTCAAAGAGTGGGAATCTCTGTCAATGAATGCGCCCTGTCCATATAAAATTCTCCCTGTAACTTCTGAAATTCGTATAACCAAGATAATATATAACTGGGGTCTCAAACTACTGCACAATCCCTCGATTTACCCAAGGGGAAAATGCCCTGCAACAATGCCAAACAATCTCCACTACAGTAGCTAACTCATATGGGCAAATCAAACCACCAAAAAGAGGGTTTCACCTTACATAACTCGCCCTTCTAATTATAAATCATGCCAAGGAGAGATCCAAAGGATTCGCCTTGCAAACAAATCAAACCTCCAATGGATAATTCCTTCTAGTAGAAGAATGCCTATAGATATTGGTTAGAGCGGAATCTCCTCACCGAAACCAATCCTCCAAGTTAGAGTGGATCTTTCACCATTGAAACTGGCCCAAGGGTTTTCTCCTAAAACCCTACAAACCCTAGCTCCAAGAGCTCTCCACAATCTCAACTTAAAAACATAACATGCATAATGAGAGAGAGGCCCCCCTCATCTCCTTTTATAAGCCTCTCATGAGACTCACTTAAAATTATTAAAGTGACTCTAAGGTTAATTTTTCAATTAATTGAAAAGTCACTTTATAAGATTTTATTTTAATTAACTAATGTCACCTTTATAATTTAGCTTCAATAAGCTAGTGACATCAATTAATCTCCATAGTCTCCCCTTTCCCACTAATTATAGCCTAGGGGAGAGTGTATAGGGTAATCCGTCATCCTTCGTGTAGTCATTTGGAAAGGGACATTACATTCTCTTTAACTCTATTTCTCCTCGTTGCAAACTTAGTTGGACTCATCATTTTGAACTCTCGCATCACCTATCGATGCGAAGTGCAAAGGCATGTCCTTTCACCCATCCAATAGTTACATCCGCCAACAACATCTATGATCAAAATGTTTAAATTTTCTTGGTCCCATTTGACAACGCGTCCCCTTTCGTTATTAAGTCTTTACAAATGAAGTGAAAGCTTAGGGGTAGTAAATGTTCACTTCACTTCCCCACCCTGCTCCTTTACGTTTAGAAGTTAACATCATTATTGCAACATGTCAAGGAATTCAAGGATTTGTTGAAGGAGGAAGGTAGTACTTATTTTGCCGAGAGCATAGTTGAGAGGTGCTGCCCAGGAGAAAGAGTGAACTGTTTGTTGGCGAGACTATCAAATCCTTAGCATAGAATGACAAATCATTTCATTGGTTCATTGGATACAAATAATATTCATAACAACTATAGGAAGTATTGCCGCCTTATACACACCTGGGAGACGTGGAAGAAATCTTCAATCCACTTGGTGTGTCCTTGGGGGCAAGTGAGAGTTAAGGCGCTGTCACCTAATCCTCAACTCCTCCGTCTAGGCCAACTCCTAGCGAAGCCAAGGGGGGTAGTCCCTAACAAATATACTAAGGCTTGAAACTAATCTAAGTACAAGAAATGAATCTAGGAGTTTATTCTTTCATTAACCAACATAAAACAAAGCATACACAGATCAATTATTCACTACAAGATACATAAACATATACTTGCATAAAAAGGATACTTGAGACACAATTGTTAGATGCAAGTAAATCAAATTGCTTCAAAATAAAGGCTGAAATAAAAGTGTGAAGCATATGGCTTTGCAAATATGTAAATGAGACCAGTGCCTTAAAAGTATCGTGGGCAATGTAGATCGTGTGTTTTATTAAGGTTTATTGATCGTAGGTTAATGAGATAATTTTTATTTGCATGAAAGGTAAGTGTTTGTCTAAACTAGATTTGGCCCTTCAAAAAAGGTCCCTAAAGTGGAGGTTGAGCAATGCCGAAGATCCAATAGGGAGGTCCCTCTGATTTTACACACAAGCTCAAGAAAATGTGGGGAGATCCGATAGGGAGAACCTAGATCTCAAAATTCCTGCCAGATATCCTCACAGACGCTCTTATGTTTCCACTAAAGCGAAATTCTCTTTAGGATTTCCCTAATTAGTCTATCACCATTGACCAACCCAACGTGTATGAAACTTACTCCCAGCAGATCGAGGCAAGCTCCCAACTGGAAGGGTCAGGAACCGCATTGGGAGCTGAAGGGAGTTGTTTATTTTAAACAAGAAATTGCATGGAATGAAATCCAATCTAGCAATTAGTGTTCTACTTTGCAAAAGGGAAAACTAATCTATGTGAAGAATTATTTAACCTTATTGTTTATGTGAGATTGTAGTGCTTTGTGATGAATTGAAAGATTAAATTTAGTTTATCCTTAGTTATGAAAATTGAATCTAAGCTAAATTGCAAAATTTGAGACAATCACCAAAAACACCGTTCCCCTAGGGGGGATGAAGAGTGGGAGCTTGTAGCCCCACTGATTTTATTAAAGAAATGACACAACTCTTTATTGGAGTGACTTGTGACCATTCATTAGGGGGGTCACAAGTCTTTACAATGTTTTACAAGTATTTATTGAAGAAAGAGGTGCCCCCGAGGATCCTAGATGCTCCAAATCCGCCCAAAACGGACAAAACTTCCTTTTATCTGTTCGCAAACCTGCACAAAACARCAAGCAAACCAAGACAAAAGAAGGCCAAAAACACTTTGGAAGKGTCTTTGGTTATTAGTAGGAAAGCCCCAAAATTGACTAAGTAAAACTAGTGTAAAATGAGCAAAATGAACTAAGAAGAGCAAGCTAAAGAGCTTGTCTCCTTAGGGTCTTTGTTTGCTGTTTTAAAACAACAATATAAAGRCACTCTAACTGCCAAATATGAAAGTGAAATCTTTAAGAAAAGAACTACCCTTTAACTTCTAATTTTTTTGAAAGAAAAACATGCTAAAATGAGACTTTTCCTATGCTAGATCTAAGCAATTAGAGGAAACTTGGAAGTACAAACTTGGATCTAGTTTATCATATGCATGTACACTTAGATATTCATAATTTGAAATAAACATAGATCTAAGATAATACTTGCATTTGTAACAAAGTAACCAAAATTTTGATTTTCTTTTGGGAAAGAGAGAAGGAAGAAACTTGTAGCCTTGGAACCCTTGGGCAATGGAGTCTTTAGATGAGTTAAAGAGGGACTAAGTCTTTAGATCCTTGAAGTTGTGAAGAGACGAGCAAGTTTCATCACCACTCCAAGCTATGAGACCCTGTAAGCTTTAAAATCTTGCAAATAAACTTGTTAACAAAATTGGTGTCACCTACACAAGAAACTTGAAGAGTATGTTAGTTAACCGAAACATGCATACACATCAAAGTCTTTAATTATAAATGAACAATAGGATTAACTGCAAGCTAGATAAATCCTATCCTACTAGATGATAGCATCCTTTCAAAGGCCAAGATAACAAATCCGAAGAAGAAATTAGGCAAATATTACCTCATAGATTAAGCACAAATTGACATCAAGCATCCACACACATGTATAACACACCTTCTTGACCTTCAAAGTCTCTTTATTCCAAATGAAAAGTATTACAATAGTACAACTACAAGCAACAATCCCCAAACTCCAACTAGATTACAAAGGGAGAGAGCTTGTATATATAACCTCATGGGAGATAATCCCAATGAAGGAGGGCGCACCACTTGGAGAGGAAAGGGCAGCCACCTATGCCACATCTCCAATGCATGACATGTGTGAGCAATAGGAAGAGGGGGAGAGCGCCACCTCTCAAGAGGTAGGCAACCCTCTCAAGAAATGCGCCACCTCTCCTCAAGAGGTGCGCACCTCTCTTTGGAGATCTCCATAACTCCTTCCAAATCTTACCCACTTAAACCAAATCACATCCTATTTGTCTCTTATGACTGCCACATAACCTTCCAAGGCTTTATTTCAACCCAACATGTCAAAACATGTTTCCCAAAAAATAGTGCTTGCTGATTTTTTATGATTTTATTTGACTTTTTTGGGTTTTTTGAGTAAAATTGATTTTTAAGTGATTAAAATCACTAATTTTACTCAACCAAGTGGGTGCTCTAGGTCCAAAAATGAACACCCCCAAGGCATAGGAACACTCATAGTACCACTTTTTTATTAAAACTTTAATTTTAATTAAAAATTCTTGTTTTGCGGAAAAATTTTAATTAACTGAAAAATTAAAAAAATCCTAAGGGGGACTTAGCACATTTCCATAAGACTTTAGGAGTATGTTTAGCATGGTAATATATATTAGACACTAGGCTTAGATTCATGCTAAGGCCTAACCATGAATATATAATCCAGCTTTGGAGAATTGAGTGAAAAACTCATAAATTATAAATTGCCTTTAAACGACAAAATATAATTAATAAGTAAAAAAAACACTCCAGAGTAACAACTCATGCCTAAGTCGAAGGTGGCTAAGACCTTTTACAAGTTCATCATGCAACATCTCTCATTACAAATTTTTATGGAAAATGTGAAAAAGTTGGTCTTATTGACCGACTGAACTTCTGAACTCTGAATTTTGAACAATAAATGTTCAATCTTTGGCGGCTCGCTGGAAGTCCATCCTAGTGCAACTTGGTGGATAACAGGAAGCACAGGAAAAATGTAATTTGGACATCAGGGTTGGAGAATGCTAGATGTGTAGCAGAGGTTTGTGATTTACAAGAATTTGTCGAATGGCATGATGAGGAATTTGATTCTAAATGTAGGGTGATAAGGTTGGAGAAAGAGGGACAACTCCAGGTACTCTTTACCCCTACCTTTTTCAAGAGAATGTTGAGGCTCTTGGAATCCATTAATATGTTTAAATTGTTTGAGATGGATGTTTTCCTTAGTTCTCATAGTGGTGGTTTTACTCTCTTGAATAAATGGTTGGTGCAACCCAAATCTAAAGTTGTAAAGCTATTTCAAGTGAATATTTTGGAGTTTGCTGACTCGTATTGAGAAAATAGGATGGTTGTTCGCTCGACTAGTTGGATAGGAGTCCACAAATTGTATGTATAGATAAGCGGTTTTTATCATCTATTATTCTCTAGATAAGAAAGTATTTTTGATTGTGCAAAATTGGCTTCAAATGAAATTTCACACCACTTGTTGAAATGCTAGAAAATCAAGAAATTTTATATGTCCTCTTATTTGATTTTTGCCTTGGTTTTCAACAAAACTTTTGAGAATTTGCCAATTAGGGCTGGTGTAGACCTTGTACATTTGTGATACTTGTTATTTTGGAAGCATAAGGTCCAATGTCACTTTTATGAAATCCAGTGTCTCTTTGTGAGAAGAGTACAACAAAGGATTTTGGGAGGAGAACCTACTTCTTTGACCTCCAAATAAGAGTTTTCCTGACAGGGAAAGGCCAATTTTTCAATGAGGATAATTTTACATATATTAGGATGTATGGTTTTGAGGGAAAACCCTTTTACATGCCCAATTTTGTTTCAGATCATTTATTCTTGGTGGAAGTTGCCACACGGTATGTGAAATAGGGTAATTTTCCTTATCATAAGAAGAAGCAATTTTTGTCTACACCTTTTTGATTTGTTGGAGCTTTTATAAAGGTTTTGCGCATTTGATAAACAAAGCTCAAAGTTTGGATTCGTTTAAATTGAGAGGCAAATGTCGTTCTTGGTTATGATTCAGAGCAATGGTTTAAAACACATTTGGTTATACTAGGTGTTTCCTTAAGTTTGGAGTCCTCAAGGAAGGAGGATGGGATAACTAGGATGTTGCTACTGAAGAGGATGTTGAGGACATAGCGGCATTGCAAGGATTAGAGCCTATCTATAGGGTGAAGAATCTCAACCTCCTCGAAGTTTTCTACAATCATAAGTTCAAATGCCAATATAGATATCGAGAAAAGATGGAAACAAAAATATTGGAGGATAATGAGAAGTACAAGGCTGCCAATGAACAAGATCATCAAAGAGGGAAACCAAGTTATGATTGTAAGGAAGGTATTGTTAAAAATAGATCTTGCTTGTATAGTTCTCTCATGAGTTGTGACTGAGTTGTCATCTTGTGCAAGTTTAGTATGTGTTTTATAATGATTTAGTAAGCCATGTTATTGTTAAGGGGAGCATGAGAAAAGCTTGGGGAGTGAGGACTGCCATTGGGAAAATTCTCGTAAAGCTTTTGTATTTAAAGACATCTTCATGTATCCTTACATGGAGCACATGGAAATATAAAGATGCACCTTTGAGAGTGGAGGTTTTACCTTGTATGAGGGTTTTTACCACTGTAACCTTGGTATCCCATTGGTGTGTTGTTGGTTCTCTTATTTATTTCTTTATGGGTTGTTTTAAGCATTAGTTATTGCAAAATCATACATGGTATCAGAGGCAACACAAGCTTGCTCTCTCTCATGAAGGAGGTTTGTGGATTGCATTTCTAGGTTATGCTTTTTCTTATGGAAGTCCCTATTGAGAATAACATTGTTGTAGCTTTGTGAAGGCATGAGAGAGATAGCTTGTGGATGGTGAATACTGGTTTGTGTTAGTTTGTGCTCGTAATGGTGCTTGAGCTTAGACACGGTGAGCAGCATGCAATTGCAAAAGAAAAGTTGGGGGCTTTGCTTGTTGGTGTCGCATGCATTTTAATATGTCAACGACAAGAAAAATGCCTGTATGGCAATCTCAAAGTTGCACAAAATGCATCTAAGTAGCTGTTGAGAGGGAAATTGCAAGTTGTTGTAGAGAAGGCTATAGCGTGGTACATGGTGCATGGTGTGTGTTTTCAAGTTGCAAGGAGAGCATGAAGTGAAGGTCATGGTTGTGGCAGTGGAAGACATCTTGTCTGGAAGAATGTTGGGAGTGACTCCCATGGTGAGTGTTATTATTTTCCTTGTTGAATAGATCTTGTATTTTTACAATTGTGATAAGCTAGTTGCATGATTGTCATATCTTAGAGGTCTAGTAGTGTGGATGAATATGCAATGGAGAGACAAAGTTTGTGATTATGTCAGTTAAAAAGACTTATGAACTGGGTGAAGACGAATATTGTCAACGAAAGCTTACGAGAATGCAATTGTTTAATGGTAGAGACAAGGATTCATGAGGATGCGTATGACAAACTCATTAAATGTGTCATATTGTAGAAGATAATGCGTGGAGCTTGTCTCGAGAAACGATACAAGCATAAAAAGTTGAGATGCCATATATTTCTTATACTTGTGTAACTTCACATATGGAGTAACTATAAAGTGTTGTTGCATGCTGTAAAGGATATGTGGTTGTAAGACCTAGTGTGGCATACATGACTCTTGAATTGTTGGTCTCGTAGGGTGTGTCTATAAGTTCAGTGAGGCATGATAGTATCTTTGTTGGAGACAATTAGGCATGTTGGTGTGGGTGTGTATATCTCGGATCATGTAACCTTGAATAATCTTGTTCTTCATGTGTTCTAGTTGAGATGATCTAATGCCCATGACTGCTATGGTGTATATTGCTTTCGGGGGAGTATTCCTTGACAAGTATGAGAAGGAGATGTCATGAGAGCCCAACTTGAATTGTATGAGATGATAGATTCACAAATACTTGCGATGGGGGAGTGTTAGAAATAACTCTTGCTTGTTGTGTAGTTGTCACATGAGTTGTGACTTAGTTGTCATCTTGTGCAAGTTTAGTATGTGCTTTGTAATAATTTAGTAAGATTTTGTGTTGTTGCTAAGAGGAGAATGAGAAAATCTTGGAGAGCGAGGACTGTCACTAGGAAAGTTCTAGTGAAGGTTTTGTATTTAAAGATATCCTCATGTATCATTATATGGAGCACATGGGAACATAAAGATGCATCTTTGAGATTGGAGGTTTTACCTCGTATGTGGGTTTTTACCATTCTAACCTCGGTATCCTATTGTTGTGCTAGTGGTTCTCTTTTGTATTTCTTTATAGGTTGTTTTAGGAATTAGTTATTTATTGCAAAAGTTTTACATGATATCAGAGTTAGCATGGGCCTGATTTTTCTCATGAGGGAAGTTCGTGGATTGTGTTTGCAGGTTATTCCATTGCCTGTGGAAGTTCCTATTAAGGACATTGTTGCATCTCTGTGAAGGCATGAGAGAAATAGTTTGTGGAGGGAGAATACCTATTTGTGTCAGTTTGTTCTCGTAATGGTGCTTGAGTTTGGACACAGTGAGCAACATACAATTACAAAAAAAAATTGAGGGCTTTGCTTGTTGGTGTCACGTGCATTTGAATATGTCGACAACAAGAAAATTGCCTGCATGGCAATCTCAAAATTGCATGGAATGCATGTGAGTAGCTGTTGAGCAACATACAATTACAAAAAGAAATTGGGGGCTTTGCTTGTTGGTGTCACGTGCATTTGAATATGTCAACAACAAGAAAATTGCCTGCATGGCAATCTCAAAATTGCATGGAATGCATGTGAGTAGCTGTTGAGAGGTCATTTGCGACTTGTTGTAGAGGTTGCAACATGGTACATGTTGCATGGTGCTTGTTTGCATGGTGCATGATTGCAACTTGCAAGGAGAGTAAGAGGTCGTGGTTGTGGTAACAAAAGATAGCTTGTGGAGTGACTCCCATGGTGAGTGTTATTATTTTCCTTGTTGAATAGATCTTGCTTGTTGATGGTTGTGATAAGATGGTTGCTTGATTGCAATATTTGAGAGGGCCAATAGTGTAGATGGATACAAAATGGAGAGACAATGTCTGTGATTGTTAGGTAGAAAGCCTTACGAAATGGGTGAAGATAGATATTCTCGAGGAAACTTATGATAATGCAACTCTTTAACGACATATACAAGGATTTGGAAGGATGCGTGTGGCAAACTCATTAGATGTTTCGTATTGCGGAAGATAATATGCATGGAACTTGTTTTGAGAAAAAGTATAAGGTTAAAAAATTGAGATGACATATATTTCTTGTATCTGTGTAACTTCACGTTTGGAGTAACTATGAAGTGTTGCTGCATGTCGTAAAGGGTAGATGGTTGTAAGACTCGGTGTGGCATACACAACCCTTGAATTGTTGGACTTGTAGGGTCTGTTTGTTAGTTTGGTGAGGCATTATGGTATCCTTGTTGTTGGAGACAAGTAGGCATGTTGGGGAGGATGTGTAAATCCCAAAATCTGTAGCCTTCGATAATCTTGTTCTTCATGTGCTGTAGGTGAGTTGATCGAGTGACCATGACTGTTGTAGTGTATATTGCTTTCGGGGTAGTATTCCTTGACAGGTATGAGAAGGAGATGTCATGAGAGCTCAACTTGAATTGTATGAGATGATGGATTTGTAACAAGTACTCACTATGGGGGAGTGTTAGAAGTAGCTCTTGCTTGTTGTGTAGTTGTCACATGAGTTGTCATCTTGTGCAAGTTTAGTATGTTCATTTTAATGATGTAGTAAGCTTTTGTGTTGTTAAGAGGAGGACAAGAAAAGCTTGGGGAGTGAGCACTGTCACTGTGAAAGCTCCAGTGAAGCTTTTGTATTTAAAGACATCCTCATGTATCATTATTACATGGAGCACATGGGAATATAAAGATGCATCTTTGAGCGTAGAGGTTTTACCTTGTATGGGGTTTTTTATCACTGTAACCTCTGTAACCCATTGTTCTGTTGTTGGTTCTCTTATCTATTTCTTTATGGGCTGTTTTAGGCATTAGTTATTTATTGCAAAAAATTTACAGGTATTTTATGGAATTCCCCCAAAATATTTCAGTGTCAACTCATAAGATTGTTTCTACTTCATTTGGAGGTAGGAGTAGAAAAAATACTAGTGAAGCTGTTGGAAATGGAGATGGTGGAGATGATCTTAAAAAATCTATGAGAGAGAAAGAACATACCGCCTCTCTTCCGCCAAAGAGGAAAGGACTGTAAATAGTGAACAAGAGTTGTTGTCTAAGGGAAATGGTGAAGCACAAGTTGATCATGGTGACAACATTGAAGTTTTTGATATTTGATTGGACATATTTATAGGGTGATAGCCCAAGTAAACAATGCTAAAACAGGAGGGACTGACATGGTGTGGTGAGAGATTCCCAATTTTGAGGATGTTATCATCACCATCAACCTTTCCATTATGATAAGTAGACCAAAAAATTGCCTATGTCTAGAGTAAGGATGAAGGGAGAGAAAACAGTTGAGAGATTGAGGTCTATTTTGATGCTAAGGGTATCAAACCTTCTGGCGATTTGAGGATGTGTAATGATGAATTTCGAGGTCTTGAAGGCTGTCCACTACAGGTCTGTTATAGGACAAATTGCAGACTGCCTTCAATGCTGATTTCAGGCTCTTTTAATGCTCCTGTTGTAAGGTTAGTTTAGGAAAAGTTCACTGTCCATAATACTTCTTTCAAACAGCCATTAAAACATGAAATACACCTCTTGATCTTTAACAATTTAAATGCTGATAATAAACATGCAAACCACAAGAATTTTACTCAATAATTTTTGGTCAACATGACCATGGAAAAACCCCCAAGGGGAAAACCGGTGAAGAGGAAATTTATTAAGGAGCTTTAAGGAATTTTTACAGCAGAGAACTTTGGGCATGAAAAGACAGATTTGCTACAGCCAACTTATCTCAAGTTAGCAGCCTTTTCTGCCTTGGAATCCGAGTCATTAGTTGTCTTGGAATCTGCGCCCTCAATCAGGAAGAACCTCGGCCCTCCTGTAGCTGCAAGTGCGCCCTCCTTCCTCAGTTGGTGTGCTCTTCAAGTGCGCCCTCCTTCCTCAGTTGGTGTGCTCTTCAAGTGCTCCCCTCATCAACTGCTAGTGTGCCCTTCACGTGTGCACTCTTCCTCTTAGCAAGTGCGCCCTCTTCCTCACTTCTCCACAAAATCGCTTCTTCCTCTTCTCTTCACTCACCCATGCAAAGAGAACAATAATGTAGCCTTCCTCCTCCTCATCTTTTCCTTTAGCCTCCTCATTAGCTTGACCTAGAGATCAAAAGCTAGGATTAAATATTAGGTTTCCAAGATCAAGGGTGGAGATTAAATCTCCCCCTTTACTTAAGTTCCCTAAGTCCCTTTATCATTAATGAGTTCATAAAGTCACTATGACTTTATAACTTAAGTTAAGTAAGGGAGGGGTACTTTTCCCCCTTTAGTGTTAGGCACATCAATAACACTAGGGAACCACTTCCCAAGGTACCAAAAACTTAACA
Organism: Picea mariana; assembly: GCA_032191745.1. Taxonomy (NCBI): domain Eukaryota; kingdom Viridiplantae; phylum Streptophyta; class Pinopsida; order Pinales; family Pinaceae; genus Picea; species Picea mariana. The sequence goes on along the minus strand of JASDQU010103173.1, from coordinate 98,529 downwards.
TGTAAGGCTACTGGTAAAATGTTAGAACATGCAGTAGATGAACAATAAGAAGAAATGCAAGAGCTAAGGAATAGAGTGATAGAGTTGGAAAGAGTATTGAACCTTGAAGCTTTGTTAGCAGAACCTCTCACTACCTCGATGCTTGAAGAGATTCAAAAAGACCATCCAAGGAAGCTGAATAGAGTGAAAGCAACTGAAGCATTGGTATTTTCATGTAAGGAGAGCTGTCTCAAGTAACGTGGAAGATAGGATGACTTTATTCTTAGATCTTTGGCAGATACGATGACTTTATTCTTAGATCTTTGGCATATACGATGACTTTATTCTTAGATCTTTGGCAAGTTATGAATGATGCCTTTGTCTTGCCCAAAGGAATTTTTATGCTCAAAGAGATGCTAGAAACATAACTCAAGAAGGACGAGGCATTATGTGAAACTTATGTTGATACTTTTGTCAAAAAGATGAGGACTATAAACACTCACTTGAGGCAAAGGGACAATCTCCCTTTTGGATAGCAAGCTCACCAAGATGCAAAGATGTTGGGATAATAGGATTAAAATCATCCAACAACTAATATTAGCTTGTGATGGTCTTGAGCATAGGAAGTCTCAGGTGTTTTTCAAAATCTTTGAAGTCATGAAGACATTGGAGGGTTTGACCCTCATCCAAGATGATAAGCTAATTGCAAAGGGAAGAATTCCAAGTTGGTTTGGTGGAAAATAATGTTGCTTTGGGGGTGCAATTCGATAGTATTACTTGTGTTTTTGACATTGAGGTTAAGAAAGGGTTAACGAACTTTGTAGTTGACAATGTGGAGAATGACTCATCGTGCTAGGTCGTTATCCTACATGGCATCTAATATGATTTGCACATGTTGAAGGTTAAAGAGAAGTTTATAGTGCCCCCACTTTGGGATTATATTAAAACTTGGGTGGATCAAGTAGTCAATGCTGGCCTCTAAGTCATTGTAATACCCCCATTTTTGACCCCAGAATATGAATGTAAATATACTGAATAGATGGCTGTACGCTAAGATCATATGTGAACTAGTGTATTAAAACTCAGTTGACTAGGACTCAGACTCGGCCGAGTTGACTGAGCCAACTCCAAACCGGTCCGACTTGGCCCTCTTGTTGACTCGGGTGACCGGTTTGGTGCTGAACCGGCCGAGTCAAGCCTTGACTTGGCCGGTTCAGCACCAAACCGATCAACTCGATCGAGTCAAGGCTTGACTTGGCCGAGTCAAGACCTTTTCAAATGCTTGTCATTATTGAGGGTTTATGAAATCATGGAAGGAAATTTGCTTCACTCTCTAGAGATTCAGGTGTTGGATATTGTTAAATGTAACCATTTGTATTAAATCAACCAGCCAAGTTATGCATATCAATTAGCAACACAAATGGCATGTTTAATTTTTCTAGTAAATGGAAGCTATTTTTTGACAGTTTTTTCTGTTCCCTAACTATACTGAATACGACAAGTAATCTGTTATTGGAGTGTATATTCAACAAAGAATATCCCCTCATTGGAGTGTATATTCCTGCAAAGAATACCCCCTCATTGGAGTGTATATTCAACAATGAATGGAAGGATATAAGCCCACATGTAAACGAAGAACTAAGATATAAATCCAGTGAAAAGTGAAAAATGGATAGGGAAAGTTGAAACCTGGTCAACATGGCTGATTAGGCACATGTAATGACGTGGGCTTTACATGGTATATACAATGTACATGAGTAGACTTTGCATATTTTGTCTCTAATGGTTTGGAATCTTTAAAATATATTATTTTTATTAAATTTAAATGTTTTTCTTTATTTTTTAGTAAAACCGAGTCATTGGAATCAAATCAGTCTGAGTCAATCCCAAGTCCGAGTTCGAGTTTTAAAACATTGATGTGAACTATCGTAGTACATTTGATTATAATATGAAAGCCCTATTTGTTGCAAATGAAGAAGGACTAGAAAGAGATGGGGGGCTATGATTCCTCTAGTGGGGAAAGTGAAATGGGGTTAAGGGCAGATGACCTTAGTGAATTACTTGGCCTAAATATTTTCTGTATTTTTTAGTAAAACCGAGTCATTGGAATCAAATCAGTCCATCTCGAGTCTGAGTTCGAGTTTTAAGACATTGATGTGAACTATCGTAGTACATTTGATTATAATATGAAAGCCCTATTTGTTGCAAATGAAGAAGGACTAGAAAGAGATGGGGGGGCTATGATTCCACTAGTGGGGAAAGTGAAATGGAGTTAAGGGCAGATGACCTCAGTGAATTATTTAGCCTAAGTTCTTAGACCATGGCTATAAACCTTAGCTATTGATATATTCTAAGTCCTTAAACCTTTGATTATTAATCCTTGATTATACACCTTGATATAAGTTATCCTAAGCTTGGGATTAGAGTTGAAATGTGGGCTTTTAATGAAGACCACGTGGCTTGTGAAGGGCATGCAAATATAATGTTGGGAATTTGAACTTGTAAGGGGATGATTGTGATTATTATTGTATTGGGAGGGTACAAAGTATGGTATAGGGTGTGATGGTACTATGGTACTTTGTAGTGTACCTTCATGTAGGATTATGGTGTTGCCCAATGTACTTTTGGTAATGATTATTGTGTTGTTGCGAGATGAAAACCTATCCTACAACTGAGAATCCTTGGAGTCCCAGAAGAGAGATTCCCCAGCCAACCTGTGTTGGAGCACTGGAAAGGAATTGGGATAGCTTGAGCAACTGTGTAGCAGAGAAGGGGATCCTGTTCCTAATGTTGTGCAGGCTGAGGGGGGAAGAGTGCTGGTTGATTGGGATAGTTGTAGAGGGGTGTTATCTCTCAGATCTACTCTGGGAAAACCTAGGAAACAACGATGAGGAATTAGCCTAAGATCACTGTTAATTACTCCTTCGTAGAGGCTGGTGCTTCTCCAATCACAGGGGGCTGTCCCTATTGTTCATGGACTATCTACACTTAGAAATTTGTGTGGTTAGTATGAGTGATCAACACACAAAGTGTTAATTTTCAAGCTTAAACAGATAACAACAGTTCACAGTAGTGTTCTTTAACCTTTAACAATTAACTAGAACATCAACTGAAGCATAAGGATCACTGAAAGAAAGACATTCGCATAGAGGACAAGTATTTATCCTGGGAAACCCTCAAGGGGAAGAAAACCCAGCAAACTTCTTCTTGTGATATATTGATCAGTCAAACAAGTATAATGGACTTACAAGACTCTTCTAGAAAGAGGGAGATAAGATACTAGCACTAAGACAATAGTTCTTACTGTTGTCACTGTGTCTTCAATATATCTGAGCCTCTACCAGTAGCTTTTGCTATTCTCTAGCTGCTGTCACAAAACTGTTTTGTTGCTGCTTGTTGGCTGCCCCAAATCTGGCCTTAAGGCTGTCTCGGAACTGCCCTTAAAGCTGCCTCAGATTGCTGCCCAGACACAGTTTTTCCACCCTCAGAAAAGGCCCTTAGATGCTGTCCAGAACAGCCTTTAGTTGCTGTTCATAACACCTTCAGTTGCTGTCCAAAACACCATCAGAACAGAGTATATTTGCTGCTATAGAAAAGCCTCATATATGCTGCCTAGAACTCAGTTATCAGCTGCTACAGGATAGAGTAGATGGATGCTGCTAGAATAGATTAGTTGCTGCCTTAGAATAGGCCTTGCTGCTGCCTCAGAATAGCCTATGCTGCCCCCTCAGAATAGTTCTAACTGCTGCTCAGAATAAGTGAACTAATCTGATGTAAAACTGATATAGAAAACTGATATAGAAACTGATGTGAAAACTGATGTGAAGAGAGGGTGCCTCCCTCTCTTTATATAGGATAGAGTCTAGGTTAGGTAGCTTTAGGTTCGGGCCACCTCCTAGGTTAGGATAGGATAGGATTTAGGTTAGGACAGCTAGGTTAGGGCTGACCTGGAAAGGGGGCAGCTTCAGGAGGGCGGTTTAGGAAGAGGCCAGCTTGAGGAGGGCAGCTTGGAGGCCAGTTTGAGAGAGGGCAGCTAGGAGGGCTGCTTGAAAAGAATAACTTCTGCAGCTGCTCAAAATTCAACACAAAGTAGTTGCCCTTGATATGTGTGCAAGCAACCAAGGACCCAGGAAAGCTAAAATTAAATAATATAAGAGATTACACTTCACAACAGCTAAACTATGAAAGATGAAAGAAGAGATGGACATGTGCTTTAAGTGAATAATATCAAAGTAAAGGCACTTAGGCCACCCAGACCACTGTAATGAAAACTTAGATGATTCCACCAACAGATTTGAAGAGCAGTAACACATAGCATAATCAAACCCTATTTTGCAGTGACCAAAACACTGTTTGCATCATGATGACAAGTACAAAACTGGCTGCATAAATAGCACTGCACAGAGTGGAGGCAGGCAGCAATGAAAGAAAGAAAAGATGGAAGAGAATGCTGTTGGCTGTAGAGTGTTGCTCAATGATCTGTCTCCCTATCTGTCCTCTTCATGCTGTCTTTATAGAACCCCAAAAACTCTAAACTAGGACGACCTAACCATGCACTCTCATACACACAACAATTGCTAAAAATAATTACACAGTACTGTTATGTGGCTGTCTACAGGCCACTACAATACTATATCTTAGGGTTAACATCAGTCCAAAAGATATTTAAGGCCAAATCTGTGCATGGAAAAGCTGGCCACTAGCTTTTGCTGTTAACTATCACTAAACTGTAAAGTATGGACCTGTACAAGTTTATTAACATTGCCCTAAGCACCAGTTAACTGCTGTTTGAAAAATAGACCTGTTTTATTTCCAAACAGTCAAGAATTAGGCAACTTTCAGAGTTGTTTTAGTGGATGACTGCGTTGGAAACTGCAAGGTAGGTGGCTGATCTGACAGAAGACTGCCTTGCTGCCGTTTGTCAAGTTTTTGGGAGGGAAACTGTTGTAAATGGACTGCTAACTCACCAAATCTACCAGTATAGACTGCTGCCCTGTCCATTCAGCAATAAATCATGGCTCAATGCAAACTCTCAATCAAAATTTCCATTATAAACTGTAGGTTGACCCAGCATTTAAAAATAACAACGCTGCCTTTACAACAATAAATTTTAAAAAATAAGCTGATATGTCAAAATATAAGACTAGGTCATCTCACATGTAGGCTGGTTAAAGAGGCCGACTTAGTCAAAGGTAGCAAAATGCCAAGATCCTTTAGCTGACCAACGATAGCAAAGTGAATTAGGAAACTAGACAAATTTAACAAGGCGAATTATGTTTCCAAAGTTGGTGAAGATCATACCCTGGTAAATTTAGAATTGAAGTCAAAGGATAGGATATAGCTTGGTCCAGATAAATTTAACAAATACCAAAAATACCAAAGGGGACCCAAATAGAATTTGGAGATGGATAAGCTCAACATTAATTTGACCTAGGGTTTGCCTCATGAGACAACCCTCCTAATGATTGCCACGTGTAACACTGAAACATTTCCATTTGCTTAATTCGAACCCATTCATGACTGCTCACTGGAACCAAGAGTCTAGAGCCCATACTAGCTAAATATAGGCATGCCAAAAATAGGAAATATGGAAAATAAAGGGAATTGCTATGAGATTGCTGCCAACTATTGCACGCCTAAAAATAGTACCATCTTGCATGTCCGTGAAATTAATCTCATCAATGTCGTATTTTGCAAAGGATCCAAATATATGCTCAGAACCGACATGCTAAAAAGCATAAAACCTTAATTGCTAAAAATAAGAGTGCTATGAAAATGCTTGCATGTTGCCCAAAAAAATCTCATTGGTATCATGAGCTTGCGAGGACCAATAATTTGTGATCAACTCTGACAAGCGGACCTCAGAACTCCGACTCCTAGAAAATGGGAAAACTACTAAAAGTAGCATTTTCCTCCAAATTTGGTGAATATGCCTCTGAAATGGACTCTCATCATTGTGAAATTTGATGCACTTGTCACTGAATGCCAGCCTGATTAAAGCCAGCTGGATCTTTAACCCTCCAGTTGCACATGCAAATCCGGGGGTTAACAATGGCGACTCAAGGGGACGAGATCCCCCTGTGGGATGTGTTATCACTCCAAGAGTCACTCCCAGACTGCAAATAAGAGTAAGCTTGGTAACATAGAAATAGAAAGACTTGATTGGTTTTGTGGATCAAGAAAAAGAAAACAACGAAGGGAAAGGACAATAAGCTGCTGTAAATCAATGATGGACCATTGGGCTATGGAGTCAAGCAAACACTCTACTCATTAAATGCAATCAATTTGCATATCAGATAAAGGTTTATCGAATAGAGGAATAAAAAGATAACACAAAGAAGAACATCCATAAGGCAGAGATCCTCTCTGCATAAATGAATTCAAGGTACTTGAATGTAAACAATGACTAATAGGCAAGATACATCAGGTCCTCGGACGCTCAAGAATCTATTAATCAAAGGAACCATGATCCTCAAGGTGTACAATTAATTCGAAAACAAGAGATACAATCTGATAACACAGATATCATGAACCTTCAATAACATAAATGTTTACAAAAACATAAGCCCCTCAGGGTTACAATGATCACAGGGAAAGTGCCTCCTACAACTCTCTCATCTCTCTTGGCTCATGAATCCAACCCCTCTCCAAGAGCTCTCTCCTTCCTTAAATAGAAAATAGCATCCAAATATCCTTAGGAGGTCGAATCCCATCTCCTCCATTGGATTCTAAGCCTTGGAGATAGGTGACAACAATCAAAGAGACAAAAATCCAACAAACTGCTAATTTTCAGGAATTTGTTGGAAGTCATTAATAAATTGTTTCCACCTCACTACATGAGGTCTTTGATGGAGCTAAACCTTAGGTGTAGGTGTCCCTTGACATCTAACTGATCCTTGAGAAGCCATTCGAATCCTCCTTGACAGGTGGCAATCTCCCAACAAGGCGAATATCCAAACAGTAACCGCTACAAAAAATTCTGTAGTGCCGCTGTAAAACAGTTATGCACATTTCGTAGCGCCACTTCTATGTCTAATATCTCTCTAACCATAACACATTTTGAAAAACTGAGAGAGGTTTTTGTTATTTGGTATGTGATGAACAAAAACCTCCTCCAGTTTTCAAAAATACCTTCCCATTTGTTCATAATCCGAGTTTTAAGTTAGTCACTAAAAACTAGCAGAAGCATCCTTGCAAAATAACTCTGCACATTTCCTAGCGCCGATCCTGTGTGTAATTCTGTAGCATCCATCCTGAATTCAACTATGTGGATTTGGTAGCGTCACTGTGACATAGTCATGCGGAATTTGTAGCGCCATCGTTAAGTTCATCGTAGGAGTTTTCGTAGCATATAAGGTAGCAAAATCGCATAACATACTACATAGATGATTATGTAGTGCCATCGTTGAAATAACTCTGCAAATTCGGTAGCGCACCTCCTCTGTTTTAGGAAAGTCTCCATTCGCATAAGCTTTCTCTTTAATGTGTGCATGGAGTTTCTAACCCGTGTCTTGTGTTGATGACATGTGCGCTTGGCTCTCGGTCTTGGTGCTTGAGGAAGCTGGCGCTGCAGAATCTCTTAATTCACCAGTGCTACAAAATAGATCGTAAAAATAACGAAATTTTCTAGTGCAAATTCTTGTGCTAACAGGATGTTGAGAACCTCAGAATCTTTGTGCTCTTCAACGTTAAATTATCGATATCTGGAAAATGTGGCTTGTAGAACGATGTTTCTGTCCACTGGGCAATGGAGTTAAATGCATGGTGCCTTGACTGATCTGTTGTAATGAGGACCTAACCATACATGCCCATCTGTAACCGAAACTTGAAACCCACCTATCATGTATGCTCCTCTCACTGGAAAATGGGCTGAAGTCGACAAACAGGAGAAAGCCACCTGGTTAGATGCTAATTAAAAAACACCTGCTAGCGTCTAGGTGCAAAGGAACCCACCAATGAGGCTAATGGGCCCTAAGGTACGAGCACAACCCGTCCGTGTGAATAGTGATCAGAAGTTGAACACTAACCAATCTCCTCCAATCAAGACCCAATGGTGATCAGTGTTGTTGAATGCGAGATGACCACCAATGAGGTTAACAACTGTTAAGGTGCTTTAGCTTTTGGATCACCCCTCAGATGATGTGTTGAAGTCGATGAGGAATGAAATGCTAAGAGGAAGGCAATGATGAAAACCTTTCCCTCAGCATGAAGCGGAAATTGGGAAGTACAACGAAATGGCACCATATCCCTAAGGCTGGATGAGGAATTGATCGACCAAGAAAGATGGCTCAATACAGAATATGAAGAGACAAGACAATATTATGACTCAAGATTCCTATTGTCTCTTCAACACTACCCACGCCTACTAGGCTCAATACTGAACCATAACAATGCAATGTAAACATTGATGCCCTCATCTAAGCTTGACCCTAGACCATCCAAACAACTGTCGTATGACATTAAATTTTGGAATTCAACTATGGGAACAAATATTTGGCTAAAAATGCAAAGAAACAGAGAAATTAAAAGACCTACGCCTGCTCATTTACATGCAAGGGAATTTATTATGCTTAGAGTTGACAGGGAATTGACTCAAAACTAAATTAAAGGGAAAATAAAAGACATGACAGCAATCTGAAAACAGAAAAACAGCAACCCGAAATTTAGGTCAGCAAAAAAACTGACAAATAAAGGACACTAACTACTCAACTTAACCCAAAACTTCCCCCCTGCCCCCCCTCGTTTTTGTTCAATTTTTCTGCTTTTCTTGCTTTATCGGAGCACCAAAACTCTTATTTTGGAACTTTGTCAAAGCTGCCATGATCAATCAACGTACTCAAATGACCAATGTAACTATGCAGCCAAGTGATTGATGATACGTGGAAGATTAACATGGTCAACCCTCCAGTGCAACCAATCATGAAGTCTCCTAAGACAGAAAAGATGCATTCATGTGCTTGCTGCTTAAGAAATCAATTAAGTCTGTTGGTTGAAACTTGGAACATGGTACCTCACCAATGATCAATAGGCAAGTAGAAGAGCCAAAAATCTTCAAATCTACGTCAAAAAACACCTCCATCGTCCTCAGCTCAACCGAATCATGAGTAATCCTGATATCCAAGCAATGATCAGTCAGAGGATCTCCTTGAAGAACAAAATCTGAATGTGGGGTCATGGGAAAATTGTAAGGAAGATCATCCTTTTGTTGAACCAAAAGTTGCTCCCCCTGCTATAATGTTATCCAATCAAGTTGTTCTTGGATCACTATGGGTATATGCAAGGATGAAGTCTCTTGCTGATTCAATTTTGCAAGGCTGATTTGTTTCTCTTCCTTTTGAATTTTATCATCATTAATGGAAGAAATCAATGAACCCATTTGTAAATTTGGCTCTTCATCTTTATCTTCATGGAACTTTGCATATGGCTCTTTATCATCATCTTCATTTAAAAATAGCAACGCTGCCTTTCCAACAATAATTTTTCAAAATAAGCTCATATGTCAAAATAGAAGACCAAGTCATTTCACATGCAAGCTGGATAAAGAGGTCAACTTAGTCAAAGATAACAAAATGCCAAGATCCTTTAGTTGACCAATGATAGCAAACTGAATTAGGAAACTAGCTAAATTTAACAAGGCGACTTAGGTTTCCAAATTTGGTGAAAATCATCCCTTGGTAAATTTAGAAATGAAGTCAAAGGATAGGATATAGCTTGGTTTAGATAAATCTAACAAATGCCAATAGTACCAAACGGGGTCGAACTAGTGTTTGGAAGATGGATAAGCTCAACATCAATTTGACCTAGGGTTTGCCTCATGAGACAACCCCCCAATGATTGCCACATGTCACATCGAAACACTTCCACTTGTTCAATTAAAACCCATTCATGACTGCTCATTGGAACCAAGAGTCTAGAGCCCATACCTGCCAAAAATAGTAATGCTAAATATAGGCATGCCAAGAATAGCAATCCAATTCCTAAAAAATAGTAAAGATGGAGAATGAAGGGAACTGCTATGAGACTGCTACCAACTATAGAGTGCCTAAAAAATAGCAGCATCTCGCATGCCAATGAATTAGTCTCATCAGAGTCGTTTTTTGCAAGGAGTACAAATATATGCACAAAATCGACATGTGAGCCTTGAAACCCTAATTGCTAAAAATAACAATGCCATGAAAATGCTCACATGTCACTTGAAAAAAGCTCATTGGCATCGTGAGCTTGCAAGGACCAATAATTTGTGATCAACTTTGACATGCAGATTGTTACCTCTCATATGTGCATGAGTGGTAATTTTATGATTTTTATCACATGACAAGTTTTACAGGGGTAACTTGCGGGGATGTTGATGGACTAGAGATACACACCTTTATTTTTACCTAAGGATGGTTGAGCATAGTGATGATTGTGATCCTCCTTGATGGACTATGCGGTTGATGGTCTTGGTTCATGTTGCTTTCTTCATGGTGATATACTCCTTGATGCTTAGATGGTGATGATGCTCTTGGGTGTTACGTTATTATGTTGGTTATCATCATGCCTTTGGATCAACTTGCTTTGGGTGCTAGCTCCTTACTTCATGATATGGTTACTTGCATGGTATATGATGTGATATGACTCTATTGAGAAGCACTCTAGTGTTTTACATGTCTATTTTTCTTTTATGATGGTGCTTAATGAAATAGACAATAAATTTTCATGGAGCACCCACCTCCTTGCCACTTGGACCACCATGGATGCTTCTTGAGGTTGGTAATGAAGTGCTCAAATACTTTATGTGTCTATTGTATTCCTATGATGATGATTTATGAGATAAACAAAGAATTTTATGAAGTGCTCACCTCCTTGACCATGTTTTAGAGCGCCCTATGGTTTTGGTGGTGGTATGGAGATATGAGTTTTGTGATGGAACACCCAAATAATTAAGGTGTCTGTTGTGTTTCTATAGTCATATTGGATGTAATAGAAAACTAATCTTGCAAAGCACTCACCTTCTTGTGCATTTTGGAGAGACCTAGGGTTTTAGGCTAGCACTTGGCATGGTTGATGACATCACACTTCTTGGATAGAGAGCCCTGAGATTTTACGTGTTTATCATGGTCTTGTGATGATATTTGATATAATAGACACTTAATCTTGGTGAACACTCCTTTCTATCATGGATTTTCAGCACTTGGCATAGTCCTCATGTGGTTTCTCAGGCTTTGGAGGAGGATGGATGACATGGCATCTTGGGTGAAGGTGCCTTGGAGTTTGAGGTGTCTGTCGAGGTATATGGTGATATTCTATGTGATAATTACTTAAACTAGGGGAGAGCTCCACTTCTTCATGATTTTTTAGGCATCTATTGTATCGATGGAGGGGCCAACCCACTCCTTGTTGCACAGATCGACTCCACTGCTAGAGCACTTGGGTTCTTTGGTTATATTTTGAGATTGAGGTTGCACTTTATGATAGACATACAACTCACTTTATTGGAACACTCTATTGCTTGCACACATGTGGAGGCATTTCTCATATATTGAGGTCATTTTCCCATTAGACATTGGTTTTTGCACACATATGTAGGTTGTTGAGGGTTTTTGATGACTTGGCACTGATCTATGGGGACTATTTTACTCAGTTACCAGGATGCGGATGTAGATACAGATACAAATGCGTTAGATTTTTGAAAAGATAGGATCCAGATACAACAGGGAAATAACAGGTCTATATATATATATATATATATATATATATATATATATATATATATATATATATATAGCAGGGAAACGACAGGTACAAACAATATATACAAACAATAATACATGTCGTTTCCTTGCCATATCCAGATCCTAGCTTTTCAAAAATCTAATGCATTTGTATCCGTATCCGCATCCTGTCATTTTTGGATCTTAGCTTTTCAAAAATCTAATGCATTTGTATCCGTATCCGCATCCTGTCGTTTCCCTGTTGTATCTGGATAATATATATATATATATATATATATCCGTATCCATATCCTAGCTTTTCAAAAATCTAAAGCATCTGTATCCATATCCACATCTTGTATATATATATATATATATATATATTCTCCAGAGTAGGGAAAAACCTACAATACTAGGGCCTACGGACCTAACCTCACTTGATCCAATCTCAAGACCTCGACGTGCTACTACATCATTATGTCTAGACAAAACTTGGCCACCTGAAATGACCTGCTAGTGGTATGTAAAGGGGCAAACTTCCACTCCTCCTAGATACCTCTAGGTATTGGGCTATTACCTTGTTTCCTTGCTTTTGAAGGAGATGATCTTTGCCAATTAGAATTTTTATAATTTGTACAAATAAAGTTTATATAAAAATTTAAAAAATATAAAAATTTCAATATATAAGTTATGTTATATTTTTTTTTACAAGGAAATCTTCGCGGAAAACCCTCCAAGTATTTTCCCATGATTCATGGATGGTAAATGGGGTAAATTGTCGACTCGGATTATGGGGCGTAACCCCAAGGGATCAAGAGAGTCGAACCCGTGACCTCCCTAATTGATCATTGGGGGAGAGATCTCACGTCTGGCTCAAGACTGCTTGTGCTAACCCTTGGGGCTTTATAAGTTATGTTGTATTTATATATAAACATAAAATAAAGTAATATATTACCTACTACATTTTATGAATATATATAAATTTATAAATTTTAGTTTATGTTAGATTTTGTAGCTCGGGCAGGTACTTCCACACTAGGGGTGTCTAGTAGTGTGGAAGGGGCCCCATGATGCCTAGACAACTTAGTGATGGTGGGTAATCACTTAAGTCCACGTGAGATTAAGTCACAACCATTGATTGTGACTTAAGTTGTCTCAACACTTGATTAAGTCCCCACCGTCAAATATAGATCTTGAGGAGAAGATCTAAGGGCCAAGATTAAATGAGACAAAGGCTAGGGTCTATAAAAGACCAAGAGAGCCTCATTTTTTAAATCACTAGAGGGACTCACCATCTGAGCTTGAGACGGAGTTTTGGGAGTTATCAAGGCAGCAAGCTAAGTCGAGCTAGGGCCTCAGTGATTGGATCTAAGGGGATTCAACAAGAGTTGTGAGTACAAGCAACCATCCAGGGAGATTTGAATCAACAACTCCATAACTCAGGCAAGTCGCACCTGTGTAAGAGTCGTACGGATTGGTATGAGGGTCCAAGGAAGGGTCGAGTGTGGTGTTTCGGCCTACAGGAAGGAAGCCGTGAGTCGTACTACCGAGTTGGATTAGGAAGGAGGGAGATCGGGCTAGGGAGAAGGAGATCGAGCCGAGCCGTACAATCATATGACTGCCCCCTTGATGGCTGAGCGGAGCCGTACAGTATGGCCGAGGTGCAACATAGGTCTTGAGGCCGATCCATAAGGGCTGTATGGCCTATATACTCCAAGTGAGCCAGATTTAGCTCAAGGGCAGATCTAGAGGGTTTGAGGTACAATGGATTGCTTCTTGGGGTGCCAGAAGAAGCTCAGATCCGAGGAACAATCTTAGATCCAAACTCTGTAAGGTAATCATAAACCATTTGCTGAATAAGAAGATCTGAAGTGTTGTTGGTTTTCCCCAGAAGAGTGGGGTTTCCAGGGTAAAAATATTGTGTATTTTGTGTGGCTATGCTATTTGCTTCTGCTATGTTTAGTTTAGCATAAATGTGTATTTTCCAGTATATTAATGATCAGATTTGAAGTTTACATTAAGAAGTCATTGGTAAATCTAAGATTTTTATGCTAAAAGTTTATCATGGTATCAGAGCTAGGTCTTTGATAGCGCACAAGCATTGTCTAGATCTGTAGGAAAGAAGGAATCGACCAAGCAGTCAAAAG
>JASDQU010103173.1:28247-48504 GCA_032191745.1 Picea mariana | reverse complement strand
GCCTCCTTTGTTTGCCGTTGCAGAGTTTGTGAGGTGTGACTGTGACTCCATTGAGAGTTACATTGGTGCGGCCTTCTTCCAATTTGCTGTGTGAAGGTTACTTGTGGTGCGGCCTTCTTTCAACCGTTTGTGTGGGGTGTATAAGCTGCGACTCTCCTCTACTTGCTGCCGTGGGAGGTGCTTGAGGTACAGCCTTTGCTGTTGGATGTTGCGGCCTCTCTCTACTGGTGTGCGGCTCCCTTTCTACTGCTGTCTTGTGGCTAGAACAACCCCCTTTCTCCTCTGCTGTTGTGTGTTTGACAGTTGCAGTCTTCTCTCCTATTGCTATATGAAGTGACTGTGTTCCAGCCCTATTACTTGTTTCTGTTATGTGACTGTGGCTTTAGCCTTCTCCTCTTCTGCTGTGAAGTGTCACCTTTTATTGTGCCTTGTGGCCTCTTCTAAAGTTACCTGGGGTAAGGGTTTCATTGATTGAATTTCTAAGTGAGGGTTTGGGCATTTGTAACTACTGTTGGGATTTTGTTTTTCTCCCTGTGGCCCTATTTCCTTTTGGTGGTAAGAAAGATTCTTCATTCATTGGCAAGAGATCCAACCTATAAGGTGGTTCTATGAACTGAACCTTGTCTGAGCATAATACGATTGGTTCTACATCTCTTGTGGTTATTGTGACTTCTTCAGAGGTAAGTTTGCTGTACCAGGTAAGCTGCCTACTCATCATTTTCAGATCTGGATCTTGTCTTAACTTCAGTACTGTTTGATCCATTTGTTTTTGTACATCAACTATTAGATCTGAGTTATATGTATTGAGTTTATTTCTGTCCACAAGTTAACTTACTGTCTATGATCAGATTGTGTTAGATCTATAGATCTGTGAAATGTTTCTTGAGTTTGGCATTATAGTTTTGTTTTACTATCTAGTTTCTATACTTAACTATTAACTGTCCAAGTAGCAGAGTTCTTGTTTGATTTCTGAACAGTAGATCTGAGTTCTATCTCTAATTGTCAGATCTAGTTACTGAGATTATTAAATCTAATTTACTGTCTCATTTCAGATCTTCTAGATCTTTATACTGGTTAAAGTTTTGAGTTTCTAAAATTAAAAGATACTACTGTTTTGCTTCTTTACCCTAATTCTAACAGATGTAAGTTTAACGAGCCCAGAGAAGGTAAGCTCGGCGGTTTTCATATTTAGAGAGTCTGAAAAACGTAAAAGGAGACACCAGGGGGGTACCTTTTTCGAAAGTAGTCTAGTCGGTTCGAAAAAGGGGTAAGCTAGCACCGAAAAGACGTCTATTCAAAACCATTTTAACGAGTGTGATAAAGACAAGATCACTCGGCCATTTTTTCATTTTTAAGGAGTCTGAAAAAAGCTTAACTATGGACTCCGTAAGGAATGTTCTTCTGGACCATTTTAACGAGTGTGAAAGAATAAGGTCACTCGACGATCTTTTCAATTTTAGGGAGTCTGAAAAGAGCTTAACTATGGACGCCGTGGGGGTTCCTTTTTCGTAAATTTAGTCCCTCAGGCCTGAAAAAGGGTTAAAATGATACCTGAGAGTACTCTTCTAGAGAACTGAAGTTCCTTAGAGTATACCTTTGTTCGTACAATTGACCGTCCGGACTGAAAAAGGGGTAAACTACCGTCGGACAGACGTGACTTCAAATTTCAGCTTAACGAGCGTGAAAGGCCACAAGATCGCTCGGCAATCTTTTCATGTTTAGAGGGTCTGAAAAGGGCTTAAAAGAAGATCCGTTATGTCTTTTGGGAGTCTCGAGGGTGAGGTCAAGAGTGAAAAGCAATCATGCAAATGAGCCTCAAACTCGTAATCAGGAAAAACAACAAGGACTCCTGAGCCTACATTCATTAGAGACAGCATGGACACCATAATGCAACCAGGATCTACCTAGGGCATCCATGTTCCGGTAAGCTCTACCACCAACTCGCGACACTTCTAAAGCAACAATGATGGTTCCGTGTCGCAACCTGATGGGATCGATCTTATGGCAAAGGGATAAAGACAACGAGATACAAAAGTCAGGGTGGAAACCTAACCTACATGCTCAAGTTGATAATCTGAGATTTTTCCACGGACCGTCAAAAGTTACCCAAAATTCCAAAAAAAATGTCCTGATACTCGATTATACCCCTCCAATGCAACTCCTGAATCACTCTAAATGGTTTTTGGTTTAAAGAAAATGATAAGGGGGGCCAAAAAAGTGACAGAAAGAGGCCAAAAAGTCTATAAATAGAAGCTGGCAGTTCATTATCACCATTGCTGATTTGGAAATTGACTCTGGAGCAAAAAACCCCTCTTTGATAAAAGTGGTGATTCCGGGAGCTATAGTGGACGAAACGACCATCTGTCTGGACCAAGTAAGTATAAACTCTCTCCTCTTGCAATTTAAATCTTTATTTATGCTTTGGGTTTCAAGTTTTGGGGGGGCGTCGACCTTCAAAAGGTCGGCCCTAGGTCCACACGGGCTGTCTTATGACAGGCCGCATGTACATTCGGGCAGAGTAAACACTGCACGCGTGTACACGCGACTGCCATCATTACAGCCCGCGTGGACCCCCTTATTGAATGAAAAAATTTAAAAAAAAAGGGTTAACCCTCCTGAACTTGATGTTTTGCAGGATGTATGTTCATTGGAGGGAAAGAGAGCATGAGGAGGTTAGTGAGTTGGTCGGGGAAGACCCCAATGCTGTGGCTGCCTTAATGCAATGTGGGCTGCTCAAGTTCTTCTTATGTCCGTTTATGCGGGCACAACCTAGGCTACTGAATGCCTTGGTTGATTATTGGCATCCTGATGTAGAGGCCTTTATGTTAGAGGGGCAGTCACTGGTGCCTACAACAGAGGATATATACTTTTTGACTGGCCTCTCCAGGAGAGGGGAACCAATCAACTTCCAGACATTTCCTTCAGGGCCTCATAACATCTCGGAATTGATAGGACTTTATTGTGAGGCTGGTACAGACCGATCGAGCTCACAGGTGCCCATAAGCAAGATCATTGACTTATCTCTGGAGGCGATTGTGTTGCTTATTGGGCGGATGACCGGTTCTGCGGCTCTACATCAGGCGTCCCGTGCACAGATGAACTGTGCAGTTCAGTGCTTAAATGCACAAATATTTAACTGGAGCACTACACTGCTAGATTGTATGAAGAGGCAGTTGACAGATTGTCGGTCGCGGACGCAGAGGAACTTCGGGTTCGGGACGATTCTATGCTCTTTCTTCTTTGAAAGAGTTTCGAGCTTCAGTCCTCGAGTGGTGGTACGAGGACATCAGGCCTCTCTTCCTGCGGTTTGTAGATGGGCAGTGTTACTGCCACGACAGGGTGGTGGAAGGACTAATGAGTCCTTTGATGATGATTTCTTCGCTTGGCTGTTGCGACAGATCTCAGTCATAGAGGATTACCCTTATACCGGGATTGATTTCTCGAGAGATCCTGAGATACCAGTACCTTCTGGTGAGGAGCGAGGAGAGATGGGTAAGTTTACGTCATTGTTTTATTGTGTTTTTTTTTATATATCATTTTTTTTTACACCAGAGTATTTGACGGATATGTGTCTATTGTGTGCAGATGTGGGACCAGTGCGACCTGCGGACTATGCGAGGAACATGCGTCGTCCTCGGCCAGGGGCCGCACCTGCCGCCGCAGGGGGACCAGCAGCAGCTTGAGAGCTTCTAGCTGGGGAGGCTGAGAGGGTGTTGAGATGAGTCGAGCGAAACTTTACTGCGCTCACCTGCACAGTCCCTATGGCAGAGATTGAGGATCTGCCACCATCTATGCAGCCTCATGTAGTGGGGGCACCACGGACGTGGGTTCGATTGTTTCAACGTTTGGCAAATGCCGTTGATCAGTACAACAGGGCCCACAGGCCCTGAATTTAGTTAGTCTAGACCTTTCACGTGCCGAGAGCACTACTTGTATATATTTTTTGAGGGCATAAGCCCCATGACTTGTTACTGGTCATACTTTTGAGGCGCTTGCGTCCACTTATGTACTCCGGTGATTATGATATTATATATGGATTTTTATGTCTTTTTGTGTCTTATGGATCATATTTGCCTTTTAAAAATGTATTTACATGTTTGTGTATGTTCTTTCATATGTGTGCGAGATGCCAATCTAAAATTTGATTATCTAGAGTATGTGTAATTTGGTTTAATCTCTTAGGAACATGAAAATATGTAATATAATCAAAGCTTCGTTCTAAGAGACGTATCCTAAGGAATCGTTAATGTAAAGTCGGATCATGAACACGGTAGACTCTATTTAACTGAGACACAACCAGTTGAGTGTCTAGATAGACCCGGAGATGAGAGATACCAAATGACAGGGCGTCACGAAGCAACTCAATAACTGCGCTATACTCGGCGACATTGTTTGTAGTGTCACCTAAGCATATACCTCCGGAAGATAATAACTGGCCTCGAGGTGTAAAAATTACCCAAGCTGTGGAGGCAAGCCTCCGAGTGTGCCGGCTAGCACCGTTTGCATACCCAATGAACACCTCAGATTCACTTGGCATCTGCCACAGTGACGAAAGATAACATAAAAAACGACACGTCCATAATACCAAAAGAAATTAGAAAGTAATAGTACAAAGACTATACATATGTTACAAAAAGTTACCCATGATGACCTACCTATGAGTAATACTTCTTGAGGTAGAGCCCATTTCTAGGCTCTGCCAAAGCATTTCCCTCAAAGTCAACCAGACTATAAGCGCCCTTTTTTAGAACCTCTTTTATGACGAAAGGTTTGAACCACATGGGTTTGAATTTTCCTGCCCCCAGGGGGTCCTTATCTTGGTCATAGACTAGGACAAGGTCACCTTCAGAGAAAATCCGAGGATGAATGGACCGATCATATTGACACTTGACTTTATGTTTGTGAGCTTCGTTGACCAGGGCCGCATCACGATGCTGCTCATTGAGCCGCTCAAGGTATAATAACCGCTCTTCAAGTGGAGAAGTGTCTGGCAATAATTATACTGCCAACTTTAGGGACAGGATCTGACATTCAATAGGCAACACTGCTTCCAGCCCGTAAACGAGTTGAAAAGGTGAGAAACCGGTTGTAGTCTTAACAGACGTTCGGTAAGCCCATAATGTCGATTATAACATCAAATGCCAATTTGACTTGGCTGAGTTGATCGTTCGCTGTGGGATGGTCTTAAGAGATTTATTTACAGCTTCCACCTGACCATTTGCTTGGGGGTCGTAGGGTGACGAGTGTTCTTGCCGCAACCCAAGCTTTGATGTTAACTCGGTCATCATCTGGTTCTGAAAGTGACTACCATGGTCAGTGACAATCTCTCTCGGGACGTCGAACCTTGCTATTATCTGGTTGAATAAAAAGAGAGCTGCAGTCTCCCCATCATCTTTAAACGTTGGCATAGCTTCGACCCACTTCGTGAAGTAGTCTATGGCTACAATGATATAACGGTGCCCCCTTGCTGAAGGAGGATTGCATGTAGTGTAATCAATCCCCCACTTGGTGAAGGGACCAACTGTGATGATAGGAAACATGGGAGCGGGACGTGCCCTCATCTTCCGAGAGAAGATCTGACACGGGTGGCACTTCTTGATCGACTCGACACAATCTTTGATTAGTGTCGGCCATAAGTAACTTGCTCGTAAAATCCTTTGGGCTGTTGCCAACCCAGACAAATGACTGCCACATGATCCGGTATGGCAATCGTTAAGCACGATAACTGCTTCTTCGTGAGTGAGACATTGGCGTAGGATGCAGTCTACACCTCTTCGATACAACGTATCATCGAGTATGAGATAATTCTTGGCTTGATGGCATATACGACGACGCTCATCACGAGGAGTAGAGGTGGGGCACTTCAAAGTCTAGAGATAGATAAGTATATCTCCGTACTAGGGATCCAAAGATGTGATAAAAAACATATCTCCTCTGATAGGCGACTCTTCGGGCACAACATCACCTGACTCCATCGGAAGTTCTGAAATAAGTTCTGCGAAGACCGGTGACTTTTTGGATTTCGCTGAAACGAAATCTAAGTCAAACTCCTGGAGGACGACTATCCATCTACTGATCTTTCCGCCTATTACCCGTCGTGTCAACATGTACTGGAATGGATTCACAACAGCAATGACGGTGGTCTTGCGAAACATAACATAATGACGAAACCATTGAACAACATGGACTGCTGCCAATGCAAGTTTTTCGATATGAGAATAATTGAGTTCCGGTCCGACTAGGCCTCGGCTCAGGTAATAGATCACATATTCTGAGAACAAGTCATCTTTCCGAACTAAGACCATGCTGATGGTTTACTCTGCTGCAACCAGGTATAATAAAAAATCTTTGTTATAGTTAGGTGGCCGAAGCAGAGGGGCAGTTGTGAGGGCATGTTTTAATGCGTCGAAAGAGCGTTGAGCGGCATCGTCCCAATGAAAAGGAACGTCTTTCTTCAGTAAGCGCATAAAGCCCTTTCTGATCTCAGCATAGTTGGCGATGAAACGTCTTAAAAAATTCGCCTTGCCCTGTAGACTCTGAAGTTGAAAGATTGTGCCTGGGGGAGGCAACTGAATTATTGCCTCAACCTTGAGAGGATCGACCATGATCCCTATTGTTGACATGATGAAACCTAACAAACGTCCTGATGTTACGCAAAATCTGCACTTGTTTGGATTCAAGCGAATTCAGAAGTAGCTACAATGCTCAAAGATAAGTCGGAGGTGTGGGATGATTTGTTCTCTTGTGAGATCGAGATGCTAAATCATCTAAATAGGCCTCGACTATATGCTTGAGGTCATGGAAAGCAAAAGACATGGCCCGCTGAAAGGTTGCACTAGCATTTTTGAGACCAAAGGGCATCTTACGATACGTGAATGTACCCCATGGAAAAATGAATGCCGTTTTTTGCTGGTCCTCGGGTTTGATTTGTATTTGATTATATCTCGAAAAACCGTACATGAAAGAGAAGACCTCGCAACCTGCACATTCATCAATTATCTGGTCGATGAATGGTGTGGGAAAATTATCTTTTGGACAAGCCTTGTTCAAATCACGGAAGCCTGTACATACACGAATCGTGCCTTGTTTCTTATTGACTGGTACAGGATTTGACACCCATTGGGTCAAATGGATAAGATAGATAAAACCGACTTTTAACAGTTTTTCAACTTCAACCTTAATGGCTGCTGCTTTCTTGGGATTAACTGGATGGAGCTTCTACCGAATAGGCTTGGCATCTGGACAAGTTGTGATTTCATGTTCGACTATTTTTGGATCGATGCCTGTCATTTCCTTGTAAGACCAGGCAAAAACGTCGCAGAATTCTTTAAATAGGTCTGTGTAGATTTGAATCTCTCCGGGGGAGCAGTCAGCTTTGACAAAAACATTCTCCACGATGCCAGGGGTTCTGGAGATATTGATCAGTATGGTTTCAACGATGGTTGCCATATTACCCTCAGCATAGACCTCGTGTGTGGCTAAGGGATTAATAGGGCAAGACCTATCTCCAGTCATTGTCAAAGTGAATTCTCCGGCTTCGATTTTGCTTAACTCTGGGAGGAAGTATGATCTGTGATGAAGATCATCCCAGGGTTTGTCCGAACTAGCCATTGCTTCAATTACTGCTTCGTCGGAGGGCAAGACTAAGTCTAACGAATCGGTGTCAGCGAGAGAACCTTGAGCCCAAATAGGCTCTAGAAGCGGATCTAACTCTTGTGCAGGAGTTGGATCTGTGTTGGCTGAAACTTGCTGGACTAAAGAGTACGCTACTTCAGCTGCGGACAAGGGCATGGACATGGACATGCCCGGGTGCCCTGTCCCATCCATCGTGGCCGATGGGGAAGGAAGTATCCACGGATCGGTAAAGTAAGTCGTGCGAAACGATGAAACTTGGAAAATCTCAACCTTATGGTGGTCGGATATGAACTTGACATCGCCTTGAGGGGGCGGGTAATCGAAGGTAACCATCAAAGATGGGCACAAACCAATCCCTACGTTGACTACGCCTGGTTGAGGATTATCAATCATCGGGACCACGGACACCCCCAATGAAGGGTTAGGTCTGGAGAAAGACAATTGATCAATGGTCACAATCCGGTCTTCGTGTGGAAACAACAAGACCCAGAAAACTGTAGCAACCACTGCTTGCATGGCATAAGTCCAACTCCTTCCTAACAAGAGATTGTAGTCGAGGGATGCGTCGACTACTTCTACCTTGACGCACACGGTCTTCCCTCCTAACTGCACGGGGAAAGAGGGAATGATACCATGTGGTCGGAACGAACGACCGTTGAAAGCAGTGAGAAGAGTAGGTGACGGAGACAAAACGGGCTGGCCAATGGCCTTCCAACATGCCAACGACATAACGCATGTCGATGCGCCCTCATCAACAACTGTGCGGAAAATATTTCGAGTAAAAGTTTTTGTGGGGTGAGCCACTACTATCTGAAATGCTACGTGGTAAGGTAGACGAGGTTTTAAGTCGGTTGTATCCATCATGATGGTACCCGGATTACAAGTCTCGGTAGATCCTAAAGCGGTTAACAAAGCTTTCCTCTGGGAAGGGTAGCTTTGGAGGACCTCCAAAGCAGACATCGCACAAGGGGTTTGAGACAAATCCTCCACCACAGAATAATTCTGGGCGACCCTTGCGTTTGGGTTGTGAGAAGCTTTTTTGAACACGCCTTTTGGGATGCGTGTCATTGTTTCGCCGAAAGTCTTCTCAATTTGTAGAGGAAGAGAGGGGAGTTCGGTTTCTTTGCCCTTCTCAGAAGTGCTTGGTTTACTGTAGTCATGCGCTCTAGTTGATATAAAAGCATCACTCTTCATTATATACACATTCGCGGATGCGGGATTGTTCGAAGACGGAGAGGGTCCTTGGCGGCCCCCTTCCGCGCTTGTAGAGGCTTGGGTTAGGTTTTACCCATGCTGAAATGGATTGGTTAACACAATAGGCTGTTGTTGTGTCGCAAACTTTTGGGCCTCTACAAGGCGAGGACATTGGTGGGTCGGGTGGTCTTTCGCGCATAGGTTGCACGAATACCTCGCCTTCCGTTTCTCAGTGTTTCCCTCGCCAACATTATTAGTGGGTTTCTTATCCCCCTTACCCTTCTTTCATTGTTTTTTCTTTCCTTCAGGCTACTGGGTGGCCTTTGGATTTGTCGATTGCACTGTGTGTACATCTGACGTTTTAGTAGGGGGAGCAGCCAAAACAGTAGTTTGGCTGGCCGCTGTGTGTTGTATAGACAATTGTTGCAATTGCTTCGTCAGTTGCTTCGCGGGCTTTGTTTGTGCTGAACCAACAATACCATCAGCATGTGGTCGAGCTCTCTGTCTGGTTTTATCAAGTATTGAGTGTGGCGCATCTGGCAAGATCTCGTATAATAAACCGGACTGAGAATAGATAAGCTCAAGCTGTTGAGCTCTCATGATGGTGTCCTCTTCGGAAAATACTCCCGACGTTGCGACGTCTTTGGATAACTGTGGGACCAAAGACTTAAGGAACCACTCGAGCAGGAACGCTGGTGGTATTGATACCTTAATTAAACTCTTTCGACGTCTCCATTCTCGGATGTGATCAGAGATATGGTCCGCTTTTGTCTGTGTGAAATTGGCCAGCAATTCTATGCCAGCTTCGTATCTCACAGGTAATTGGAAATGGTTTAGGAAAGCCATTGCCAATTCGCTGAAGGAAGAGTATCTTGAGCAGTCGAGCTCAATGTACCATTTCGCGACACTCCCAATGAGAGTACGTTGAAACAATCACAACTGTACGGAGTCGTCTTTCAACGAGTTAGATGAGCACCAAAGATGGAAGGTGGTCACATGATCTCCTGGATCTTCGTTAGGCTTGGCTTCGAACTTTGGTATGTCCGAAGGCAACTTCGTCGGCATAGAGGACCAACGCCGATCGTGACAGATAGGGTCATTCAACAACCTTGTCAAGTCTGGCAAATGCAAAGTTGCCAAGGAAAGGTAATTTGGGTTGTTGGTCATAACCTGGGAAAAAGGGGCCTGGAGTTTGAATGGCACAAGGTTGCCAGGAAAAGTTCGACTGCTGGCCTGGGTTCTGGTAAAATCCATGGCCGTGACCGACGTACGGATTCTGTGTGTGAGGAAACATCGGCTGATTCTCGAAATAGTACATAGATGGTTGGGCGTGCATTACATTCGGAGGACTTTGGGAAGGGTTGCCCCATGCCGATCCCGTGGGGATAGGCATAGTACCTTGTCCGGTGTTCCATTGGTTGTGAAAAGAATTGCCCCAGATCGACATTCTTGACAAGGGAACTGATCCCTGCCAAGAATTCCAAGGCCCTGATGCGGAAGAAGTTCCTGGGTTTGCCCCCTGTGCAGGAATAGTACCCTGCATAGGAATAGGTTGTCCGAAACCGAGATTGCCCCCAGTCGGGAAATCAGCTGATGAGAAGGCATTGTTACCAAACGCATCGAACAAAGAAAACGGTGTCGAACCTACCGGCATATTATGCGAGGGTGGTCCTTGACTCCCTGCTTCAAATAAACTATGGTGTGTAGGTGGCCCGGCGGATGGTTGGTGCGTGCCACCGAGTGAAGGGGACGAAGGAGGTATATGACCTCCCCCATAAGGGAAAGCGTTAAAAGGAGATGAAGTGCCCCCCATGTGGCCTTGCAGAGGAGCGTTAGAGCTCCCTGCCCCCAGACCTAAAGTCTGTGAAGTGGAATAGGAAAGTACAGGACTTGTACCTGAGCTAGGCATTCCGTATGAGAACGGAGGGCCTGTCGCACTAGGTGTGAAAGGGGTTGTGGCTGCCGCCATAGACGGGATCGGACCACTGTGCGAGGTAGAGGCGGTCGAGACCATGGTGGCTCGGACCGGTGACGGTGGGTTAGGAGGTGGAAACTCTCCTGTGGTGACAACCGTAGTGGGAATTGAAGAGTTCCCAGAAGGAGTGACAGCATTTGTTTCCATTGTTACGTGCGACATTGTCTGGCACTCGTAAGGGTGAATCGAAACGATGATGGGTGTCGAAAAATCAGTGGTTGGAGTTTCAGGTGGACCAAGAGCTTTCACTCCAGAGTCTAAAACGGTCGTTTCCTCTAGATGTTGATCGGGCACAATTTCTTGTGACCCGATCGCTTCAAAAGACCCTTGTTGGTCTAGCTTTCACCTTAGTGGTGGCGGGGGTGGCTCCAGTGTAACTTGCGACAGGCCCAGAAGCCTTCGTGACCGGCGGAGCTTGTGATCCTCCATTGTGTGAGAAGATCAAAGACACCCTAGGGCCTTCTATTCGTTCAAAAACAACACACACTAAAAAAGTCCCTACATGATAAAACAAGCAAACACTAAACTAATTGGAAGAACAGTTACAACAACCAACACTAGAGCAACTTACCGGTGCAAGTGCAACTCGAACACGGAAGCACCCTCCGGGTATACTCTGCAAAGCGTGGCCCGATGTCTGTCCTAGGTACCGCGGTATACCCTCGCAGTCACCTGTGTATGTCTCCAAAAAGATAGGCAACTAGGTTGCCAGCGCGCGAACAGTCACCAGGCGGGTACAGTCGAAAGTCGGGTAGACCACAATGAGCAGGGTATCAAGCCCGAAACCTGTCAAGGGTATCGAAGGCAAGTGGTTTGGAAGACAACTGAGGACCTCGAACAGATTCGAGACCCACGAAGCTCCGTGGCAAATGCAATCGACGGAATCCCAAGACAAGCCCTCTATATGTGTTCTCCACTACGATTGGTCCAGCTTTGGAGGGGTTATCTCCACTACCTTTTCGCACGCGACCTCGTGTTTAGCCCCTGTGTTAGAGGGGGGTCCCGGATAACTTTCACGATACTGGACTTTGACACTCCCTAACTCAGACTCCAATGTTTGATTTTAATGGCCTCGAAGAGTTTCCTCTCCAACCTAATTCAAGGCCCTATTCCTAAACTAGTTGGTTGACCCTACAAACATAAAAAGTCTAAAGAATTTTAGATTTAGCGTTAATTTTTATGGCTTGTCTTAAGTCAAAGGTTATGAAGGTGAAACTAGTGATGTTTGAAAGACGAAAGCAAAAATAAACAAAAAGCTGGAAACAAAAAACCTTTACTTAACTCAAATCATAAACAACTTTTCAAACTTAAAATTTTTTCGAAGATCGTTGAACAACAAACTCAAAGCAGGATATCACTCGACTACGAGCTTTTTATGATCTAAGTAAACCGTCAAGAACTTATGAAAGCAAAGACTTTTCCCTGGTTACTAATGCAAAACAACGCTTTTTAACCAAACAAAGAAAATAAAAGATCTTTTTTTTTATTTGAATGCTCACAAAGCAAAAAGCAAAAAGCAAAAATATCAACAAGTCAAAACCAAGAAAACTTCTGGCCTAAGCGCAGATCGTAAAGAGTCACTTTAAAAATCACACATAAGCAAATTAAAATTGGAGTCTCACACTTGTCTAAAAACCCTATAAAAGAAAATTTTGAGGAAAATTTCTAAATGAAAAAAGAAAGCTATTGCTGTGATCAAACCTAAGTTACTGACCGCTATGACAGAGACCCAAAAACCTGAGAGGTATAACTCTTGTCAAAGGTAAGGATGATTGCTTTACTTTTAACAAAAATCTTCTCCTCAAGCACACTGCTGACAATTCAACATCAAGCGTGTGCACACGAGCTGTGTAAAGTCAGAGCGCGTGTACATGCGTGCTGGCCTTATACAGGCCGCGTGTATCTCTGAAACTCTGAGACAAATGAAAAGCCAAGCAAGCCAGCCCAGGCAGAGACTGCTGGTACTGAGAACCGGAATCTCTTGAAGACTCAGACACTTACTTTAACAGAAAAAAGAAAACAATTCAAGGAAGACTTCGTAGAACAAACCAATTTGAGGTGAAAACTAAGCTATAGACTGCAAGCAACGAAGACTAGAAAGAGTTCCAGAAAACCCCTGAGAAGGACTACTTCTGATAAGGAAGAGGATGACTGCCTCTCTAAAAAAAATTTTCTGGAATCATACACGCGACTGACACTTCCTCAGCTAGCGTGTACACGTAGACTGTGAGAATGTAGGGTGCGAGTACACGTGTGCAGACCTTATACAGGCCGCGTGTACCTCTGCGGGTCTCGGAAAAAAAAAAAACAGTCAAGCAAAGAAACAGAGATAACTGGTAAGGAAGACTAGAATCTCTGTTAGCTCAGACATTTGCAGAAACTTAAAAAACAGGAAATGAAACTAGTTTTTAAAAATACCCAAAAAATATTCCCAGAAACCCTAGATAGTCCCCAGTATGGTCGCCAATTTTGTTGTGAGTGGGAAATCCCTCTACGAACTAGCACTTAGGGTTTTATCATGCATGCAGAAAAGACCTAAAGATTCCTACTTTCTACTGTCGTCCCGGACCTAATCCCCATTATTCTTAAGCAAATATGTAGTTAAGAAGATCAAGTGAGCATACCTTATTTCGGGCGTTTGATGTCGATCCTTCTTCACGCTTGATCACTCTTTGACTGCAGCTCTCCTCCCAAGGTTGACCTGCATTCACACAAGACAAACAAAGAACTCCACATGCATTTGATATATAGATTAATGGGTTAGAGATTCAATCAACATGTATGCAATAAACCATGAAAACCTCATATGGTGGGACGGGAAAAGTACTTCTTTATTATTAACTTACAATGGTGAAGCCGGCTGCTGCTCCACGAACTTGGTCCTGGGCTCTTCTTCAATTGTCCTCCAACTTCTTTGCTCTATATTTCTCTTTGCACAAGGAAGTCTAAAGGTTGGGACAAAGGGAATGCACAATCGGGTATAGTTTCTTTACTATGATTCTCCTCTTCCAAATGGGACCCCTAACCCTTCTTTTATAGGCTAGAAGAAGCTAGGTATTTGGTCGAACCCTCGGCCATGCATGGCCGAAAGGTTTAGTTAACTCACCCAAAGCTGTGTGTTCCGTCAACAACTTTCATTTTTTCGTGCTTTTGTAGGTACACGCGGGCTGTCTTGGGTCAGCTAGCGTGTACACGCGTGCAGTAATGGAATAGGGCACGTGGGCCTTTATAAAAGGGGTTTTTGAGAAGAGTTGTTCAACAGTGTTTTGGCAAAGAAGGAATCTGAGATGGCCTGATGCCAGGTAAGCATGTCTGGTGCAAATTAGGGTTATAGCAGAGGCCCATATGGTCTCTCATTGGAGAACGACTGCCGATGCTGCCAAATTTAACACTTTATGCTATAAAGTAGTTGACAACTTTCTACAAATAGTTTGCATACATTCTACTAAAAGACTTTCGTCAAACACATTGCATGCAACCCAAATACACATGGAGAATAGAGACAATATGAGGGTATTTTATTAATGAATGAAATGTTGAAACACAACAAAATCAACCTCTCTATTGGCTGCTATGGCAGCTGCAAGTACAACAAAGAAACACAACAATATGCAAGCCAATAAATCTGAAATAATGCCAACGACCTCCTCCAATGGATGTTGCGTCCTCCTCCAAGATGACCACACTGCGAAGGTCCACGCCTAGCCTCCAAACCCTGTCGAAATGTGATGTCGAAATGCTCACAGGGCTCTCCAAACCTCACACTACCTCCTCAAACCAAGATTGATCTTCCAAGTGGAGATCGAACCCTCCAAGTGCCAAGAATATGGGCTCACGACCCCCCTCCAATGACTCCACGACTCCTCTAACCTCACGACCCTGCAAAGAGATGGGATCGTCCCCCAAAGAAACCCTCAACGAGCCTCCAAAAGCTATCGATCCATGCAACAAACCCTCACGACCTTCCTCCAAGCCCTCCTAGCCTCTCGACACTGCAAAAAGGTGAAGTCATTCTCCTCAAGAAGGCTGCACGAACCTCCTAGCCAAGTCGTTACACTTCCAAATGAGGTCGAACCACAAAGATGAAGCTCAAATGAGAATCCCATAAGAATCCTCCTCCTTGTCTAGCTAGGGTGGATATTGCAACACCGAAACGAAACCACAATGTAAGGGTTTATCCCAAAACCCTACGAAAACTTTGGCTCACAAGAGCAGTCCAAACAAAAGATCAATCCAAACAAAATGAAGGAAGTGGAGTGCTACCCCTCCTTTTATAATCCTCCAACGACCCTTCCCTCATTGACTCATTCAACATGACTCCATATTTCCCCCTCTTTACTTTTCAACTTAAAATTACTTTATAACCCTTTTAATCCCTTTTTAATGCTGGAAAGTGCTTAATTGGCTTTTATGACATTTCCATACGCTAGAAGTCCCTTTCTCATCATCCCAACCTTTAGAGATTTTCGACCTGGTTCCAACGATCTATGAAACTAAGGTGTCCCCTCAAATAATATGATCCAAATAACACCTTTAGTGCATTTAATTAGATTATGCTCAATAATACCCCCAAATTACTGGAATCGTCAGAATGCCACAGAACCAAGAACAAACTGTGCAAAAGTGATCTCGATGATGAAAGATGGTAAATGGACTAGTCTAGGCCTCATATAACTCCTCCAAATCCTCCGAGTTTACCGATAACCTTTTCTCTAGGCTGACACAAGCCTCAGAAGTCATCTCCAATTGCAGAACAGGGGAACTCGAAAGTGGGGACATTACATCATTTGATGGAGGTCAGAGTCTATGGTCTACATTCTGTTGTGTTTGCTACGAAGACTATTGAGCTCTGTACTTCTCCTGTGCATAATTTGAACCAATGTTGCAAATATCTTTATTCATAATTGATCAATGGTGGTCATAAATTTGTGTTATCATAAAATTCGACAAACTATTGAGGCTTGACAAATGTCGACAAGCTTTAAAAGTACAATGTATGTTCTGTTTTTTTCATTTAGAAAAAAAATATAAAGTAACAACAACATCAAATAATCACATTGCCACACAAATATGAGAAAACACACACACCCACACACACCCACATATATGCCAAATGCTACATTGCAGATTCACTATATGTTGTTGTCAAGTCAAGACTCAAACTAGATATCCAATACAAATGTACATCAAATGTATCTCATGATCCATCTAGAATCTACTATCGATTCTGTCTGTCCCTGTGTAGGCAAAGATAATGGGTCTTCCTCAGTTAGTGGAAGATTTTGTGCCTAGAGTCGAACGTTTGGTAGTGGGTGTAGATATTGAGGTAGGCACCCTGATATCCACTGCTCAATTAGTCATGGGGTAAATGTTATCCAAACAAATGACACCCACATCAATTGGTCTCTCCAATTCTTTTCACCCACAATCGAAGTTTGTAGTAGACAAAGACCATATCATTTAAGCGTTGATATTCCAATGTGTTGTGCTTCTTTGAGTATATTTTTTCAAATAGACTCCGACTACAATTGCAACTCTAAGTGTCAAATATTTGGCTTGACATCTGAATGGCAAATTTTTGTAACTATGTTGTTTTTCCACCAAACATCTACAACAAAGAAGAAAAAGAACCAGAATTAAATTACATCTTCATCCACTACGAAATAGGAAAAATTAAATATAACAAAAAAATTGAAACTTGTTATTAAAATTTAAATTGCTTACTTAACATCGTAGTTTTCCTTGCCTATACTACCATCTCAAATCCAAATAATCCAACAACCCTCCTATACATGTTCATATGTTTCTATGTGAGTACAAGTTCATCTATATCATGTACAAACCTATGAATACATGTAAGGAGTCCTTGAACCTTACTATCGAAATTAAAATCACACGAAGTAAGAAAAAACGAGGATGAGGTTGAGCCCTATTGCATGAATGCGACAATGGAGCAATTTGTTCTATGATTCATCAATCAAATGTTAGATCATGATGTGTCTCTAATATCCCTCGTCATCCTTGACATCATAATAAGAACATATAGCTTCGTTGGCCCCACCCATGGCCTCACACATGTAACATTGTAAGCTTATTATCAACAACCAAATGAAAAACCTCTACCAAAGGATCACTAATTTTATATACCTCTACTCCTTCCTAGAAATAATTTTGGTATAGTAGTTCATCTATATCATGTACAAACCTATGAATAAATGTAAGGATTCCTTAAACCTTACTATTGAAATTAAAATCACACGAGTAAGAAAAAACGGGGTTGAGGTTGAGCCCTATTGCATGAATGGGACAATGGAGCAATTTGTTCTATGATTCATCAATCAAATGTTAGATCATCATGTGTCTCTAATATCCCTTG
The DNA here is from genome assembly GCA_032191745.1 of Picea mariana. Classification (NCBI taxonomy): domain Eukaryota; kingdom Viridiplantae; phylum Streptophyta; class Pinopsida; order Pinales; family Pinaceae; genus Picea; species Picea mariana. The sequence continues at coordinate 31,324 of JASDQU010103173.1, read as the reverse complement.
TCATCCTTGACATCATAACAATAACATATAGCTTCTTTGGCCCCACCCATGGCCTTGTTATCGCACAATTTGTAGCTAGGAGAAAAGGTTATAAGGTAGAGGGCCAAACTGGTGTAACATGAACCTATCCCACCCAATGTCACCACGATGGGATGGTTCTTTCTCTTTAGGGAGGTGAGGTCCAGGGGAGATGTCCCCGGTGACTTGGGGCTTTGAAGAGGCTAAAGGATAATCAGATAATGACAAGTTTCCCCCTTCATAGATCACCACCAATCAGATGTTCTCGGCTAAACAACCAATGATAAAGTAAAACCCAAAGAAGTGTACCTGCCTGGAACAAGACAACAACAAACTGATATGTGCAAGCTATTTCAATAGGTTAGTACTTTATATCAATCGAGAACTACCTGATGAACTTATAAGCAATTTGAATATAAATATTGACAGAGTCAATGTTTATCAATGGCAGTAAAAATCATATCACTTCATCCATAATTATTAGAATGATGTGGCATTCAATGTAATAAACCAACACTTTACTCAATTTATGCCTAAAACTAGATTCAATTGCTCACAGGATGAAACGTTGCTGCAATAAAGATGAAATATCCAATAATGACATCATCAACTTAGGGTAAGTAGGGTTAGCTAGAGTTAGGGTTAATGTAGTTAGGGTTTCAATTCAAAAACTTTGAGAGTGTTTAGATCAAGTTCTACTTCAATGTTTGAGGTCTTAGATCAGTGCCTTAGGGTTTAATGGAGTCATAAGTTAAGGACGCACAGGTTGAAGGAGGCAAGATTTCAAGGACTAGAGGGAAAAGTTTTGAAGTGCTACTAAAGCGGGGCCTCAAAATTGGAACCCTAGGGGAGAGAGGCTCACTCTGGTGTTGCTAAAGCAAGGCCTCGTGCTCTCTCCTCCTTCCCGGCAAACGGCTAGCTCAATAATAACAAAATATAACCAAAACAAGAGGGTTTGATGAGGGAGGTGTTGCTAAAGCAAGGCCTTTCAGCAAACCCCAGTAAGAGTATGACCCTAGTGTAGTAGATCTAGGCCAGGGACGTCTCACTCTTCTTGGCTTCAGAATAGTACGGCTAGCAATAGGGAGAGGAAAAAGGAGTGTAGCTAAGGCTAGGCTCTTTCTTTCCTCAACAATGGCTTAAGGTTTCTCTATCAGGGGACATGAGACAATGACCTACTTGTGTGCTTATCCCCTAGGGTTTTGATTCAACAATATTTATAAACAAATGCAAGAAATTGAACTACAACCATTCATTTAAGAAGTTTTGCAGAAAAATACTTACAAATCACCAAGAAATGACCATTCAAACCCTAGTTGTAACACCTTCCTTCAAGAGAAACATCATAAATGCCAAAAATCTCTTCCTTCAACAAGTGCGCATCACTTAATTCAACCACAGACCCAAGATAGGGTGCCAAAATCAGACCTCACTAATGAGTGAGTGAAAGATGATGAAAAAATGAGAGTGAAAATCTCTCATTTATACAAAACCTTGACCTAATTTTACATTTTAGGTGAGGTAAAAGGCCGATAAGGCCAAAGTATCAAAATCATACTGTTTTACATTAAATTGTCAAATTAAAACCCTAATTGAGCTACAAAGAGATAAGAAGCCCCTCTAAGGGAGGCATTAGCCCCTTCTAGGGCAAATGGGGCATCCTGGAGCAAAACGTTAGCCCTCCTTGGGCTTCTCCAACCTGCCACACGTGCCAATACTGCCCAGTCTGCCTCCCAAAAACGTCCATACTGCTGGATAACATCATGGCTATGATGGGTGACGTCCTAGGCCTTCCAAGGTCAACGTTCCACTGAAAAGGGCAAATCACCCTAGGTCAAGCTCCGTCGGGGTGCCTCTGGTGGAACGTCTTCTTCTCCGGTGCAAGACACCAATCCATCTCTGTCTCGTCCCTGCCCCATGGTGGGGTCTCAACATCCATCTGATGGGCTCTTCAGCCCCATGGAGGTTCGAATTGGTCATCTCCCCATGTGTACCGGTCCAAATGGTACCTGTCTGTCGGGTATGGCCCTGCACATCAAAGGCTATGCCCTCCATGGGCTCATCAGTCACAGGAATCATAGCAATGTCAATCACATTTCATCATTAATATTATTAAACACATGCATAAAAACCCTAATACGTCAGTCAATAGCTCAAAGACGTTACACAAGCCTACAATACAAGTCTGGGGAAAAAGACAAGGYGTCCTATTGGGCTAGTGTCCATAGGAAGAGGAAAGTTCTCAGAAAGACCTCTTCCAAGCCATGTAAGTGGGTGGTGTGGTCAGGGGATGTCCAAGCATGTGGGTGCAATGATGGCCAAGGTTGCAAAGATGTTACCTGTGGGTGCCTTTGTAGAAGGCGAGCTGTCTCTGTCATGGATGCATTTTTTTCCAAGCCCATTCTTCCCTTTATTCTTTCTATTCTTTTATTTTCTTTTTTGTTCAAAAGCTAATCAGGGGACACTGCCTTGGCATGGTGACCAGAGCTGACAGCGTTACCCACAAGTACTTTCGCAGAGATGAGAAGGCTGGCTCGTGATGAGACTCCCTTTCCCTTGGCCATGAAACCAAGAGTCATTGCCCTCACGTGGTAACCAGGTGGTGGCAATGTCATACTGCTAGGTACTCATGGACCTAATAGGCTGGCTCGTGATGAGACCCCCTATCCTCTGATTAGGTCTTGTTTTATTATTTTTTCGGGTCCCTGTTGTTTCTTGCTGAGAAGCTTTTTATTGCTTTCTCGGGGATCCCTGGGCGAAGCATCTTGAGGTTTATTCTTAGGTTTTTATCTTTTACCAGCTTGCTTTTACCTTCTGGGCCTTTAGCCCCCTTCTTCCCACGAGGTAAGGTGCAGTCCTGAAAATAGGTCAACCCAATGCCCGGACAAGGGGAATGGGATAGATGAGCGGGAAACAAGATGTAAAAGTGGCAGTATGATGGGAGCGGATGATGGCTTTTTAGAAATCCCCCCAATGGCAAACCAAAACCTACAGACACAGGCTTGCTAGGGCACCCTGTCAATCACCCCAAACATGGTCAAGTGAGAAAATGTAAGATC
>JASDQU010103173.1:0-25536 GCA_032191745.1 Picea mariana | reverse complement strand
AAAAATGCCAATTAGGTTTAGCTCGGGTAGTTGGGAGGAATGATTGTTATCCTCCCCACCCGGGTTCAATTCCCATAAGACATGTTGAGCTCATAACGAGTATCTTGTTTTAATGGCTTTGAGCCTTGTTGTTGACCGGCCTTGTTCCCTGAAGATTCTAGGGTTTACACTGGGTATCATCCTTGAAATGAGGGGAAGTACTTGAGGGTTTCCCCGGGCTTTGTAACTTGGAAAGATACTTGTCTTAAAGATGATTAAAATTGAAATAATAGCCAAGTAAATTACAGCAGTTTGTTTAGCCTTGTGTTTGGATGTTAATTGAAGTGCATCTAAGGCTAAAACACATGTAGATGTAGGAAAATACAACCACTTACTAAATCTGAATTTAACATGCACAAAACAGCCACAAAAGATAATATAGTTACCCTAATTAAATGCAGTTTTTTTCACGACAGCAAGATAGATTTACAAAGAAACCAATTTCCAGCTCAAAAAAGGAGATCTATCATGCAATCTAGGGTTTCTAAGGCTGGATTTTCAATTTGAAAGCTACAGAATTTTCTAGATCTACTTAGAACAAAAAAGAAAAAATGAAATATGATTTTTAATTTGATTAGTAGAAGTGACGAGTGCCTAGCTACCAATTTGGGCATATGGGGTCGGCTAGGGTTCTTCATGGAAGATCTAGGTAGACTAAAAGATGGATAGGGCTGAAAGATTCAACCCTAATCAATCCACTAGTAACACACTTATCTAGAGGTTAAATATGAACACACCACAATACAAAATAGTAAGAGACAAGAATTAAGAGTGTGATGAGTCATTATAGAATACACCAATGATCACCATATCCCATGACCCACATTCAAAGGAAAACCATCATGTGTGAGAGGAAAAACATAAGATAAAACACTTGCTAGTACAATCCCCATCAAACATATATCATCATGAGGGTCAGCTGAGCAAATGCAAGGAACATCTCTGGCAAATATTCATGGATAACCATATATCTTATTTGTGGAACTATTGTTTGTGATAAAAATCACAAGTGAAGAAATCCTCTAGTTACCCCTACATGTCAGCGGATAACAAGGCTAAGATCCGTGCCATGGTTATATATGAATTTAATGACATTCTTGGTGGTTTCTATCACCTCCTTGATAAATTAAATTTTGTCGATATGCTTGAACATCAAATTGATGCAATGGGCAATACATGAAGATAATTTCAAAATTATTGGGATAACTTTGAGATTATTAGGATAATGGGATAATTTCTTGGAGATATATCTTTCTGTGGAAAATTATTGTATTTGTTGTGATAATTTTGATATATTGCTGATAAATTCAACTATGTTCTGAACATTAAGATTGATAGAACAAGAATAATCCGAAAGAATGAGTACCAACATTAAAGTTTTTTGTTTGTCACTGCATGTTAAACACCAAATCATATTATTGCTTTGAATGGCATACAAATTCGATTTGCAAAGGCCTACTATCATAGAAAGATAGGCTATTAACCTTTTGGTTAAATTTGATATGACTTGAGGGCTAGAGGGGGAGAGGAGAAGATACGACAATTTAAAGTGTCCAATGATTGACCACAATAAGGAGGTCAATGGGACTAAAAAAGTACATCTAGTATAGGCATTGTTACAACTTGAAAATGCAAATTCATTTTGCATTTTTTGGAGGCTTTCTTTTCAGTAGCACTGTACTAGGAGATGTGAACTTTGGGAGCTTGGTATTAGTAATTGGTTTGAGCATCACCTTGTTTATCATGCAGGGGAGAGATAGTGATGGAGAACCATGTGATTACCTTTTCTTTCACATGTTGAAGGATGGTCATGTTGATGTTTGGTAGCTGCGGGAGGAACCTTTCCTTCGATGTAAACCTATCTTAGATGCGGGAAGATTCCGGAAGTCCAGGAAGACCATTGAACAACAAGAAGTCTCTAGAAGAGAAGTCGGCTTACCCAAGAATTAATTAAAGGCTCACCCATAAATTAATTAAGTTAATTAAGACTCCCAGATGAGAAGTCGGCCTAGGCAGAAGTGACTGGAAGATTATAAATAGGAAACGTCTTGGCTCATTTAGAGACACAACACACTCTCATTCTCTGAGGTAAAAGGTGCGCAAGTATGAGGAAGGAAGGGTGATGCAGTAGCCTAGTCTTGGAGCTATTTTGGTGGTGATCTCTCTCTTGTGTGCTATCTCTCCTAGAGGGTGCGCTACTTCTGTATGGTGCTACTACAGCTGTGAAAGCTATTGCTAGGCTCTAGCCTTGTGTTAGATCTTGATTCTTGTCTGTAAAGCTCTAAGGAGCTAGTGAATGGTTGGACCGTGTGAAAGGAATTCATCTAAGAAAGGTTGTTGGGTTTTTCTCGCATTTGGGGTTTTCCCAGGATAAATCTCTTGTGTACTTTGTCTACTATTTATTTTGTTGCTATGGTATAATTGTTAATGTTAACTAAGAAAATAACTATACTGCTCTATAAGTAAAGGAAAATCTAACCGGTTATGGGTCCACTCCACGTTGCCGCTGTATAGTAACCCTGTCAAGCTAGTTTTAGCACTATCCCAAATGCGTTGGGAGTACCCTTTACACAGAGCAGTGTGCCCTACCTCCTGAAGGAATTTGGAAATTGCAGAAAATTCCCAAGCTATGGTTTCCGTCAGCAGAATGTCTTCCAGCATGAGAGTAGAAGGCAGATTTGATGGAGCAGACAACTTCAGATCCTGGAAGCATAGAATACAACTCATTCTAGAAGAGAATGAATTATTGGATCACGTCAAGAAAATGCTTCGAGAACCCGAAGACGAAGAAGGAAAGGCAAAGTTCAAGAAGAATGAGGTCAAGGCCAAGAGGATCTTGACAGACTCAATCAAGGATCACCTGATACCCAATGTATTAGAACTAAAGACTGCAAAGGAGATTTTTGATTCCCTAACCAGTCTCTATGAAAGCAAGAACAACAGTCGGAAGCTTACCCTATGACATCAACTCAGAAATGTGACTATGAACAAGTCAGAGATGATAGCCAACTTATTTACAAGGATCTCACAGATCAAAGACCAATGTATCAGAACTAAAGACTGCAAAGGAGATTTTTGATTCCCTAACCAGTCTCTATGAAAGCAAGAACAACAGTCGGAAGCTTACCCTATGACATCAACTCAGAAACGTGACTATGAACAAGTCAGAGATGATAGCCAACTTATTTACAAGGATCTCACAGATCAAAGACCAGTTAGCAGCCATTGGAGATCCAGTAGAAGATGATGAACTAGTAACCACTACGCTAAATGGTTTCCCACCCTCTTGGGACCCATTTTTCCAAGGTATTTGTGCAAGAAGGAAGTTACCCAAGTTTGACAAGTTATGGCTAGATTGCTCTCAAGAGGAATCTAGGTTGATGTCCAAGAAACAAAAGGTAGATGATGAGGAAAACCAAGCACTTGCAGCACAAGTGAAGAAGAGAAAGGAAAGAGAAGAAGGTAGTCCAAGGAGGTCTAAGAAGCCACATCGTAAGAGGGATGTGTCAAACGTTCAATGCTTCAATTGCAGGAAGATGGGACATTATGCCGTACAATGTCCTCACAAACATGAGAAGGAAAAGAAGAAGAAGCACCATGCACATGCAACTAATACTGAAGAACAAAAACCCAAAGATGAAGAATTTGTATTCATTTCAGCACTCATCGGAACTATCACTCAAGGAAGCGATACTTGGCTCATAGATAGCGGTGCTTCCAAGCATATGATCGGATTCAGAAACTCTCTATCAAAATTAACAGAAAAGGACTCTTCACTTCAAGTGGTGCTTGGAGACGATGCCAAGCATGCAATCAAAGGCGTTGGAGAAGGCTCCTTACAACTTGATTCATGTAACCCTCTTTCAATTAAAAATATACTCTTTGGACAAGGTTTAAAGAAGAGTCTTCTATCTATTTCAACTTTAGAAGATAAAGGTTTTGGTGTAGCTTTTGTGGATGCCCAAGTCCTTCTATGGCCCAAGACTTTAAGCATAAATAAAGCCACTGTGATTGGTGTCTGAGAGGGAGGACTGTATAAGTTGAAGGGACACCAAGAACAAGCCCTTGTACACAATAGTGTTAGTTCCAGTGAACTATGGCACCGAAGGCTTGCTCACTTGAACTATAGAGCATTACCAGTTTTGAGCAAAATGGTTAAAGGTCTACTAGAAATCCAGATAGACCATGACGGAGTATGCAAAGGTTGTGCACTTGGCAAGAATGTCAAGGGAAGCTTTACAAGTAGTGATAACAGATCCAAAGGTATTTTGGACATTATACACTCCGATGTATGCAAACAGATGACGGTGCCATCACTTGGCAACTTTGTATACTATGTGTTTTACATAGACGACTATTCCAGGAAGACTTGGATCTACTTCTTGAAAGCAAAAGATGAAGTCTTTAACAAGTTTCAAGAGTTCAAGGCTTTAGTTGAGAATCTCTTTGAGAGGAAGATTAAAGTTTTGAGATCTGACAATGGAGGAGAGTACACCTCAAAGGAGTTTAAAGACTTTTGCCAAGAAGAGGGATTAAGAGGGAGCTTACAACTCCCTACAACCCCCAACAAAATGGGTTTGCAGAAAGAAAGAATAGATCTATCATAGAAGTAGCAAAAGCGATGATACATGACCAGGGCCTACCCATGCACTTATGGGCAGAAGCATCTAGTATGGTTGTATACGTGCAAAACGAAAGTCCTCATAAGATATTGGGGAACAAGACACCTGAAGAGGTGTTCATCGGAAAGAAGCTAGAAGTCAGTCACTTGAGGATTTTTGGTTGTCCAATGTTTATACATGTTCCCAAGGAAAAGAGAACGAAATTGGAACCTTCAGGAAAGAAGGGCACATTCGTTGGATATTGTGAGACTTTGAAGGCCTATAGAATTTACATTTTAGGGCAGAGACAGATCGAGATCAGCCGGGATGTAACATTTGACGAAGATGAAGCCTTCAGAAGATCTAGACAATCTCACATGGATGAGGACCAAATAGAGCAAGAGGCTCCCAAAGATGCAGTCATGGTAGACTCTACACATGAAGAAACCATCCCAGAAGTCCAGAATGATATGGTAGAGTCAGAAAGACCTGTAGATCTACCTGAAGAAGCTGTGGCTACCAGAAAGAAACCATCTTGTCTTCGTAACACCTTGCAGGAAGATGAAGGACATGCAACTCCCAAGGGCTCCTTTAAAGAGAGCAAGAGACCACATAAATTTTCCAGCTATATGGCACTAATGAGCAACATCATTGATTCAAAAGCTTCCACTTTTGAAGAAGCTGCTGAGAAGCTAGAATGGTAGGATGCCATGATGGAGGAGTATCAGTCCATCATGAAGAATGATGTATGGGAGGTCGTTCCGAGACCAGAAGGGAAGTCAGTTGTGACTTCCAAATGGATCTACAAGATCAAGCATGCTGCAGACGACATCATAGAGAAGTACAAGGAAAGGTTTGTGGCTAGAGGGTTCTCCTAGAAAGAGGGAGAAGACTATGACGAAACTTTTGCTCCTGTAGAAAAATACACTTCCATTAGATCAATCATTGCGATTGCTTCTGCAATGGGATGGAAATTACACCAAATGGACGTCAAGACTGCTTTCTTGAATGGTGTAATAGAGGAAGAAGTGTACATAGAACAACCACAAGGCTTCGTGATCCATGGGAAGGAGTCCCATGTGTGCAGACTGAAGAAGGCCTTGTACGGACTGAAGCAAGTACCCAAGGCATGGTATGCCAGGATAGATGGATATTTGATGAGCTTGGGATTTACCAAGAGTGAGGCAGATCCTAACCTCTATTATAAGGTTGAGGATGGGTGCCCATTGATCTTGGTTCTATATGTAGATGACCTATTTCTAACAGTGGACAAGAAGCTCATTGATGGGTGTAAGAGGGAGCTCACTTCAGAGTTCGAGATGAAGGATCTAGGTTTGATGCATTACTTTTTGGGATTAGATCATTTGAGATTTTCCTTAACCAAGGAAAATACATTGTTGAGATCCTGAAGAAATTCGGTATGTTGGATTGCAAGTCCATGACCACACCTATGACGATAAATCTGAAGCTCTTGAGTAACAAATCTTCATATTTGGTGGATCCCACAATGTACAAACAATTGATTGTATCCTTGATGTACCTGGTTAACACCAGGCCAGACATATGCTTTGCAGTGAATACCTTGAGTCAACACATGGTTGAACCTAGACAGGTACACTGGATGGCAGAAAAGCATATGTTGAGGTACCTTCGTGGTATGGTTGGATATGGATTGAGATATGTCTCAAGTGGAGATGTGAACCTGCAGGGATATACAGATTCTGATTGGGCAGAGAGTGTAGTGGATCGGAAGAGTACTTCCGGATGCTGTTTTAGTCTATGATCAGGCATGATCTCATGGTTGAGCAGGAAGTAGACATCAGTGGCACTCAGTACATTAGAAGCAGAGTATATCGCAACAAGTGTGGCAAGTCTTGAAGCAGTGTGGCTCTGGAAGTTGCTAGCCGGGATATTTGATCTAGAATTGGAGCCAACTTTGATACATTGTGACAATCAAAGTTGCGTGAAGCTTATTGAGAAACCTGTATTCAAGACATGGTGCAGAGAGGAGCTGTGGAGCTCCAATACATATCCACGGACGAGCAGATAACGAACATCCTCACCAAGCCCTTGTCAAGAGTGAAGTATGAGTACTTCAGGGACAAGCTTGGAGTGTTGCCGAATGTCCACCCTCGTTGAGAGGGAGGTGTGTTGTTTCTTCTCATGTCGGCTAACACGTTTGGCCAAGGGTTTTCTTGATCAGTCACGTGAGGTGACCGAGGGGGTAATGCATTGTCGGACCTGTTGAGAGAAGAAACATCACACACATAGTCATAAGACTATGGCGGAGGTTGTGTGACTCTGGACAGTAGGTGTGTGCTACTTCGGTGGATGTGTTCCACTAGCAGAGGCTGTGTGACTTCGGACAATAACTGTGTGCTACTTCGATGGATGTGTTCCACTGACAGAGGCTGTGTGTCCAGACAGTAGTTGTGTGCTACTTCGATGGATGTGTTCCACTAGCAGAGGCTATGTGACTCCGGACAATAGCTTTGTGCTACTTCGGTGCTTGAGTACCACTGGCGGAGACTATGTGTCTCTAGACAGTAGCTGTGTGCTACTACAGTGGATGTGGTCCAGTGGTAGTGACTGTGTGTCACTAGACAATATTTGTGTACTACTTGGTAGAAGTTGTGATCTATTGGATGACATTGTAGTAGTTGTGTGCTACTAGCTGATTGTCATGGAGATTACCAGATCGTTTGGATATAACTGTGTGTGCTACCGTTTGATCGCAGGGACTACGCATGATGATTCGAGCTACCAAAGGCATTGTAGCAACCATGTGCCTGTTATCCAATTGCAGAGTAGTCAGTGGACTACTAGATGAAGACATCATGAAAGATACCTCCCTAGCTAAGAGGGAGTGTTGATGTTTGGTAGCTGCGGGAGGAACCTTTCCTCCGATGTAAGCCTATCTTAGATGCGCGAAGATCTCGAAAGTCCAGGAAGACCATTAAACATCAAGAAGTCTCTAGAAGAGAATTCAACTCACCCAGGAATTAATTAAAGGCTCACCCAGAAATTAATTAAGTTAATTAAGATTCCCAGATGAGAAGTCGGCCCGGGCAGAAGTGACTGGAAGATTATAAATAGGAGACGTCTTGGCTCATTTAGAGACACAACACACTCTCATTCTCTGAGGTAAAAGGTGCGCAAGTTTGAGGAAGGAAGGGTGACATAGTAGCCTAGTCTCGGAGCTATTTTGGTGGTGATCTCTCTTTTGTGCACTATCTCTCCTAGAGGGTGCACTACTTCTGTATGGTGCTACTGCAGTTGTGAAAGCTACTGCTTGGCTTTAGCATTGTGTTAGATCTTGATTCTTGTCTGTAAGGTTCTAAGGAGCTAGTGAATGGTTGGATCATGTGAAAGGAATTCATCTAAGAAAGGTTGTTGGGTTTTTCCCCCATTTGGGGTTTTCCCAAGATAAATCTCTTGTGTACTTTGTCTACTATTTATTCTACTGCTATGGTATAATTGTTAATGTTAACTAAGAAAATAACTGTACTTCTCTATAAGGAAAGGAAAATCTAACAGGTCACGAGTTTGGAGGTGTGTTTCTTGGTTGAGTTGACATATTTGGAGGCACTATCACACATGGTTGTAATTCACCATTTGGGGGTGCTTGTCTACATATTTTTATGCACATATCTTCATTGGAGGGTGCCTTTGGGGGTGTCTTCATAGTTCTCTTGGCATGAGCTACATATTTTGAGGGTAATGTGGACCTTTCGACAAACTTCACAAGCATGATTGCACCTATCTAGAGGAAGGCCCACCTTATGAGGAAGCACTGGGGAGTTTCATGTTATACTTGAAGATCAAATACACAATATTAGAGGAGGACCCCACCTTTGAGCATTGTGTGGCATATTTCCTGATGAAGGGTGGTCCCAAGACCTCTTCCACACCCCTATTAGAAACACAAAATCTAAGAAAGGAGGACCGCTTGGGTTTTGATATGACATGTGGCATCCAAGTCTCTTCTACAAGGTCAAATGGCCATCTTTAGAGGAATGCCCTTCAATAAAGGAGGTTATCATGATGATTCTTGATGCCTTCTTGGAGAAAACTCTACATAGGGAGCTTCCATGTGGTATGTGGTACAACTTGATGTGAAGACCAAGTCAGGATCTGATCTGTTACATATATATCAGATCTGTCCTTGGCTGATAATACTTGCTGTTTGGTGGTTTTATCACATCTTCTTCGTCCACTTTCAACTTCCATTTGTTGCCTAGACTCCATATCCCAAGGACAATGCACTATTTCTTTCTTGGTTTTTCACTTTATATCTTAAAAGACTAAGACATTATCATTCTGCATTTCTGGTTGTTATTTCAGCATATAAAAGACAAATTTGTAGTCTTGTTAGGGATTTCCCCCTTGTGTTGGAGGAGAGCCGGCCTAAATTGAGGAGGACAACCGTCAAGGTGACAATGGGTGATGTCATTAAGTTGGCCTAGGGTTTGTGCTTGATGATTGGACTTATCTTATGAAGTGCATATTTTAGAGGAAACATGTGCATATTGGTAGTGTGAAAGCAACTCCTCTATTGGCATTATCAAAAGTAGATAAAGATAAAGATCTAAGTGTTTAGCTAAAAAAGAGCATGCCAAGGCATACTGGAGCTAGCTGTTGATGTTGAGTGAGGCGAGAAACTTTGGATGGAATATCGGGTGCTCCACTGAACCTTGAGAGCAGTGCTTTGTTCGAGAGGAGTTAGGCTCTTGGATCTCCTAGATTTGATCTATCTGTTAGATTGGTGGTGTTTGTCTTAGGGCGTGGAGAATAAACTCCTTTGGGGTCTCGAGGAGGTCGGTTGATCTGTTCAAGGGGGTGAGAGGAAAGTCGAGGTCTCACTAGTCTGGAATCTAAAATGGTGTGGATGTCTACTTGTCGTTTGTTGCCTTCATCTGACAAGACAACCAAGAAGAAAGAGGTGATCCTCTCTAAGGTCTTTGGTTAGGATGGGGCACATAGAGATTGCAATCTATGTCCAAAAATATCTTGCATGAAGAGAGCAAGGCACCTCCAGTCGAGGTAGCAAAAGAAAGTGGAAAGGGAGCTCCCTAAGTCTCGAAAGAGGCAACAATATCTCTCTCTAATCTCATAGTAGATAGGGCATCGAAAAATGAGATGTTCCTCCGTCTCGGTCTCCTATCGGTGGCATAATTGGTAGATCCTATACGACCGTGGGATGGTGATTAGTTTTAACCTAAAGTTGGTGAGAGCCCACTTGTAACTAACCATGGGGGTCTTGAGGGCATGCATCTAGTGTTTGTGTGTGTACGAAGGTCTAACAATGAGGTGATCTCGTGAGTCGAGAAAGTGTTTGGAATAAAAGGTCATACATGTGGACGTACTTGGAATAAAAGGTTATATTGTATGTAGATGTCCTCTTTGACAATCTTAGGAAAATTAAGTAGAGGTGTTAACAAGTAACGAAGGACACTTATCCCAAGGGGCTAGCTCAACTGGTTGTTGCCATTGTTGTTGGGCAACTGGCTAGTTCCATGCTGGCAGGTGCTTGGTTCAAATCCCCATGTGTGAGGCGTGCTACCACTTTATCTCTCACCTTAGGTGCAAAGTTTTCACTAGATGACAAGACAAATAGAACTTGGAAGAGTTACTTCTGTCACCTTGGCACTTTCTTCCCTCACTTTAGGATGATCCTTGATCACAACTAGGGGGGGGCTTCCCTATGACTTTCTTTTCCTATAACTTATGGTCAACAAACATCTAATGATTGAGAGATCATCAATCCTCTTAAGCTGTTATGTATGAAGGGATGATTAGGATGTGGTGGAATCATTAAGGGCTGTAACCTATTATGAATAAAAGGTACAATGTTTAAGTTGAATTGGCTGCCCGACAATTAGTTTGATATTCTGAGACAGGTATACCAACTAGGTTGAGATAGGTTATCTTGAGATGGTTATTTAGTTCAAGTTTCTACCCAATGAGCACTGTAATTTCAAGTTTATAACAGCGTGAATTTCGAGAAATAACACAGACTTCAAGCGGTTTGAGGGCAACTATCTTTGGATATTTGTTACCAGCATTTAAGGAGAAGATGTAAATGTGTATTCAACTTGTTGGCTAACAGTTACAGGTCTATCCTTCAGGTACTGTTGACTGTCAAGGGAATTGTCCTCTTGCAAATCTGGTTGTCATTCTGAATACAGTGATTTTCCAGCTTGGTTTAATTGTCCTCAACCAGATTTCAAATGTACACTGCAGCTGTTGAATGGTAAGCAATTACAAAGGTAATTTCCACAATGAAGTGTATAATCGCATAGTATAAATCTGCCCTCAAGAGATGCTGTAACAATAATTTACTTAGAAGATTTATAAAGTGGAGTAAGTCTAGCCTTCCTTGAGATTGTAACAGGTAATACAACCAGACTTAAAGGGGGCAGATCTGAAGTAAGAATTTTATGGTAAATTCCAGATCTGTATATCATTCAAATAATAAGTTTAAATGCATATTTTTAATGGTTGCAAGGTGGCACCAGTGCCTATTAAGCTCCTTGGGCATATGGGGTCGATGGAGGATCATTGGGAGAACTCTTTCAAATGATGAAAAACCACAAATTGTAGGATTGAATCAACATTTTCCTTTCTGCCTTACAGTTCCGACAATTAAAAGGGAGATCACAAGAGAAGATGATATCCAATCAATATGGGTTTTGTATTATCCAATACACTTTTATCATGCACGGAACCTAGTGTAGAGTGACATACATTGACATAAAATCTCCAATGGCAAATACGAAATAAAGGAATTGTATTACCCGGTTTAACATCCCATAGAAATCATCAAAATAATCTCAGTAGCATAAGAGAGCATAAATTTGTAGAAGAGTCCTTATCCAATAGAGCGCTTCAATCAACCATCCACAAAGTGCCAAATCAAGTAGAACAATTATCCCATACGATCACTCCTTATTCCTTCAACAACTTCCCAAAAATAGAAAAGTGCTTTTTCCAATTTGCAATCATCTCATTAAGTTTGACGAAATCTGTTAGAATTTAAGGGCAAAAAATAGACTAACTAGAAACATAAATATTTTTATAAATTTCCAATCATTTGTTACTGTAATTCTGGATCAGCAACACATTAAAATTTCTGATGCATAATCTAATAACATAAATCAGTAAGTAGCATAACATAGACCTGAATGTTACCTTAGCTAAAACAAGGAACAAAATACCTGATATGCTGCTGTTACATTCTTTAATGTATGCTCAGAAAAAGCTTAATGGATCATGGATCAAACCCTTAGGGTAGATCTCATTATGATCATGGAGACAGTGCCAAGAAGAACTTTTAGGATAGTAAACCAGAAAACAAATCAGCAGGCTGAGAATTTAAGGATCATGCCACTGTCAAGTAATAGGGCTGAAATCAAAACAACACTGTCCAACCTAGGGCTGGAAAATAACCACAAACAGCCTTAACACTTTCAGCCCACAGAAATCTGTTTCAAATATCAGCAGTTCCAGAACAGCCCCAATAGTCCAGTTCACGATGGTACTTAAGGCTGCTAGCATACAAGGTGAGGCAGCACACAAGGGCGGCACCAGCAAATGGTTAAGGCAGCACCAGCAAGAAGATACCAGAACACCAATCAACAACCAGAAAACCCTCTATGGCTGGCTGGGAAAGACTTTTAGGGTCAGCGGCAGACTTAACAAACAAGGCTGATAGGGATAAACCCACGGCAGCTGGAGCAGACCAGGAACAGACAAAGGAGGAGCTGAGAGGACCCAAGTAGACCTGTCCAGAAAAGCCGCAGCCACCTAGTGACCTTATCCAGAAGAGCCACAGAAAAAACCTCAGTCTTCAACTCGGCTAAGAAGAGTGAGTGTGTCAAATGAGGAATAAACCACTCCTTATATAGTTTTAGGTAGGTAGGGTTAGGGCTAACATGTTAGCCTACTTGCCATAATTTTAGGATTAGGTTTAATTCCTAACAAATAAAGAAATGATATTTTACAATTTAAAATACCATGTGGAAAATCAAACAAGTCAACAAGGTAAAACAAGTCTATGAGAGGGGTTTCAAGATCAAGTCAGCCAGATTTCTTTAGGAAGAAGTAAAGAATCGAACCAACACATCATCAACAATTAGGGGGGACATAACTTAATCAAGGGTGGTTTCATTAATAAACAATAAGATAAAGTCAAAGGTTAAGTCCTCCTTTAATGGCAGATTTGTCCACATGAGTCTCATGATATAACTTATAAGATTTTATCATCCCAGTATACGAGGAGGGTCAATGATGTGATCATGCCCTTCTTCTTAACTGCGCCTATGTCACATGGACCATCCTGGGAGAGAAGAAGGTCACACATCATCTCGGCTTGGTACTTAACCAAGAAACTACCTAGTCCTAGACTTGGATACCCCATAACACATTTGGGGGCCCTAGATCACAACTAGGGTCTTAACCACCAAGGTACACAACCATGGATCAATCCAAGTGTTGAGCAAGGATTCCCTGGAACACATCCAGGGGCCCTAGAACACATCTAGGGACTTATACCATCAAACTGCTTGGTCCTTGACCAAGAACCCCAACAATACACTGGGGGCCCAACTAGGGTCTTTTGCCATGGCTCTAACTGCTTGGTCCCAGACCAAGAACCCCAAGAGTGTACTGGGGTCCCTAGATCACAACTAGGGTTTTTGCCACCCTCCCGGAGAATGGCTCTTGCAAGTTGCAGCGGCATTAATTTTAACAAAATCAACTCCTCCAAATTATAAAATATGCTCCAAGGTGGTTAAAAACACCTCAAAATTTGTGCAAGTGGATAGATCCAATGAATATAAACCTTCTCCACTCCATCTGGATAAATTTGACCAAATCAGCCCAACGAATTCCATGACCAAGGGGATGACCCTTCTACTCAAGCAAATAATGTGACCTATGCATCAAGTTGAGTGCTCCATCCAAGGGTTAATATTCATGTTTTTCATCATAATGCACCCGTCCAAGTGTTAACACAACCCACATCACAATAACCACTAAAATGTTTAGAACCATGTGAAAAGGGATAATTATGACAAGGGCTTCACAAGAGAGTAATGTCAACCATTTCAAAGGTCCAAACCATAGTAAAAGCACTTTTTAATCTAACCATCATATCGAGGATCAACTTATTAACACTTGAAACTTAGGGAGACCCTAAGTTGATGGGTTCCCACTCCATGAAATGCACTAAGTTTCAAACAATTGCTGAGCCATAACAACCTAAACATACCAACACTACCTTAGAATGAGGGTGCACCACATCATCAAGAGTTTTGACCTTTAGGCACATGCCTACTCATCAATTAGACCACCATCAAGACACTAGAACATATCATCCCACACTTACTAGCAACCATCATAGCACCAAATCCAACCCAAGATAGAATCATCTATGTGCCAAAACTCCTATGCACCCATGTTCGTTAAAACATCTAGCAATGTGATCTTGCAAGCTCATTCCTTGTGACAAAAAATCTCAAGTGTTGTGATAAAATCACAAGTGCAAGCCTCATGCAACACGAGGGGTAACAAGGCGTAGTAGTCTATGTTGATTGGTTTATTAAGGATGCCATTCACGAATGTGGGGAAGCTTCCCTTGGGTTTCCCTGCGACATTTTCTGTAGCAAAAAATGGTACCGAAGGATACCTTCCACCTATAGCTTCTCTAATGTCTTACATAACAACAATAACCTTGAGGTCCCCTTTCTTATTAATGCCACATTGCCCAACCTGTCGACAATTTTGTTTCCCTCTCTTCAGATGTGTGTTTAGATCATATTCCCGTCGATGTTAACATCTCCGATCCAATCAACTTTGTCCTATAGATACCAAAGCCAAATTCTTGCTTTTGTTCAAGAGGACATCAATAATTATTTTAGAATCGCCTTCTATGTCAATGCTCAAAAACCAATCTTTATACAAAATTTCATTCTTTCCACCAAGGCTTTGACTTTTGCTCTATTCTTTTGTCAATTCCCCAAGGAATTTATAATATATTACAAGGATTTTCTCCTCTTTATCCCTAAACATTCCTCCTCACCGTGCAAAGCCTAGGCTTCCTTTAGCTTCCTTGGGCAAGTTTCACTTTCCCAATTTTCTTTGGGGGTTTTAGGATCCAAGTGTAGGGAGGACTTCTACTATCCTTTGTTTCCTGCCACTCAACGAGCATATGGAAATGATAGCTAATGGCTCTTATGTCCCAGTTTTTGAGGATTTTTCTTTCTTGAGCCAAGATCCCTAGGCCAGTTTAGAGTCGGTTCTCATAGACTTCAAGTAGAGACCGACCACCAGATTGATGGATCTGATAAGATCTGCCAGCTATGCCATCTATAGGAGGTCGAGACGAAGGAGCACCTCATCTTTTGCTACCTGATCTACTGTGAGATTAGGGGGAGGTTCCATTGCCTATTCAGGGGGACTCAAACCCTCACTAGCTTCTTCAAATATTCCGACCAGAGATGCTTGGCCTTATACATGTAGGAGACCCTTAGGCTCCGAGCCCATTTTTTTCAGCCTCCTACTAGATTAGACTCTACCTAGCAACATATCACTTTCTTCTTCATGGTGCTTCTCGCGGGAAGGGGCACTAAGAGACAGACCGATATCTGACACAACTTTGGACTCTAGTTCAGTGCGAACCCGTGGGGCCTTCCCTTATCCCATGAGATTTCAACAACATGACTAGATCAAATCCCTCCCCAGGAGACGAACGAGATCCCCCAAGCCTCAACGACGAACTACCTCCCCCAGATAGCAGCGTAGTGTATGATCTAGACATCCCACCAGTTCTCCCTCTAGACATCATACTATATTGAGCTTTCTTTATTTGGCCTCGGATGTTAGGAGAGACTATTTTATTCCATGACAAACCTACCTCATTACGTTTAGTTCTTCTCATTTCTGGATCCTCTCCTATACATCTCCATCCCAGAGTAGTTTGTTTTTTGGGGCTTGGGAGTCGAGGGCTATTCATGCCTCAACTTGGCTCTCACTCTCTACTCTACCTTACTCTACTTTACTTTTCGTATCTTGCCTTTTATAGGGGCCTTTTGATACTCTTGCTTTGTAATGACATCATTGTACTCAACACTCCCTTTGACCTACTTTTGTGGTCATCAATTAGACATTGATAAGAGTATCTTATCTTATCTAGGTTTCTCATGTTGAAGTTGAGATTTTCTTTGATACCCCTTTTAATTGCAACCCATGTTTTTCATCACCAGTAGGAGTTTCTTTATATATTTTCCCTTCTTTGGGTTTCCATAACCCCTAAAGAATGGATCTTTGGTTGATGCACTGTAGTTTTTTGATGGTGGAAGAAAATTGTTTAGGCTTAGGCTATTTCCTCAATGTTTTCTACACAGATTCAACCAAGAAGAGGATTTGTTAAAATGTGAGGCCCTACTTTCCCACACTTCATTGGTCGTTGGTTAGTGTTTCGGAATTTGCTTTGAATTTTCCTTTGCTATACAACAAGCATTACATCTTGTAGGGCCTTGTATGCCTATTTTTTGCATGTTAGCTTCAACTAGATTATTTTCTTTTGTAGCCAAGCATAAAACTGTTGAGTTTTTTTGGCCAAACTCTTGGATTCCATATATGTTTCCAAATTGGGTCCTTTGCTAATTGTTGTTTTTCTGCTAATGCTTGTAAGTATCCTTCATTTATAGTATATTGTCGTTTGGATTTTAGGTTATAGCATAGGGTGTCATTTTTAGTTTTCTATTTGATAGATCTAAATTTGGAGCTTGATTTATGATCAATGTCTCCTTTTTTGGGTGCTTGATGGGCTAGGATGGGACATCCTTCCATTTGATTTGAGTTGGTATACCTTGTAAGTTCATATCGTAATAATCCTTTACCTTAGTCCAATTGATATTGGTCATGAATTCTTTGATTCCATTCAGGTATTGAAATTCTTTCAGTGATTGATTCCCTGCCATGCATCTTCCCAAAAGTCTGCTTTGCTGCAATTGTTGATGACAAAGAGTATAAACTCCTTGCTTCTAATTATGTTGTTCCAAATACTCTAAGTTGTTAGGGTTTGTGGGTATGGGTACAAGTACAACACTTTTTGAAATAGGGGACGAGGGTATGTCAGGTGTACACATGTAAAGTTTTATATATATGATTTTAAAAAATACATAATTGAAATTTATGTAAATCAACAATGATTCATGTTCATTTTCAGATGAGATTCATCATTTAAAGTATTCAACTTCAAAGTCAAACATTTGGCATTTGAATTAACATTCATGATCCTCATTCAACATTGAATAATGATTAGAAAAACAATGAATTTGATCATTCTCATTAAGAGCCTATTAGTGTTTAAATCAAATACATTAAAATATTGTCGAATTGCATTTCCAAAAATGAAACAGGAAAAACAACATAGGGTTACAATGGTATATTTTTACACTAAATGCAGTTGAAGACTTTACCTCTTCAATCTCTATCACTGTCCATTAATTTTCCACAAGAAAAATGACACTTAAAGCCCTAAACTCTTCCTTCATTGCTGGGTTGTTTCTCTCTTCATGTTGAAAATTAAAATGTGAAAAATAAGCGTATTTTGTGTTTTATGAGTTCATGAGAAGGCATATCAAGTGTTGGTTTAGGGGTTTGGAGGTGCGTCGACCATTTTCTTCTAATTTAAGGGTTTCTTTTGTTAAAAATAAACTTTTTTCATGCTTAGACCATGGTTAGTGTACTCGATTTTGGAGTATGCGTACCAAAATCAGGGTACATCTCCATTGTTGGGCAATGTCCCTTTCTGAGTAGAAGCTCCAGAGAGGATGGCTTAGTAGTCTAAACATCCCCTTTCAGACTTTAGCCAGGGAGAGATAGGGGAAACATGGTCATTTGGTGTCACTTCACTAGGGAATGTTATATTTCGAAAGTGACATTAAGTGAAAAGTGGGAAAAGCGCCTTCTCAGTGAATTAAGCTAAAAATAGAGGGGCACCTAAGTGAAGGGGCTAAATATAGAGGTCAACAGAGAATTAGGGTTTGAGTGGGTATATGAAGGAAAAAGCGATCTAATTCCTCATTATCATAGTTTATGATTTGATATTTGAGCTATGAGGAGAAAACATAGGTTCAGGCGAATCAATGGAGATTGTGGATTCCAAGAGGAAGACACCAGTGGGTTGATTTGGGTGTTGAGAGACACACCCTAGTCACCGGGAAAATCATCCAGATCTTTCATCGTTTTGCAGCAGTAGTTTTACAGGTTCAGACAACTAGTGCACACTTCATCAGGGTGAGGGTGCAAGTTTTGGGAGACACAGAGGTTTAGCTTGTCTCGACCAGGGAGAATCCAAAGATTTCCTTCCGACCCAGTTGAGAGGAAGGTAGGGCAAATCTTTTGAGATATTACTCGCTAGATTCTGACAGAGGAATCATCTAGGGCGCAACAGTCATCTATTGAGGACGCAACACTTGGGGAGGCACATTCAGGGTTCTAGAGAGATCACCAGACCAAATTCGGGGAAACCCTTCCGATCTAGTTCAGAGGAGGCCAAAGTGCTTAGATTGAGACAGTTACAACCAGATTCTGACGGTGGAATCACTAGGGCGCAATAATTGAGCCGAGGAGGGGTGCAACCCCCTAGGGGATCCCATCCGAGGTTCGTACAGATTAGCAGAGGGACGATCTTCAAGAAGACAGTTACTGAGAGGGTGTTTGAGGTCAGGGCGCACAATTTGAGATAGATTTCAGGGTTATCCGAGGAGTTTAGTCACTAGGGTGAACATTCCAATCTTGCAGCAGTTGCCGTGTGAGTTGCTGTAGCATGTAGCAGTTCATCTTGCTCATCCACTGATCCAACATCATCCTTCATTCCAGGTATTTTGATTTAGCATTATTGTATGTATTCCAACTAAGATCCCATCTAGTATTGATTTAGCTGAGAGATTCATTTATTTTCCTGCATGCGGTATTGTACCTTCAGTCATATTTCATAATATACTTGGTTGAAGTTGTTGTGTGTTTTATATCTATTGCATGTTTGATTATATAATGTTAAACACAAGAAACACATTCAGAACCATTGAAACACAAAGAAAAACCCTTAACCACATCCAAAATCCCAAAGAGTATCAGTTTCGACAGCTAATAGTCAGCAATTGAGACATATATTCCGATCTGGGGATTTAGGGATATTGCAGAAGTACCTTGTTGTACCCAGTTGGGATGGATACATGGGGGTACATTCTTGACCCCTAACCAAGTATGTGTACTTGTACCGGTGCCTAGTTCGTGTATCCAACTGCTATTAGGAAATACTTAATCTATTAGGCATAACTTGTTTTTCCATACACCTTTTTGAGGATAGCTTACTAAGTTATTTGGCTGTGAGGATTCTACTCTATAAAGTTTCTTAATTTGTAAGGAACCTCTAGTTTTTGCACATAGGGCTTTGTTTACTACACTCAATGGTCTTGTAACCAAATTGAACTACTACTACAACAGAATTAGAAAATGAATAATAATAACAAAAAATAATCAAAGAAACAATGGGGCAGTTGCAAACCCAGGGGTGGATTGCACTTGAAAATCCAAGTAATGGAGGAATATCTCTACAATAAACACTACTAACTGGTTGATTGTATTGATAAAATGATATGAGATACATATGAGGGGGGAACCCCTATTTATATCAATAGTGGCAAATACCCTATTTATATCAATAGAGTGGTAGATCTGGGCAGATTGGGCAGAGGGTTTCTTCAGGGCCAGAGTTGCTAGGTTTGCTGTTATTTGTATTTTTTCCTCAGTGGGTCATTTCCCTTGTAAGGGATCCCTTGTAAGCGTGCATTCATTATTAATGAAAAGCTGATTTGAAGGGCAAAATTTCTGTGTGCATGTGTGAATTTCCAAATTGCTTTCGCTGTTTTATTTATTTCAGCCAGTGCATTTTATTCTATGTTCGGAAATATTATTTTTTTGCAAGTTTTCTTGAGAGCATAACGACATACAGTGTCTAGGTGTTGGAATAAAGATTTTAACATGGTATCAGAGCTTTCACTTTGAGAGGGAGACCAATTTTAGGTTATACAACAATTTATAACAACAGATCTATTAGATCTGATTTGTAGCAGTGGGTGTTTAAAGGACCAAACACGGATCCACAACAACTTGCAGTAGATCTGTCAGATCCGCAAGGAGATCTTTGCAGATCTATAAACGAACAAATTTGAAACCCTAGTATTAAGGGTTTCTTGGGTACTTGAAGGACTAAGCACAAATTCTTCAGTTTACTGTGCTTGAAGGACAAGGCACATTTTGTCGGCAGTTCAGATTTGGAAGATGGCAATAAGCAGTCTCAGGTTAGAAGACAGGTTGGATGGAGCGTCTAGCTTCCTTTCATGGAATGATGACTTTTCCATGAAAACTTGGATCTTCTTTATGAAAACCAAGGATGAGGTCTTTAATCGATTCCGGGAGTTCAAGGCTCAAGTGGAGAACTAGACAGGGAAGAGGATCAAGGTCTTGAGGTCGAATAATGGGGGATAGTACACCTCCAATGACTTCAAGGATTTCTGCAAGGAGACAAGGATCAAGAGGGAGTTGACAGTCTCGTACAATCCTCAACAAAATGGGGTTGCAGAGAGAAAGAACCAGTCCATCATCGGTTCTGCAAGGGCTATGACGGATGCTCAAGAGCATGTTGAGGCTACTAGGAGCACATTCAGGGAGAGTAGGCCTTTGAAGAAGTTTCCAAACTTCATGGCATTAATTAGTAGCATCATTGATTCTGAGTCTTCCAGTGTTCAAGAAGTAGCATACTAGTAGGTTTGGTGGGATGCCATGGTGCAGGATGGTGTGTGGGACATTGTGCCAGGACTAGAGGGACAATCAGTTCTAGGTGGCTCTTCCAGAAGTACCTTCCTCGCTAAGAGGGAGTGTTGATGTTTGTAGCATCCGACATGTACTTCCGCACAGGTCTAAGTGTCTAGACATGTGGAAGTTGTCCAAAGCCTTCAACTTTAGTAATTTACTTAATTAAATGAATTATTAAATTAAAGTGAGCTTTATAATTAAAGTGAGTTTAATTTAATGAAATGCTAAGGTTATTGGCATTAGTGAATTAAATGAATCTTTTCCATTGATCTCAACTGAGGTGAGGTCTAATCTCAACTGTTAATCACTTTGGAGATTAGGGTTATGTTTGATTCGGTCATAACTCAATATTATAAAAGCAAGGCTAGGTGAAGGAGAAACACATCCACTTGAGAGAAAGGGGATCATCCACTTGAAGAGCAAAGACCGACTTTTGCTCAAATGCTTGAGTCACGAAGGATTGTGACTGAAGTGGATCGTCCACTTGGGAGCAAAGAAGGACTTTTGCTCAAGTGCTTGAGTCACGGAGGACTATGACTCAAGGGGATCAAGGGAAAGAGCAAAGGACTTTTGCTCAAGTGCTTGAGTCACGAAGGATTGTGATTCAAGGGGATCTCAGCAAAGGTGAAGGACTTTCATCTAGAGATCAAGTCCAAAGGAGGAAAATGTAGGTAGTGCAGCAAGGAGAAGAAAACCTAGTAGCCAGAAATCGAAGGACTAATTTATGGGGAGCATATATGAGGTACCAGCGAGCAGATTTAATAGATATGAGATACTAACAGATAGATCTGGTGCAGATCTGAGATACTAGTGGACAAATCTAGTAGATCTGAGATACCAACATGAAGATTTGACAAATATGAGGTACTAATGGACAGATCTAGTGTAGATCTGAGGTATCGGTAGGCAGATCTAGCAGATCTGAGGTACCAACATGCAGATCTAGCAGATTTGATGTACTGGTGGACAGATCTAGTGCAAATCTGAGGCATCGATAGGAAAATCTAGTAGATTTGAGGTACTAGCAAGCAGATCTAGCAGATCCGAGGTACCAGTGGATAGATCTAGTGCAGAGATGAGGTACTAATGGATAGATCTAGTGCAGATTTGACGTAGCAACATGTAGATCTAGCAAATCCGAGGTACCACCAGGTAGATCTTGCATATCTAAGGACCAACAAGCAGATCTAGTGCAGATTTGAGTGTCCAGCGGGAAAATCTGAGCAGATCGGGCAGAGGGTTTCTTCAGGGCCAAAGTTGCCAGGTTTGCTGTAATTTGTATTTTTCCTTAGTAAGGGAGCCCTTGTAAGCTTGGAGACATTATTAATGAAAAGCTGATTTGAAGGGAAAAATTTCTGTGTGCATGTGTGAAGTTTGGTTTCCAAATTGCTTCTGCTGTTTTATTTATTTCAGTGAGTGCATTTTATTTTGTGTTCATAAATATTATTTGTCTGTAAGTTTTCTTGAGAGCATAAGGAAATAAAGTGTCTAAGTGTTGGAATAGAGATTTTAACCTGAACAAGGATGGGCATACTTATGAACAATAATAGTGATAGACAAAGCTTAGTCACTCAGTCGAGGAGAGCAAGATTTGAACCCCAAACCACTTATATCAAAAAGTACTACTTCAACCAAGTGAACTAAAACACGATGATATATAAAGCATGAAGGAGATGTTTTTTCCTTTGCTAGTTGATGGCTACCTAAGATAGTGGGGCATTACAACATGTGCCAACTTGGGTGTGCTACTAAAAAAGATTCAAACTCCTGTGCAACTTCCTCTTCTGGCAAGCTCCTCCACTTGATCTTGCATTCTTGAAGTTGCCTTATGTGAAGATTTCTCATGGTTGTTTCCAAAATGCCATTGGGCTCCAATATGAGTTTACATTCCTCATTTAGATGTGTAGGTGGGTGACCACCTCTCCACCAAGCTTCTTTTTTAAATAGGTGACATGGAAGACATCACAAAGTCTCCCCTTGTTGGGAATGTCTAGTGTGTAGGCAACCTCCCCAACTTTTGCTTAACCATTGCATGGGCCATAAAATTTGGGCTGAAGCGTATTCTTTCCTTTTTGTTGTAGAGTGAATGCTTGTATGGTTGTAGTCAAATAAATATCATATCCACAACTCCAAATTTCTTTTCGCACTGGTGTTGATCAACATGTTGCTTCATGTGATTGGTTGCCATGGACAAGTTGTTGAGGATGATAAGGATGTTTTACATTTCCTATAGAGCTAAGGATCTTTAACTTTATAATTGCATTTATAAAGTTAACGTGGCTTTTATTTAATGACTAAAGTGACTTTTTTATAAACTTGAGTGACTTAAGCGATTTAAGTCATCTCAACGAGAGATTAAGTCACAACCGTTGATCTTGGGAAGGCAAGATCTAATCTTGATTGTTGAGATCTTAGGGTTAGGGATTTCGTCATTAAGATATTATAAAAGTAGATCTAAGGAGAGTGAGAGGCATATATAGAGCGAAGAGAAGTTTTTGAGAGCTGAAAAAGAAGAGAGGAAGAGAGATTGTAGTAAGGGAAGGGAGGGTGAAATTCCAAAAGGAGCATGCATCCCAAGGAAGGTACAACCATATTTTTTTAGGCCATACGATCTGATTTGCAGCAAGGTTGTACAATGAGAGACAAAACATATGAGCTAGGCACAGTTTTGAAGATAGGCCGTAGCATTAATTGTTGTTTGTGTAGGCTGTACAAGACTGTATGGAGGCCGTACAGATCGTACAAAGTGCTGGGCACACTTTCCTTGGCCGCAACAAGTATTTGTTGGGTTTGGCACGATTTTTGAGGTGCATTAATTGCTGATTTGTATTGCTGTACTTTCCAGAAATTTTCTTCATGAGCATAATAAAATTTCTCTTTCAGTTGTCTGGTTTTCCCTTCAGGATTTTTCTAGGGGCATTGCCCAGAAATATCTGTGTTCAAATGTGTGTGTTGTTTATGATTCCGTTGTGCATTTTCATTGATTAAATCCAGTGTATTTCCAGTCATGAGTTTTTCAGATTTGGAACATTTTATTTTTCGTGCAAATAATCTGTGTGAAGTAAATTTATTGGAAGTAGAAATCATTTATGGGTTTGGCAAAAATCAACATGGTATCAGAGCTGAGATTGTGAAGAGTGGCAGTGAAGACTTTGGCACAAGGATTTGCAGGGATTACAAAGGTTTTGCTCGGATAAAGTATTGTTGGTCAGTTGGACAAGGATGGCTACTAGATTGAGGTTTGAGGATAGGATGGATGGGGCTACGAATTTTAGCCCATGGAAAGAGCGTATTGCATTACTGTTGGAGGAAAACAAAATCTGGGACATTGTGGAGAATACCCAGGTTGTTCCCACAGATACAACGCTTTTGGCGGCCTTCAATAAGAAAAATGTGAAATCCAAAAGGATGCTCTTGGATGTCGTGAGGGACCATATCATACCTAATGTTTCTAGAAAGAAATATGCCTATGGGATGTGGGAGGCTCCGACAAAGCTTTATCAGAGTGGAAACCAAAACAAGAAGATGGTTCTGAGGGAGAAACTCAGGAGCACTAAGATGTCCAAGACTGACACAGTGGCATCGTATCTCACCAGGATATCACAGGTTCGTGATGAGTTAACGACTGTTAGAGAGGAAGTCAAAGATGATGAAGTTGTGAGGACAACTCTGAATGGGTTCTCAAAGAAGTGGGCTCTGTTCGTGAAGGGAGTTGTGGCACGAGAACATCTCCCTGATTGGCAGAGGTTGTGGGATGACTTCTCTCAGTAGAAGACTCGGGAGGAGGCTCTTCAAGGCAGTCAGAATAATGGTGATGAAGACGAGGAGAATGTTTCTCTTCATGCGAAGAAGGGAAAGGGAGATGGAAAGATGGACATGAACAAAGTAAAACGCTTTGTATGTCATAAGACTGGCCACTATGTGTAAATTTTCAGACACCAACCCAGTTTCAGTCTCGCTGATTTTTCAGCCAATGTTTAATGCCCAAACCCAGTTTTATCACAACAAATAAAACTCAACAGAAAAAACAATTTCAGAACTGAAACATGAGGATTCTGAACTTCGTTTATAACACAAAAATAAAAAATCAGTAGCATATAAAACTCATAAAATTATAGACACAGAGATTTTCGGTCTAACATCGACCCTGTCCTTTGGTCTTCATGAAGAAAATCCAAGACTTCCGTGAGAAGTCATCAATGAATACAACATAGTATAGGAAACCAGTCAACGATGCCGAAGACATTGGGCCACATACATCTGAATGTATAAGATCAAGAATCCCTGTTGCTCTACTGTCATTGCTCGGAAAAGCAGTCTTGGTGTACTTTCCCAAAGCACACCCCTTGCACAACTCATGGTGCTATGAACTGAAATCTTGAACCCTCAAAGCCTCAGAACCCGCAAAACCCCATGGTGCAAATGTGCCATCCTCCTGTGCCATAGCTCACATAGGTCACTGCTGTTGCTGGTAGTATGAATCAATGCTCTCACTGGCTGGAACATAAGCTTGTACAACTTCTCATGTCTAGTCCCAATCACTTTGGCCAAAGTGATACTAAACCCCTTTGGGTAAAGGAGCACCTGCCCATCACGAAAGAAGACCTCATAGCCCCTCTCCTCAATAGCAGAAACTGACACTAAGTTCTTCTTCAAGCCCGGAACATATAGAACCTTTGTCAAAGACATGGGAGGCAAAGACTCCCTCTGAAATGATACAGTCCCGCAACCAACTGCCTTGACCTCCCCGTCATCTCCAAGCACTACCTCAACATACCAAGTGACCTCCAATTTGTGTGAGGTCTGTCAAGTGCTCACGAACCCCTGTCATACGGCGAGAGGCACCACTGTCAATATACCAAGTATCTGAATGAGTGGTCCTCGTGGATAGACACACAACCAAGGAAAACTCCTTGTCAAACTTGGTGGAAAACTCTTCCACTGCTGCTGAAGCTGTTGTTTGTTTCTTCTTCTTGTTAGGACACTGACCTGCATAGTGCCCAAACTT
>JASDQU010103172.1:380011-404670 GCA_032191745.1 Picea mariana | reverse complement strand
CTCCATTTGAGGGAAGTTCCATTTTTCAATTTTGATGATCTCTTCATAAATTTCATCTGGAAACTCCACAACCTAAGAACATGTCTTTCCAAAAGACACTTCCTAAAGGAAGGTTTAATCCTTCCAAGGTTTACTAAAGAATACCTCCTCATAATTCACCTGTTGTCAAAACCTTATTTCAAGGAAGTCTTCCTTTTTCCCCATTGTCTTGTCCTTTGGATAGAAACCTTTACAAGCTATTGAATATGGAAACCATTCTTGGTTACCCCAATAACATGCATAAAGAGTCTCACAAGTGGTTACCCAAATTCACCAGAAACAATGTTACCACACCTGAAGAGAATCTTGACGCTATTGATGTGGCCATGGAAGATAATAGTCTAGAACATGAAGATGTTGCAATAAAGTTACTAGATAATTCTCTTGATGAAGATGTTAAAAAGTGGTTCAATTGATTTCCAGATAATCACTTGGAAACATATGAGGCTTTCACAAAGTTGTTCAAAAATAGTTGGGCGATGAAGAAGGACAGTGGAATTTTATTGATGAAATTCAACTAGATAAAAAAGAAAGAGAACAAAATAATGAAGGAATTTAATGCTAGATTTGAAAATTTGTATAGCCAGATCCCAAAGAACATGTGCCCACTAGAAACAATCGTTCTCCTTATTTATTTGAATGATTTTGAAGGAAAATTTGGTTTTATCCTGAAGAAAAATATGCCCAAGAATTTGGAAAAGGACAAAGAATATACTATACATATTGAAGAACATATTATTATCTCAAAGATCGATCCTTTTCAGTTTCCTCACACTAAAACAAAACCTAAGAGAAATATGTCAACCAACAATGTACAAGATCTAGTCACACTTTTGTCTCAAAAGTTTGATCAAATGAATAGCCAACTTGTCCAGAGCCAAAATCATATCATGAACGAGTTGATGAATTTAGAGAGGCAACATTCTTCTCCAAGGCCTCATCTTATTAGACAACAAAGGGAAAATACAGGTTGGAAAACGAATCCACAACTTGAAGTGAAGGCACCTAGCACCTTGAATCTTATTGGGATGGTTAGCATGGAAGGATCACCATGGTGTTTTCCTTGTGAAGAACCTCATTTGAAACATGAGTGTCCAATATAGAGAGAAGAATAAAAGACATTTTTTACAGATAGGTTGAACTTCATTGCTACATCTTACACTTTCTAGGATGATGAATACATTGACATCACAGAAGAGCAACTTGAAGAAGCTAGGAAACGGGCAGTTAAGCGAGCTCGATTGGAAATATTGAGCCAACTGGATGAAACTTTAAAGGAAAGGTTGAGGAAAAAAGATATTTTATTCTAGGAGAAATAAAGTGCCATCCTTGCCTTCCCTAGCAATGAAGGAGGTGCCTTCACTTCCTCCACCTCCAGTAAATAACCTGCT
This sequence comes from Picea mariana, assembly GCA_032191745.1. Classification (NCBI taxonomy): domain Eukaryota; kingdom Viridiplantae; phylum Streptophyta; class Pinopsida; order Pinales; family Pinaceae; genus Picea; species Picea mariana. The sequence continues at coordinate 403,240 of JASDQU010103172.1, read as the reverse complement.
TCCACAACCTATACCAACAAATGAGGATATTCACCTAGACATCGACGTGCCTAGTATGATTTGCAAAGATGAATATGGTGGTACCCGTGGTCGAGATGTGAAAGATTCCTTCTATAAGGGAAGAAGTCTTGAAGACTTTAAAAATACAAGATGAATTTGGGGATCCTCCAGTAAGTTTGAATACTATGTATCATGGGAACCGAATGGAAGACAATCCCCCTTTTTATATTTCTTTGGGCATAAGTGGTCTTTGTTTGAACAATTGTATGTTGGAATCCAGGGTTTCAACAAATGTGATGCCTTTGAAGGTCATGAAACAACTAGGTTTAAGGATAACCCATCCTTATGGAAACATTTGTGGCATTGATTCAAAGAAAGTCAAGGTTTTCGGTCTCATAGAGGATTTGAGGGTTTATTAACAATAATTTGCCCACATCGAGATCAGTATGAATGTGGTTGTGATAGACATACCAAATTCTTTGGGCATGATCTTGTCAAGAAGTTGGTCTTCCACCCTTGGTGTTTTTCTTAGTATGGACCTCACTCATGCACATATCCCTATGGAGGATGGGACATTTGAGATTATGTTTAGTCAACCGATTGCCAAGAATCATGTAGTTGATCCAAATAGCCATGAATGTTGGAGTGATTGAGAATATTATGTGACACCTCAGGTCATTGAGTATGATCCTTGGGATTTACCATTTGCAGGAAAAGACTGTATTGATACACTATTTCCAAAGATAGATAAATATTATGAGAAACTTGTGAAATATTAAGGAAAGGACCTAGGATCAATCAAGATTTTCAAAAAGGATGCAGATAAGAAGGACCAAGAGTGAGAAAAATATATCAAACGTATAGTCGCAGAATATCCTCCCACACAACCTTACATTGAATATCTACCATATGTTGAGTTCGATGAAGGCATCCTTGTACTCACATGAGATAAAAGAAAGGGAAATCCAAAATATGACAAGAAAAGTGAATCTATGTGGCTTGGCCCTTACTTCGTCAAGAAGAAGTCTGAAAGGGGTACTTACTATTTATCTCTCATGGATGGGAGGAAGATGAGATTACCATTTGATGGGTATATCCTCCAACCCTTTGTCATTGTGACTTGATCTCCATGGGCCTCAAGCCCCGATTAAGTAGGTAGGTCATTTACTTTTCTGCATTGCATTTGTTTGTTCATTGTAGGTTAGTTGCATTCATTTATATGTTTGGATTTACATATTTTTTTTCTTTCATTTATGCATAATTTTTGTGATTCATTTGCTTGAATCATTACATGTTAGTTAAAATTTTATGAAAAATGCAAAAAATATTCTTTTAAGAAATATCAGATTTGTTGTTTTTGAGATTTTGAAGTTTTTCTTATATAAATAAGGGGTGACTTATCCACCCTTCGATGCTCTAATGTTTTTCTTGAGTATATGTAGGCACAGTTCATACCAGGAGATGTTGAGGTTCTCATGCACTCTACGACAAGCATGTGTCCCCATGCAAGCACCATATGTTACCCCCCAGCATAGGGGTAACTAAGGATATGATGTCTCGATGCCTGCAGGTAGTAGACATGGAGTGTATAGATCTATATGAACAACTAATCCCACATTGAGTAGATAGGGCCCCTCCTCTCCACCACACATCACCATTCATCATCAACATCATAATAATATATGCCACACCAGACTATCCCAGAAAGGAAAATAAGTATTTCTTCATGAGGTAACAAGTCCAGTCACATGGTAAGTGTAACTTTAGTAATTGAATCATTTGAGAATGTTGCAAAGGGTCCTTTCTTGATTATGGAACATTTTCTTGGAAATTATATATTTTTTTTCGTTATTTAACCTTAGTGGTCGACATGGTATCCTAGTAGGTTGGTCAACCTCAGAAAAATGTTTTCTATGGAGGGGTCTCCTTGAAGGGTCATCGTACCATTCCCACTCATACTTACCACTTTTCACACTTCTTCCCCTTCATTTCTTCATCTTTTGGGTTTTTTGGTTCATTGACCCCAAGAAGGGCTTGTACCTCATTTCATGGGAAGAAGGGGTTGAAGGATCAGAGGTGTTGTAGCTAGCCATGTAAAATTAAAAAGGAATAATTTATCCTTCTATATTATCACCCTAAGGTCCTAAGATCCATGAAACACTTCTCCATAAACATGAAGGACCTTTTAAAAAAGATAAATAAAAATGTTTTGCTTGATGGGGGAATGCATTGCAGTGTTGTCTAATTTACAGTGCATATGGAACTCAATGTGTTCTAACTTAAAGTGGAATTGCAATGCTCTTTTTACTTCCATTTCATGTAGAACTCAATGTTCAGACAATAAAAAAGAAAGGAAAATAAAGGTTTTGGAAAAATGTTGCATTACAAACAAAGGGATGCAACACACCCTCCACAAAGGAACCCATAAATGAGACAATATGACCCCTTGATATGTCAATAAACCCATGCCCAAAAGTAATACCCCAATCCACCTCATACTCACTACATGGTCTAGAGATGGTATTCTTGGGAAACTTTCCATAACTTAGGGATTGGCCTACCCAATAGGGCACCATGACACCCCTCTTATACCGAAATTTGGAAAAGTTTATAAGGCCTTTGAGCATTTGTTTAATTTTAAAAGGAGGGAATTAATGCACTTGTTTGGGTGGTTCTCTTATTACATATGTCTTACATGGAATAATTCATATGACTTGTGGACACTTGGAGGGAGTATCTGATTATCTTTACATGACCTTTCCTAGTGAAAGTCATTCATGAAGGGTCTAAGCCACTTGGACCTTCATACGAGCATGAAATCCCACCAGATGGATGTTGCACCCCACACATTGGAGGCTTAGGATGATGAACATTGCACCTTGGATGATTTCTTGAGCACATGAACGAGGCTCAAGAATGTGAAGAGAAGAGGATGTTAGCCTTCTATGCCCAAATGTTCATCTTGGGTAGCATGATGTCACAGTTTTGAGGGGATGTTTGTCACATTTGGTGCACTTGGTGGTGTTGTGGGCTTGAAGCCCCACATTATAGCTTTATTGGTGATGACGTGGCATATTCCTAGCTTGACGTCCTAGCCTTTGGAGGCTAAATTTCACACGTGCCACCTTAGAGAGGATCTTTATGGGCTTACATGCCATAATTTTGCTATGTTTTGTCATTTTGTAGCCTATGTAGGAAAAATGTATCATCCCCAACATCCAACTAGGCTATTCCACATAAAATTTTCGAACTGTATACAAAATTAAAACATATACGCACATAAACTCTTGTGAAACTTTATATATATAAATTTAAAAAGACAAATACATTCTGCAAATGCACAGATTCATACAAAATAATAATAAAAATACACATGCAGTACACACAAGAAAAACCCATAAACATAAATGCATACATAATAATGCATCATGTAATTTAACACACAATTGACACTCATCTTGGTAAAAATATCACCAACTGCGTGCATACCTTCCACATTCCTCCCAGCCTTAGACCACACTACTCAAAACTCTCAGCAATGGGTCACCCCGAGATGGGAATAAACTCCACCCAGGTAAAGGGATTCCTAACCAAGATGATGTATCTTAGACAACAGGGAAAAATCCTTCATAGGTTCCAACTCGAACTAACAACCTACAATCCATCATTCCCCACATACTTGTCCCACTCCACGAAGTGTGCCCCTTGTCTGCCCAAAAGTCCTTTGGCTACCCCACTTCCTTTCCGGTGCTTCAAAAATAGGCTGAATAGGAAGTCTTAGAGCCCTGTATTTGCAGTTTGGTACCTTCAAGAAATAAATTCCCAATAATTCTCTCACCTAAAGAGAATTTCTCATGGGCCTGAAAACCCACCTCTTCAATATCCCACAGGCCTGACAACCCGCTTCTTCAATCCAACTCCTAATATTACCAGGTACAGTGACAAGAAAGTCCATAGGACAATTGAATGAGTGAGTGCATGATGATGGAATGATGGAAAAATAACTAAGTCCAAATGATATGTATGCATGCTCCCAAATTAACACTTATCATGTTGAGAACTACTTTGGCCCACTTGTCCCCATCCTTAGAATTTAGGATAAAATAATGATCCATACTTTATAATTTAAGGAATATTAATATAATATTCCTTTTTGGCTCAAGCTCCCTAGTTTAGCCCCTTATCCTTAACTTTTATCCCCCCTTTCTGTAAACAGTGGAGTTTAGTCCCCCATAATATTTTATTGTGGTCAGTCTACACACAACGATGTATTATATTAATGATAAGACATATACAAAAATAGGCTCACTGGCCTTTAACATCTAGGCTCTCTGACCTAATTCAACACATAAGCATCCTAGTTTATAATCACTAGATCACCAACCTATAAAACATAACATATACACAAAGGCTCCATGGCCTCAAAATTGCGTGCACTTAAGTTTGTTGTGTGTGGTATCATGGAATGTGCACACTTCATCATTTTAGTGCATAGTACATCTGCACGTTATACCATGGAAGGTCCATGCAAAATGATATCAAACAACTCACCATATTAAGTATATTTTCATTTACATTTACAATTTGGGTTCGGCCTAGGGTTATTACATTCCCCTCCCCTTATTTATGCATTGTCCTCAGTGCAATATATACATATATACAACCAAAATTCGAAAAATCCTTAAGAATATGCGGGTATTCTTCCTGCATAGCATCCTCATGCTCCCAAGTTGCATCTTCAGGACCATACCAGGTCCATTGGACCTTTACTAGCTCTATGGATTGATTTTAGAGCTACTTGATCTTCTGGTCCAATGTGCACATTGGATGCACTTGAAAGGTGCCTTCTTGCTCCACGTGAATCACATTCCAATCAATGACATTATTAGCACCAGGTATATAATTTTTGAGCAATGATACATGGAATACATTATGAATAGACATTGATGCAGGAAAGGCAAGCATGTATGCTACAGGCCCAATCCTCTCTAGGATTTCAAACAGCTTGCAATAGCGAGCTGCCAACTTTGAACAATTTCCCAACTTCAGGGAACCTCTATTGGCCTTCACTTTCAATAATACATGGCCACCCACTTTAAATTCCTTGTGAGTTATGCCCTTATCAACATAGATGTTCTTCTTGTGTTGGGAAGCCTTTAAATTCTGCTTTATTTTCAACATTTTCTCTTCAATTTCCCTGAGTAATTCTGGCCCAACCATTGCTCTATCTATTGGGTTGTCCCAACTTACTGGTGTGTTGCACCTTCTGCCATGAATTTCCTCAAATGGGATCATGTTTAGAGATGCTTGGTACCCATTATTATTATAAAACTCTACTAAGTGTAAGTAATCTTCCCATTTTGATGGTTTATCTATCACATACATCCTCAACATATCCTCAATCACTTGATTCACCCTCTCTGTTTGTCCATCTGATTCTGGATGATAAGTTGTACTAACATTCAAATTTGTTCTAAATACCTTAAATAATCCTTTCCAAAAAATTGATGTAAATTTTGGATCTCTGTCAGACACAATTGTCTTGGGGATACCATGTAATCGATCAATTTATCTCATATAAATATTAGCAATGTTGGATGTCTTGTGAGTGAGCTTTACTGGAATAAAATGGGCAGATTTAGTAATCTTATCCACCACTACCATAATAGAATCATGTTGCTTGTTTGTTCTGGGAAATTTGGTGATGAAATCCATTGTTACAACTTCCCATTTCCATTCAAGAATGGGTAATGACTGCAACAAACCAGTTGGGTGTCTATGCTCAACCTTTACCTTTTGACACTCCAAACATTTGGCAATAAAATCAACAACTTCTTTCTTCATTCCTGACCAATAATATTGTCTCTTGACAGTTACAATAATTTTCTGATAACTTGGTTGCCCAACATAAGGTACATTATGTATTTCTCTCAATATCATATTTTTCAATTCCTGGGAATTTGGTACATAAATTATTCCCCTATATATGAGAATTTCATCATTTTCTAGCTTATAGTCTTCAATTTTCTGCTGCAAAATACCTTGATGTAATTTTTCCACTAATTCCTTGTATTGAAAATTTGATTTTGCAGCCTCAAAGATTTTGTCTTTCAGATCTAATTGGTACATGATAATGGTTGTAGCATGCAACTCATGTAGTCTTCTGCTGAGTGCATCAACCACCTTGTTCTCTTTCCCTTTGATATGATTTATATCAAAGTCATATTCACTAAGAAATTCTAACCACTTGCTTTGTTCGGCATTTAGAGTTGGCTGATCAAATAAATATTTCATACCATTATGGTCTGTTCTCAACTCGAACCTTTCCCCCATGAGGTAGTGCATCCACTTTCTCAATGCATGCACTATGGCTGCCAACTCCAAATCATGATTAGCATAGTTCTTTTCATGCTCCTTTAACTTTCTTGATTCATAACATACAACATACCCATTTTGACTGAGGACTCCACCAATCCCTTCTTTACATGCATCAATGCATACGATGAAGTCTTCATTTGGTTCAACAATTCTTAGTATTGGAGCACTTGTTAATAAATGGTTCAAGTGTTGGAAACTCTTTTCACAATCCAATGCCCACTGAAATATCACACCATTCTTTTGCAACTGATTGAGTGTGCAATCTTTGATAATCTTTCAAAAAATATCCTATAGTAGCCCATAAGGCCCATGAATGATCTGAACTCTATCACATTCCTTGGCACTGACCATCCCCTAATGGCTTCTATATTCTCAGGATCCACTGCTATCCCTTCCTCTGAAATGATATGTCCCAAATAATGAATTTACTTTTGATAAAATGAGCACTTGATCAATTTGGCATAGAAATGATGCTCCCTTAATACCTGTAATACCATCATCAAGTGTTGTTCATGCTCTTCCTTCGAATTAGAATATATAAGAATGTAATCTGAAAATACAATGACAAAATTATCTAAGTATTCTCTGAAAATACCATTCATTAAACACATGAACACAACTGGTGCATTTGATAACCCAAATGGCACCACTGTGAACTCATAATGACCATACCTTGTTATGAAACAATCTTGCTAATGTCTTCTTATTTAATTCTTACCTTATGATAACCTAACTTGATATCAATCTTGGAGAATATTTTTACATCTTTCAACTGATCAAATAGGTCATCAATCCTTGGAAAAGGATACTTATTCTTCACATTTACTTTTTTCAACTTCCTGAAGTCAATGCAAAGTCTCAATTTTCCATCCTTCTTCTTCAAAAATAAAACCGGGGCACTCCAAGGTGACACACTTGGGCGCATATACCCCTTCTTCAGGAGCTCTTCAATTTGCATTTGCAATTCCTTCAATTCTGGTGTACTCATCCTATAAGGGGTCTTGGATACTGGAGCTGCTCCAAGAATCAAATTTATGGAGAAATCAATGTCTCTTTTAGGGGATAATCCTAGTATTTCCTTAAAGTCATATTCAAACTCTTTTAGGACTGCATAATCTTCAATATTTGGCACTCTTTCCTTAGGTGTTTCTTCCATATGATCTACAAATATTTGATATCCATTTCTATAACATTTCTTTAGCTGCAATGCTGAAATATCTCTGACAATTACTGCCATGGGAATTCCCTGTATTGTCTTTAGGTTCCCTTCCCCATCTAGGCAAGTAAAGGCCTTGTTATGACAATCTAGGATAGCATGATGTTGGTCCAACCAATCCATCCCAATTGGACAGTCATAGTAACCTAAATGAAAGATGTTCAAATCTTCCATGGTGTTCAGTCCATTCATGTCCATAGGACATGACTTAACCATCTCATTAAGTTTTCTTTTGGCTTCGATAGCCAGTTGCACCAACAAATATTTTCCATGATTTCTTATTGGAAAATGAAAACTTTCCACCATCTTAGGATCTATGTAACTATGAATAGCTCCCGAATCAATTAAAATAGCAATGGTTTGGTTGTTGATCATACCTTCCACTTCAATCATATGTGGTTGATACTCTGCTTTCTTGTTGTCCAGGGATGAATAGATCCTTGGTACACTTATGCCCATGTATTCCATTGCTTCAGCTTGTTGTACATTGTGAACATTTCTTACTTTTTCACCTTTGTGAGGAAAATATCTAAACATATGATCTCCTTTACAACCCCAACATTGAATAGGTGGTTTCCTTGACCTTTCCCCCCCCGTCTCAATTGTTTGGGTTCTCTGGAAGTTGGCTTTCCCTAAGGACTATTTTTGAAGAATGGTGGCTTAGTTCCCTTATTCCTCTGATCCATCTTGAATTTTTTCTTGTCTTCCCAAGCGTTTTGAAAATTTGGTCTTGCTTTTTGTTGATCATATATGAATTTAGCTCGCCTTATGGTCTCCTCCAATGTTTCAGAATCATCATATTGTATTTTGTCACCGATGAATGATGGAAATCCACTCAAATACCTTTGAATATTAACTTTCTCATCCTTGATGAAAGAAACATACTTCATCAGTTCTAAAATCATTCTTTCATATTCATCTATGGTTATACTCCCAAGTTTGAGTTCAAAGAACTCTTTCATTTTCTTGTCATAGTATCTCTTAGTTAAGTATTTATTTTCGAAACACTTCTTGAATTCCTTCCAAGTAACATTTTTCTCTTTAATGTGTTTCACCTGCACAAGTTGATTCCACCACATGGATGCCTTTCCCTTGAGTTGATAGATGGAAACTCTTTCTTCTGCATGAGAATAATAATTATGCAATTGAAAATATTGTCTCATGCCTAACATCCATGTCTCTGCATCTTCATCCTTCTTGTGCTTACCATCAAATGTAGGAGGTTTGATTTTTTTCATTTCTCCTCATAGCTCATCCACCCCAGACCTCTTATGCTTCCTGATAGGGGATGGACTTGAGCTGCTGTGTGCTCTCCTATTGGAATGCCTTGGGGAGTGATGGTGATTTCTACTAACACTTATTGTTCTTCTTTTCTCATCAGGAGACCTGTGACTTCCTGATTTTCTTGATCCACTCTCCTTATTCAATTTCTTTTCTATTATGTTCAATATTTCCATTAACTTCATTTTGAAGTCCTCCTACTGCTCCGTGGCTTTCATAAGCCTTTCATTAACAACCTTATGGCTTTGGGCATCCTTTGGAAAAATTTTAATGGTATCTACCATATTCATGTTTTCTCTCTTTCCTTCTCCATGTCCACTTGAGTTTGTTCCTTCAATGCCCATATGGAAATCCATCACTCTGCACTCTGTGCTGATCCTAATATGATCTAACAACTATTAAATCTGCAAAATGTGAAACCAACAAAATTTTTAGGCTAATGATTTAACAAATTCAAGAAATTGTGTACAATTCTAGTTCAATAATGCATCATAATTCTTTCTTTCGATCTCCTAAAACATCGACTGCCCAGATTAATTTTCTAGTTGAATATTTATATTCTACTGCCCAAGACCTTTTCAATGCCTACTTCCATGCTCAATTCTGAGTCTTGAGCAGAAATTTATGGTTATTTGGAAATTGTCCAATAATGTTTCCATTCACACTTCAACTTGGTGCAAATCTGCGTTGTAATTATTCATTTTTACACCTAATCCATTGGATTTTTAATAGGATCTCAATTGTGTTTCTTCATATACATATTTTGGACAGTCTGTCCAAGTTTCACCTTTTTCTGGGTTTTGGGATGCTAGTTACAGTCTGTTGAAGTTCTAGGCCAATTAGTGCTTTTGGTATGGAATTCTACAGGTACCTTTTGTGCCATCTTAAACATTTTTAACATGCCCATAATTTTAATTCATCTCCAAGGATTTTTTCTATGGTTCAATAGCTTTCCATAGACTACTCCTATGCTTCAATCTAATTCTGGATCAGAAAGTTATGGTCCTTCAAAGTTAGTTGGGTCTTAAAATTTACTCTCCATTGTTTGCCCTGTAACTTCCTAGTAAAATATTCATTTGACGAATTGTTTACACCATTATAAATATCTCTCGAGGTTTTTGAGTATCTAAAAACGCTATTTAGTGCCTCAAAAATGCGCTACAAAATTATGACCTTCAAACAGTATAAAATGTCGCAGAAATTCACTAGTTTTTTGTTGTTGTAGACCATCCAAATGACTTTGCACGCACAAATTTGAAAATGTACACCCATATTTAGCATTCGCAGTAACACCATAACGTAGTGCATGCTCCACACACCTATAACCAATGTGAATCACTTGTCTGTTGCACCAATATCTTGTGCGCACTACTTTTGTGTCGTGTGCCAATATCTACCAAGCACAATTTTGGTTCATGCACTAATACCTAGTGCGTGCAATTTTTGCGTTGCATGCTAATATTCCGCCCGCATTGCGCTCTATGCACCAAACCATGCCAAAATTTATTAGGCTCCCACCGCACACTAGTACTCCGCGTGCACCATTAATTAAATCATCGCGTGGCAGGCATATTCAACATGCATGCATTGCATAGAAACATTGCGTGCGCACCAACAAAATTCGTTTGCACTCTGCCAATACTGCACACACCACACACATCAATATTATGCATGTGCTCATGACACACACCAATATTATGCGTGTGCACACCGTGCAATGCTAAATTAAGTTCACACGTCTGCACACTATTACTTTTCCGTGATTCACTCATTCTTCTCTGTGCAATGCCAAATTTAAGTGTGCACACCCACACAACGTTATTTTTCACGCATTACCAATTCTACACCATGCAGCACCAAATTTTAAGTGTGCACACCCACGCACCATTATTTTTCACTCATTCCAACTTGTACTTCGCAACACCAAATTTTAACGCGTGCATCCACAAACCCTTATTTTCCACACATAACAAGATTTTCACTGCCCATCACTCATTTTTAGTGCACACACCTATGCACCTTCATTTTTCTGCGCATCAATTCTTCATGAATTTTGCTGTAGAAATTTGGGGATTTTGCCAAACTTTTCCCAATTTTCATCATGCACATTCTACAACTATGAAATTTGTTCAATTTCACTCTGATAACACCAATTCAACCTTTGCAACTACAAATCATTGTTGGTTGACATTTCTGGAACAAATGTTTCCCAAACTGAATTCACGAATTGAGAATTTTAATCAACTAATCTCGCTCTATCTGTCATGGCTTCTTTGTAACTTGAAATTCGACCAATTCCAGGTCTGAATTTGATAGAATAGATACTAAATTAATAATATCTCACCACTTGGCCAAATTTCTCAATTTTCTCATGAGTTTAACAATAGAAATTGGGGCTTTTTCCCAATTTCACGCAATTGCTTCTAATTTTTACCATGGATGCACTATAACTTGAAATTTGGCCACTTCAAAACGAATGTTTATTTTTTTTGTGAAATTTCGCTTCAATTCAACTTGCTCTGCCCATTCAATCTCAATGTTGAAAATTGGAGCTGTGATACCATATTGTAGCATCCCTAGCATCCAACTGGGCTATGCCACATACAATTTTCGAACTGTATACAAAATTAAAACATATACACTCATAAACTCTTACGAAACTTTATATATAAAACTTAAAACAAAAAAATGCATTATGTAAATGCACAGATTCATACAGAATAAAAATACACATGCAACACACAAAGGAAAAACCCATAAACATAAACACATACATAATAATGCAACATGTAATTTAACACACAATTGACACTTATCTTGGTAAAAATATCACCAACTGCGTGTAGAACTTCCATGTTCCTCCCAACCTTAGACCACACTGCTCAAAACTCTTAGCTCTGGGTCACCCTCGAGATGGGATTAAACTCCACCTGGGTAAAGGGATACCTAACCAGGATGATGTATCTCAGACAACAGAAAAAAATCCATCATAGGTGCCAACTCGAACTAACATCCTACAATCACTCATTCCCCACATGCCTATCCCACCCCAAGAAGTATGCCCCTTCTCTACTCAACAATCCTTCAGTTTCCCCACTTCCTTTCTGGGGCTTCAACAACATGTTGGACAGGAAGTATCAGAGCCCTGTATTTGCAGTTTGGTACCTTCAGGAAATCAATTCCCAAAAATTCTCTCACCTAAAGAGAATTGTTCATGGGCCTGACAACCCACCTCTTCAATATCCCACGAGACTAACAACCCGCTTCTTCAGTCCAAATCCTGTTTTAACCAGGTACAAGTACAGTGATAGGAAGGTATAGAGGACAACTGAATGAGTGAGTGCATGATGATGGAAAATGAACTAAGTCCAAACTATATGTATTCATGTTCCCAAATTGACACTTGTCATGTTGAGAACTACTTTGGCCCACTTGTCCCCATCCTTAGAACTTAGGATAAAATAATTATCCATACTTTATACTTTAAGGAATATTAATATAATATTCCTTTTTGGCTTAATCTCCCTATCTTATCCCTTTATCCTTAACTTTTATCCTGCCTTTCCCTAACTAGTGGAGTTTAGTCCCCCATACTCTTTTATCGTGGTCGGTCTACACACAATGATGTATTATATTAATGATAATACATATACAAAAATAGACTCATTGGCCTTTATCATATAGTCTTTCCGACCTAATTCAACACATAAGCCTCCTAGCTTATAATAACTATCTCACCAACCTATAAAACACAACATATACACAAAGGCTCCCTAGCCTCAAAATTGCGTGCACTTAAGTTTGTTGTGCACAGTATCCTGGAATGCCCATACTTCATCATTTTAGTGCGCACTATACCATGGAAGGTGCATGCAAAATGATATCAAACAACTCACCAACTTAAGTACATTTTCATTTACATTTATAGTTGGGGTTCGACCTAGGGGTATTACAAAAAAAGAACAAATCGATATGCTAGTTAAGCATTCTAATTTGTTTTTTAGCCTAAAATTATCGATTTAAATGTAATGTGGAAAAACAATTACTTGGGTTTTCCTCCATAAGTAGAGGCAAGTAATTTTTCACTTGGACATAACTCATTACTTGATAGTATTACTCTTTGGACTGCAATTTTGTCCCTCTTGGAGAATTTCGGCCTCCCTTTTTCTTGTCATAATGGATGCAATTCTTGTCTATTGGAGTAATAAAGGATAGTGACTTCTCTTGATGGTGTTTCTTGGAAAATCATTGGACGATTTTTGGTAGTAATGGTTTTCTTGCATGCTATCTCTTGGAATTGGTGAGTAATTTCTACAATTTATTGTCATCTTGCTTGTTTAAATTCACGAAATATATCTTCAAACCCTAGGAGGAGTAAAAGGGCTTACACCCTCCACCAAATTTTATTCCTCTTTGCTATTTAAGGGATATAAGGCTTTCCACAAGGAGTAATAAGGTTTACACCCTTGTTGCAAGGATTTTCTAGGGTTTGTTTTCTTTAAGAAGTAAGAGGGTTTAGATACCTATAGAATCACAAAACCCTAGTTCATCTTGGATTCCAAGCTAGATGATTTGGAAGGATTGTTGTTTTCTTTGGTTTTATAAGGGTTTAACTCTCAAGAAAAACTTATTCTTTCTCTTTGGCTAGTTTTCCTTCCAAGGAAGAGGCTCCATTCACCCAATAACAAGGCACTAATCACACGAGAGAACATAAATTATTGCATTTGTAAATGTGAAAATTGAGGGTTTGAAATTGATTAAATTGGATTTGAATTCTGTGTGTTTTAGACTCTCTTCTACATCAAGGGAATCTTGTTTTATCAAGTGATTAGTATGTTGTAATAAAATTTAAGCTACAACCATTAGGGCTTCAACAAACACTCGTTCTCATACAATTTCTCCACTTTTCTACCGCTGAAAGTTTCTTGTGAGTTGTGATAATTAATCTACTGATAAAGGGTTGTTGTTTGGATGGTTTAATTGCTAATTTTAGCGGTTAGAATTTTATGTGGTATCAAAATTTAGCTACATCCATAGGGATTTCATAAACATTGCTGATAACAATGTTTTACAACTCTCATTTGACATCAAAATCTTGGTTTAAGCATTGGAATCTTGTTTACTAATTTCAAGTCTTGTTATCCAATATTATATGTTGATTTTTATGGTCTGATTTGCAGCTATTATTATTTCATTGTTGCTTATATATCAGTGTTATATGATGCAATTTTTGGAAAAAAAGACCTCTTGCTATTTCCCCCCTTGTCTTGGGGTTTATCTCATCATATATTGTCTTGGTTTTTCTTTTCTAATGTTTTTTTTGCAGGCACTATCAATTGGCATCCTTTTCCTTGACTTATACTCATCCTCCATCAACCCTCAATATCCTTTAATCGATACCTTTAGGGGTAGTTCCTTCGTCTCTTGGCATCTTTCCTTGCAAACCCCTTAGGGTCACTCGAGAAGCCTCCCTTGTGTTGGACTTGTCCATCACTAAAACAAGTGATATATATACTGAGGTGGCAATGATAGGTGTCCCCAGTTGTGTCACACATTTGTTGTTTAGTTTGGGATTTTCCCAAACTAAACAGATCCAACAACCAATCTATACCCCCTTGCAAAGTTTTTCATCCACAGATTGGTGGAAGTAGATCTTGTTAACATCCTTTTGGAACGATATTCCTCAACCTGGAGGAATATGTATTCAAGGAAATCTTTTGTTGCAAAGCGTATGGATCAATTTCTTCTTTCAGAATCCTTTCTTGAAGAAAACCTATGAGTGTGCCAATGGGTTTCTTCATGAGGGTACTCAGATCACAACCCAATTCTTCTTGATTTGCAACCCTGCTCTTGGGAACTCCCAATCCCATTTGAATTAAACTCAAGCTAGATGGAAGACCCCTATTTCATTTCATCCATTCAAACTTCATGTGTGCCCTTCAATTCTACCCAGTGAGAGTCCCCATCCATCCAATTCCTGGAAAATTTAAAAAGGGCCAAAGGTGAAACTATAAAATGGAATAAGGAAAAGAGGATCCGTGAAGATCTGGAGCTTTAGAACATCAAAGAAAAGATCCAATATTGGTTGGAAAAGGAGGGACAAGGTCCAATATCTGACAAAAAAAAATAAGAATTAAAATCCATGGAAAAGGAGAAAAGAGTAATCTTATTAGACAAGGAACGAGAGTGGAGACTCAAAAGTAGAGATCTCTAGCTACATGTTGGAGATGAAAATACAATTTTTTAATTCACACACCATTAGAAATCCATTAACCCTATTTGGGCCATGGATAAACATGATGGTACAAAGGACACCTCATTTGAATAAAATTTTGAGGTGGGCTCAAATCACTTTAAGCTTTTGTTCCAAGAAGACCGTAGAGAAAAAAATGATGCCATCCTTCAAGTTGCTATTTATTTTTCTATATTTATAAATCAAGAAGAGAATGAGAAACTTATGGAATAATTTACAAGACAAGAATTTTTGCATATGCTACAGATTTTCCGAAAAGATAAGAGCCTTGGGCCAAATGGGCTCACAACTGAATTTTTCTTGAGTTGCTTTGATTTTTTAGGGGATGATCTCTTAAAAATGGAGGAATATTCTATATCTATGGGATATGTACTAGCCAAAATTAATTCCACCTTTATAGCTCTGATCCCAAAATATGATAATCCCCTCTCTTTCAACCACTTCACGCCTATATCCTTGTGCAACAACATCTACAAAATTATCTCAAAATTGATATCTATTAGGCTGAAGGATATTCTTTTCAAAAAACCTTCCTTGGAACAATTATCTTTCTCAAAGGATGCTAGATTCCTGAAGCCATTGGCCTAGCTCAAGAAAGGATCCATTCCATCCATACAAAAAAACTCAAGGTTGTCACTTTAAAGGTGGACCTATCAAAATCCTTCGATGGGGTGAGTTAGATATATATAAGTCTGGTACTCATACATATAGGCTTCATACATTCCTTTGTGTCATGGGTCCTCAACTGCATCAACTCAACATCATTTTCTCTATTGATAAATGGATCTACCACGCCATTCTTCATATCCAAGAAGAGACTTAGGAAAGGATTCCCACTCTTCCCCATCCTCTTCCTACTAGTAGCAGAAGGTATAAGCCATCTTATCCACAGTTCTATCATGTTTGGTCTCTTCAAATTTTTTTTTATCAATCCCAGATCCCCACTCTCTTGTCTCCTTTTTGTGGATGACATTCTTATATTTTGTGAAGGAAAGATTTGATATGTGGATCACCTAAAAGAATTCTTCTCCATCTTTTTCCTTACAACAAGCATGCAAATAAATCTGAAAAAATATTCTCTCTCCACTTGGGGATTATCTGAGCAAGAAATCCATTATATCTCCAAATTATTAAATATTTATATTGGTTTTGTTGGATCTAGTTTGGAATACATTCGCTTCTCTCTAAAATCCAACAACTACTGCAAAAATGATTAGATGTGGCTTCTTTCCAAAGTGGAGAAACAGATCCATGCCTTATGCAATTGTTGGCTCCCTAGAGAGGGAATATTGGTGTTGGTAAAGTAAATATTGGAAGCCATTCTATTTTACCAGGTCACCTTGGCCTAGATCCCAAAAGGGATATTGGGAAGAATTCAACAAATCTCTTAAAAATTTCTATGGTCAGGATTAGAGGACGAAAAATCTCTAGTCTTGGCCTCCCAAAAAATATTGGAAACCAAAAAAACACTTGGAGGTTGGGGCTTGAAATTTTTTTCCTCTTGTTTAAATCCTTGGCAATGAATAATGTATGGTGGCTAGTGGAGGGTGTAGGACTATTTGACTTATGGGTTGACCCAGGTTCTACCTTAGTTCTCCAAAAAAAACTTATGACCATCGACCCATCTAGTAAACCAGAAGTCTACACCACGCATAGAGTGCATACCGCAATCTCACCTGAGATGGTTTATTGGTGATTGTAGGACTCATATGTCTACAATCATGGAAGGGGTTTGGGGGATGTTATTTCTTACTTCTTATGATTTCTCCTTAACCATGCATTTTATTCTACTATTCATCAGATCAATTCATTCATTTTAATCTAATGCACAATGAAAATAAATAATCAATTCATATATCTAACCATTCAATGATAACTACAGAATTGATAACACATTAGCACACATTACACACATGTTTTTATCATGTTTCACCCCCTAGGGATACGTCCACAAATATCTTCTACTTCTTTATTATTATTCTTCAAAGAGCGATGCACTCATTACATCAGAGTAGTGAGTAGTGAGGCGCACCAGGATCACACCAATATCCACATCTTGTGACCTAAACCTCAGTTAATCCTACCTTATCCGAGCAATACAACTCTCAAAAAAGACTTCCAATCCCAAAAACTTAAAAAAGGTTCTCCAAAATAGACTTGTCGCACTAACTCTCTAAAAACTCGATGATTATTCTAATCCTATCATCTAACCCATATCCATCATTTATATTAAAAAAATGGGTTAGAAACCCTTACAATCCATCCCCAAAACCCTAAACCCAACTAGGCTAAGTTTGTCCACATTTGCATCGGATTTCTGCAAATCTTACCGCATGCGCTCCTTTTTCTCAAAATGTGGCACATTTTTCTGCCTCGCTTTTTTCACTGTTCTCCAAACCCGCCTTATCCAATAGGCCCCCAATATGAGCCTGTGGCTCATCCTGAGCCACGTTAGTCTTAGTGCACCTTCTAGAGCACTACCTCCAAGGCATGAAACTGTTTTTATAATTCTGACACTTTCTCTTTGGCCTCTGTGCTCTTCCTTACTAATTTCTCCAATCCATGTGTTGTTATGTGCTATGCCATCACTTCTCTTCTTTATGTGAACACCTTTTCCCATTTTCCCTTTTCTGTTTGGAGCTCGTCGATCACCCCTTCTACTTGTTGCTAAAATGGATCCAAATGAGCTTGTGTTGCTTGTTTTTTCTCCTACAATAACTTTGCGTCTGCATGTAAGTTCTTTAGTTCCTGCGTTGCCTTCATTCCAAGGGATATGTCCATGGTTTTTTTTCTTTTCTTCAAGTCCTAAACCTCCACGTTCAATGTTTCCTCCCTCTTCTCCAACTGTTGGATTTTTTCGTCCTCTTGTAGGCTTGTCCACATCTGTACAGTCCTGTTATATAGTTCTACCACTTCTTTAACCTCTTGCGCTATGCTCTCTACGTGCAAATTAGCCTCTTGTTCCCTTTTCTCTCTCACCTCTAGAGGTGTGCTTAGAGTTAACTTATTTTTTAGCTCCGCTATTTCTTGCTTGTACCTCTCCATGGTCTGTGCAATTTGTTGTATCTTCACTTATGTTGTAACCTCATGTTCCTGCACGCAGTCAGGTATACTCATGTATACCTATGTGATATTCTTCTCCAAATTTTTGACACACTGCTTCTCTTCCTTCTTTTTCAGCGTGATTTGTTCAGATGTCACTTATAGAATCTCCTTCACTTCGCGGTCGATTTCTGGGTTGGTGGCATCCACCCTAGCTCTAGATTTCACTTCCTGCATGACACTTCCTTGCAGTCCATATAAGGATTTTGTGGGTATTTTTTCCATGAAAAACTCCATAAGCTCCACATATTTTTATTGGTCTATGTGTTGTCTATTCATCCATATCCAACATGTCTTGTGTGACTTTGAATCTATCACTGCTCACTACTCATGTATTCACGGTCTCTTCATGCTCCTTTTGTGCTAATGCTTCATGTTCTTTCTTTGTCTACCACATTGTTGGATGATGCGCTATTTTTATTTGTAGTATCTGCAATATGGCGTGTACCTCTACCATTGTTTCCATGATCTCCTCCTTTTTTTCCTTTGCTACGCATACTACATCCTCTCCTCTGTATTGGACTTTTTCTACTACTATCTCGACATCGTCCTCCGTGATAGTGATTTTTGGAGGATTTTCATGATACTTCATCTTTTTTTTTTATTTCGGCCTCATGTGATCCCATTCGCTTCTTATTTTGGGTTGAGGTATGTGCCTTAGTTTTCATGTTTGTTGTTTCCACATCTTTTACTTCCTGTGGATGATAAATATCCTTCTCTCCAACTCCTTTGACCTCTATCCTTGAGACTGTCTCTTTCTTCTTGGGATTTTTGTTGGTTGCGCTACTACTTGAAGCTTAGCCATGCTTTGCAGCCTTCCTATCATTTTCAGTTGGATTGCCTGTCTTTTTCAATGTTCCTGCCTCTGCTGGCTCCTTATGTTTGGCTCCTTTCATTGTTGTTGGAACTTTCCACTACATAGGCCAATCTTTCACAATCCAGTCTACCTCTTCACTTGATGTGAAATATCTCATTTCCAACCACTTCTTCTTTGGGTCCCTTGTGGCCTGGATCCATAAATGATGTCTTGATGCTTTAAAATTTAGAATGCCTTCATTCTCTTGCGCCACTTCCACTGAGATCTTCCAGACATTGGTTGTTGTTTGTTTCATATTCTCAAAGAACAATGATAATATTGTGTTGTTAGCTTGTTGGTTCTTGGGGTTCTTTTCTTGCCACAATGTTTTGTAGTGCATTGTATAAAATTTTTCCTTCCTGTCTAGAAAAGAGGAAAACTTTGGCTCCTGACATCCCAAAAATGCAATTAGAATTAGCAACCAGGAGTAATGGATTTTTGTTCCATTATCCTGGGCATTGATGCAGGAGCATCATCATCGTCATTTAATGAGGCAAGGTGGAAGACGACTCAACATCCAACAAAATGCACTTAACTGGTTTGGATTCCAAGGAGGGTGCGTCACTTTAAATTTTAAAATAATTGTAATTAAATATTCCATGAGATCTTGAATCTAGAGCCATTGTATGTGCTCCAAGAGATTGTATTTTCCTTTAATGTTTGTAGGATTGTACACATTTTGAGCGTTGACTCATATCTAAAGTGTAATTATTCATTTATTGTAATAATCTTAGTGGTAGGATTTTTTAATTGTGATATGAAAGCACTAGAATAGTCTCGAGGGAAGGCTTGAGAAGCCTCCTCATGTATAAATCAATGTAATATATGCCCAAAAGAGGTTGTTGTAGATGTTCAAAGAAGGAGCTGAAAGCTGTTGAGAGTTGCTCAAACCCTTGTAAATATTTTTTGAAGGAATATAGAAGAAGAGAATTTCTTTCAAATTTTTGATCTTGCTTGTCTCTGAGTAACTGGGTAAATGTTATGTTATTTATCTCTGCATTTATGTGTGTGTGAATCTAAATGTTTAGTTGAATGAATCCTTAATGTTAATTTAAGTTTGAATTGTTTCTCTTCTGAAATATCGGTGTAAGGAGTGCACAGTTCCCACACAAGGAGTGTGAAGGCCGAACCATTACAGGTTTAGAAGCTTTGGAGAGATTGCATTAGTGTATGCAGAGTGAGAGCAAGGAGTGTGCCTATAATCATAGGAGTATAAAATATTAGAGGGGAGAGTAGTGCAAAGAGTGCATGGGGTCAATGCTTTGTTAAGGGTATAAAAGCTAGGAGGAGAGATAGCGCAAGGAGTGTGCAGGTGAATTTTATACGTCCCAAGCTCGGGAGGGAAGTACAAGGTGTGCATGAGAGTTCAAGTCATCTAAGTGACAAAGCTTGAGGAGGGATAACGAGAGTATGTCCCCAAGAAAACTAAATCTCTTTGTTAAAAAGTGAGCGGACGAGAGATGTTTGGGAGGTTTCAATATCCCTCATAGTCATTGGATCAAGAGAAGGATCACGAATGTTAAAACCCCCAATTCCTTTGGACTTCACTGCTTTGATAGTTTTTAAGTGTTTGTTGTAAAGGACAAGAAATCCATGAAGCTCGAAGTCCTGTAGTGAATTTACACGTTAGATCACTAGGAGAAGTACGAGTCGTTGGATCCTTGAGTGGTTTGGCGATTCATCACTGTGGGAGAAGTTGGTCATTGTTGTGCATAGTGAAGAATTCCTTGAAGTACTGAATTCTAGAGGAAATCTTAATTGTTGGTTGTCGTGTACACGTGTCTGCAGATTATCTAGTATTCATAAATCCATATATCTGGAGGATTGTGAATGAAGGTGGATTTGGCATGAAAATTCCCAAAGTCCCGAAGCCTGGAGTAAATCTGGACTGTTCTTTGTTGAGTACATGTGGAACATGGATCTCCACCCTTCGCCAATTCGAAATTCGACAGTTCAGGAGTTTAGTGGTATTTAGGAGCCAAAAGTCCCAAGGCCCGAAGTTTCGGAGTGGATCATAGTAATTGGATATTGGAGCAATGTGAGTCATCAATTTTAGTTCGTTGTTCGACAATTCATAGGTGTTGCATGTTGGAGGCATAGAAAGTCCCAATCTCGAAGTCCCAGAGTTCCTTTTGGTCGTAGATCTTGGCAAGAAATTGGAATGTTGATCCTTTAACTATTTGGGAGTTCGCCAGTTCGACGTTCGAGAGATTTGGAGTGTTTGTGGGCATATATTTCCAAGATCGAAGCTCCGGATAAGTGCCTTTTAGTTGCGTGCTTGGTTCCAAGCCATGGTCATATACAATTTCCACCGAAGTTAGTGCCTTCAAAATATTAAGCCCTAGGTTTTAGGACCAAGGTCACGTGAAGATTCTGCTAGAGTAAAAATACCCTTGTGAAGACAAATTTTCGCATAGGAGAAGAAGAAAATACATGTGGTAAAGAATTATAAGGGTTCTGTGGGGATTTGAGAGCCACTTCGACTCCTGTGTAAATAAATCCTAGACCGGGAGGTGACATGAGCCCCCTAGGAGGGGTGGGGGTTTGCATCATTTGGTATCATATCACAGATAACATTTTGTCTGATACCATCATTTCGTATCAAAGAGGGAATAAGCTCTATGAGAAAAAATACTTAGAGTCATGTTGTCAGGAAGACGCAGGGAAAAACTTGTAGTCAATGCAGTTATGGAGGAGGAGGTGAGACAACTTGTGCAAGTTTGGATGTTATGGAAACATCACAAAGGAGAGAACCAGAGGCTAGTGATTTCAGTGAATATGAAAGTGAATATATAGAAGAAGAAGAAGTTGTAGGAGAGAAAGCAACAAAGGAGAAATTGTTGAGAGTTTTTGTCAAGCTGGGAACCAGAGAAAAGATGGAAGTCTCGATGTATGAAGGTAATTTGAATGTAGAAGAATTTCTTGACCGGATAAGTTCTTTAGACAAGTATTTTGACTATAAGGAGATTGATGATGAGAAGAAAGTAAGGCATGTGGTGACCATATTGAAGGGACATGAAACTTTATGGTGGGACAATTTGAAAGATGACAAAAGGAGAAAAGGTAAGTCCATGATTAAGAGTTGGGATATTAAGAGGAGGCCCACACAGTTGTGAGCCAAAGAAATATTCAAGAGGAGCATTCAGATACCACACTCACTCATTGGGAGAAGGAGTTGAATATGTTGGAGGATTGGTTAACCATACAAATATAGAAGAAGACTACCAGAGGGATGCAATCATGAAGAATAGCAAAGGAAACCTTCAGGAAGGTAAAATTCCCGAGGAAGAAAAGAAGAAAGAGAAGAAACCAGTGGATAACAGAAACAACCTACAAAAAAACAATTATTAGGAGAGCAAGAGAAAGTTGTAGCAAAAGAGCCAACCAGAGGATAGTATGGACAAGGAAATTATGGAGTTGAGAGGGTTGGTAGAAAGGTTAGCTAAGAAGACAAGAGAAGACTATGGTGGTAAGCTCAATAAATCTCTACAACATATGATTAGGAGACCAGGATAAAATCTTGCAACAACAGGAGAACGAAGAAAACAACAACAACAGAAAGGAAGTGAAGCAAATGGACAACTCCAAGTCAAAATTTGGGACCCTAGAGGTTCTCAACAACAACAACAACAACAACAGAGACATGAGCAGGAGCTTGTGATTTTTTTCAGCAGAGGAGTATGATGCAGGAGCATCATTGTCATCATTTAATGAGGTAAGGTGGAAGACAACTCAACCTCCAGTGCAACGCACTTAAACAGTTTGGATTCCAAGGAGGGCACGTCACTTTAAATTTTGAAAGAATTGTAATTAAATATCCGATGAGATCTTGAAGCTAGAGCCATTGTATGTGCTCCATGAGATTGTACTTTCCTTTAATTTTTGTAGGATTGTACTAATGTTGAGCGTCAACTCATATCTAAATTATAACTATTCATTTATTGTAATAATCTTAGTGGTAGGATGCTTTAATTGTGATATGAAAGAACTAGAATAGTCTGGAGGGAAGGATCGATAAGCTCCCTCATTTATAAATCAATGTAATCTGTGCCCAAAAGAGGTTGTTGTAGATGTTGAAAGAAGAAGCTGAAAGTTGTTGAGAGCTACTGAAACCCTTGTAAATATTTGTTGAAGGAATATAGA
>JASDQU010103172.1:367094-379961 GCA_032191745.1 Picea mariana | reverse complement strand
CATCATTTTCTCTATTGATAAATGGATCTACCACCCCATTCTTTATATCCAAGAAGAGACTCAGGAAAGGATTCCCACTCTCCCCCCTCCTCTTCCTACTAGTAGCAGAAGGTATAAGCCATCTTATCCACAATTCTATCATGTTTGGTCTCTTCAAATTTTTTTTGATCAATCCCAGATCCCGACTCTCTTGTCTCCTTTTTGTGGATGACATTCTTATATTTTGTGAAGGAAAGATTTGATATGTGGATCACCTAAAATAATTCTTCTCCATCTTTTTCCTTACAACAAGCATGCGAATAAATCTGAAAAAATCTTCTCTCTCCACTTGGGTATTATCTGAGCAGGAAATCCATTATATCTCCAAATTATTAAATATTTATATTGGTTTTGTTGGATCTAGTTTGGAATACATTCACTTCTCTCTAAAATCCAACAGCTACTACAAAAATGATTGGATGTGGCTTCTTTCCAAAGTGGAGAAACAGATCCACGCCTTATGTAATTGTTGGCTCCCTAGAGAGGGAATATTGGTGTTGGTAAAGTAAATATTGGAAGCCATTCTATTTTACCAGGTCACCTTGGCCTAGATCCCAAAAGGGATATTGGGAAGAATTCAACAAATCTCTTAAAAATTTCTATGGTCAGGATTAGAGGACGAAAAATCTCTAGTCTTGGCCTCCCAAAAAATATTGGAAACCAAAAAAAAACTTGGAGTTTGGGGCTTGAAATTTTTTTCCTCTTGTTTAAATCCTTGGCAATGAATAATGTATGGGGGCTAGTGGAGGGTGTAGGACTGTTGGACTTATGGGTTGACCCAGGTTCTACCTTAGTTCTCCAAAAACAACCTTATGACCATTAGCCCTTCTAGTAAACCAGAAGGCTACACCGCGCATAGAGTGCATACCGCAATCTCACCCGAGATGGTTTATGGGTGATTGCAGGACTCATATGTCTACAGTCATGGAAGGGGTTTGGGGGATGTTATTTCTTACTTTTTCTGATTTTTACTTAACCATACATTTTATTCTACTATTCATCAGATCCATTCATTCATTTTAATATAGTGCACAATGTAAATAAATCATCTAGTCATATATCTAACCATTCAATGATAACTACAGAATTGATAACACATTAGCACACATTACACACATGTTTTTACCATGTTTCACCCCCTGGGGATACGTCCACAAAGATCTTCTACTTCTTTATTATTATTCATCAAAGAGTGATGCACTCATTACATCAAAGTAGTGAGTGGTGAGGTGCACCAGGATCACACCAATATCCACATCTTGCGACCTAAACCTTAGTTAATTCTACCTTATCCGAGCAATACAACTCTCAAAACAGACTTCCAATCCAAAAAACTTCAAAAAGGTTCTCCAAAATAGACTTGTCGCACTAACTCTCTAAAAACTCGATGATTATTCTCCTCCTATCATCTAACCCATATCCATTATTTATATTAAAAAAATGGGTTAGAAACCCTTACAATCCACCCCCAAAACCCTAACCCCAACTAGGCTATGTTTGTCCACATTTGCATCGGATTTCTGCAAATCTTACCGCATGCGCTCCTTTTCCTTAAAATGTGGCACGTTGTTCTGCCTCGCTTTTTTCACTATTCTCCAAACCTGCCTTATCCAACAGACCCCCAACATGAACCTGTGGCTCATCCTGAGCCACGTTAGCCTTAGTGCACCTTCTAGAGCGCTACCTCCAACGCATGAAACTGCTTTGATAATTCTGACACTTTCTCTTTGGCCTTTGTGCTCTTCCTTACTAATTTCTCCAATCCATGTGTTGTTATGTGCTATTCCATCACTTATCTTCTTTATGTGAATGCCTTTTCCCATTTTCCCTTTTTTGTTTGGAGCTCATCGATCATCCCTTCTACTTGTTGCTGAAATGGCTCCAAATGAGCTTGTGTTGCTTGTTTTTTCTCCTACAATAACTTTGCGTCTGCATGTAAGTTCTTTAGTTCCTGCGTTGCCTTGATTCCAAGGGATATGTCCATGGTTTTTTGTCTTTTCTTCAAGTCCTAAACCTCCACGTTCAGTGTTTCCTCCCTCTTCTCAAACTGTTGGATTTTTTTGTCCTCTTGTAGGCTTGTCCACATCTGTACAGTACTGTTATATAGTTCTACCACTTCTTTAACCTCCTGCGCTATGCTCTCTACATGCAAAGTAGCCTCTTGTTCCCTTTTATCTCTCATCTCTAGAGGTGTGCTCAGAGTTAACTTATTTTTTATCTCCACTATTTCTTGCTTATACCTCTCCATGGTCTGCGCAATTTGTTGTATCTCCACTTATGTTGTAACCTCATGTTCCTGCATGCAGTCGAGTATACTCATGTATACCTATGTGATATTCTTCTCCAAATTTTCAGCACAATGCTTCTCTTCCTCCTTTTTCAGTGTGATTTGTTCAGATGTCACTTATAGAATCTCCTTCACTTCGCGGTCGATTTCTGGGTTGGTGGCATCCACCCTAGCTCTAGATTTCACTTCCTGCATGACACTTCCTTGCAGTCCATATAAGGATTTTGTGGGTATCTTTTCCATGACCAACTCCATAAGCTCCACATATTTTACTGGTCTATGTGTTGTCTATTCATCCATATCCAACATGTCTTGTGTGACTTTGAATCTGTCACTGCTCACTACTCATGTATTCATGGTCTCTTCATGCTCCTTTTGTGCTAATGTTTCATGTTCTTTCTCTGTCTACTACATTGTTGGATGATGCGCTATTTTTATTTGTAGTATCTACAATATGGCGTGTACCTCTACCATTTTTTCCATGATCTCCTCATTTTTTTCCTCTGCTACGCGTACTACATCCTCTCCTCTGTATTGGACTTTTTTTGCTACTGTATCGACATCGTCCTCTGTGATAGTGATTTTTGGAGGATTTTTATGATACTTCATCTTTTTTGTGATTTCGGCCTCATGTGATCCCATTCGCTTCTTAGTTTGGGTTGAGGTCTGTGTCTTAGTTTTCATCTTTGTTGTTTCCCCATCTTTTACTTCCTGTGGATGATAAATATCCTTCTCTCCAACTCCTTTGACCTCTGTCCTTGAGACTGTCTCTTTCTTCTTGGGATTTTTGTTGGCTGCGCTACTGCCTGAAGCTTAGCCATGCTCTATAGCCTTCCTATCATTTTCAATTGGATTGCTTGTCTTTTTCAATGTTCTTGCCTCTGCTGGCTCCTTAGGTTTGTCTCCTTTCTTTGTTTTTGGAACCTTCCACTACATGGGCCAATCTTTCACAATCCATTCTACCTCTTCCCTTGATGTGAAATATCTCATTTCCAACCACTTCCTCTTTGGGTCCCTTGTGGCCTGGATCCATAAATGATGTCTTGATGCTTTAAAATTTAGAATGCCTTCATTCTCTTGCACCACTTCCACTGAGATCTTCCAGACATTGGTTGTTGTTTGTTTCATATTCTCAAAGAACAATGAGAATATTGTGTTGTTAGCTTGTTGGTTCTTGGGGTCCTTTGCTTGCCACAATGTTTCGTAGTTCATTGCATAAAAATTTCCCTTCCTGTCTAGAAAAGAGGAAAACTTTGGTTCCTGACATCCCAAAAATGCGATTAGAATTAGAAACCAGGAGTAATGGATTTTCGTTCCATTATCCTAGGCATTGATGCAGGAGCATCATCGTCATCATTTAATGAGGTAAGGTGGAAGACGACTCAACATCCAACAAAACGCACTTAACTGGTTTGGATTCCAAGGAGGGTGCGTCACTTTAAATTTTAAAATAATTGTAATTAAATATTCCATGAGATCTTGAAGCTAGAGCCATTGTATTTGCTCCAAGAGATTGTATTTGCCTTTAATGTTTGTAGGATTGTACACATTTTGAGCACTGACTCATATCTAAAGTGTAATTATTCATTTATTGTAATAATCTTAGTGGTAGGATTATTTAATTGTGATATGAAAGCACTAGAATAGGCTCGAGGGAAGGCTTGAGAAGCCCCCTCATGTATAAATCAATGTAATATATGCCCAAAAGAGGTTGTTGTAGATGTTGAAATAAGGATTTGAAAGCTGCTGAGAGCTACTCAAACCCTTGTAAATATTTGTTGAAGGAATATAGAAGAAGAGAATTGCTTTCAAATTTTTGATCTTGCTTGTCTCTGAGTAACTGGGTAAATGTTATGTTATTTATCTCTGCGTTTACGTGTGTGTGAATATAAATGGTTAGTTGAATGAATCCTTAATGTTAATTTAAGTTTGAATTGTTTCTCTTCTGAAATATTGGTGCAAGGAGTGCATAGTTCCCACACAAGGAGTGTGAAGGTCGAACCGTTACAGGTTTAGAATCTCAGGAGATATTGTGTAAGTGTATGCAGAGCAAGTGCAAGGAGTGCACCTATAATCATAGGAGTATAAAATATTAGAGGGGATACTAGTGCAAAGAGTGCATGGGGTCGAAGCATTGTTAAGGTTATAAAAGCTCAGAGAAGAGATAGAACAAGGAGTGTGCAGGTGACTTTTATAAGTCCCAAGCTTGGGAGGGAAGTGCAAGGTGTGCGTGAGAGTTCAAGTCATCTAAGTGACAAAGCTCAAGGAGGGATAGCGAGAGGAAGTCCCCAAGGAAACTAAATCTCTTTGTTTAAAAGTGAGCAGATGAGAGATGTTTGGGAGGTATCAATATCCTTCACAGTCATTGGATCAAGAGAAGGATCATGAATGTTAAACCCCTAAGTCCTTTGGACTTCACTGCTTTGACAGTTTTTAAGTGTTTGTTGTAAAGGACGAGAAATCCCTGAAGCCCGAAGTCGTGGAGTGAATCTACACCTTAGATCACTGGGAGAAGTACGAGTCATTGGATCCTCGAGTGGTTCGACAATTCATCACTCTGGGAGAAGTTGGTCGTTGTTGTGCATAGTGAAGAATTCCCTGAAGTCCTGAATTCCAGAGGAAATCCTAATTGTTGGTTGTCATGTACACGTGTTTGCAGATTATCTAGTATTCATAAATTCATATATCCGAAGGATTGTGAATTAAGGTGGATTTGGCATGAAAATTCCTGAATTCCTAAAGCCCAGAGTAAATATGGACCATTTTTTGTTGAGTACACATGGACCATGGATCTCCACCCTTCGCCAATTCGACATTCGACAGTTCAGAAGTTTAGTGGTATTTAGGAGACAGAAGTCCCAAAGCCCAAAGTTTTGGAGTGGATCATAGTCATTGGATATTGGAGCAATGTGAGTCATCGATTTTAGTTCATTGTTTGACAATTCATAGGTGTTGCATGTTGGAGGCATAGAAGGTCCCAAATCTTGGAGTCCCGGAGTTCCTTTTGGTCATAGATGTTGGCAAGAAATTGGAACCTTGATCCTTGAACTATTTGGGAGTTCGCTAGTCCGACATTCGAGAGATTTGGAGTGTGTTGTGGGCATATATTTCCAATCTCGAAGCTCCAGATAAGTGCCTTTTAGCTGCGTGCTTGGTTCCAGCCCATGGTCATATGCAATTTCCACCGAAGTTAGCGCCTTCAAAATATTAAGCCCCAGGTTTTAGGACTGAGGTCACGTGAAGATTCCGCTAGAGTAAAAATACCCTCGTGAACACAAATGTTCGCATAGGAGAAGAAGAAAATACATGTGGTGAAGAATTATAAGGGTTATGTGGGGATCTGAGAGCCACTTCAGCTCCTGTGTAAATAAATCCTAGACCGGGAGGTGACACGAGCCCCCTAGGAGGGGTGGGGGTTTGCATCATTTGGTATCAGATCACAGATAACATTTTGTCTAATACCATCATTTCATATTAAAGAGGGAATAATCTCTATGAGAAGAAATACTTAGAGTCATGTTGTTGGGAAGACGCGGGGAAAAACTTGTAGTCAATGCAGTTATGGAGGAGGAGATGAGACAACTTTGTGCAAGTTTGGATGTTGTGGAAACATCACAAAGGAGAGAACCAGAGGCTAGTGATTTTAGTGAATAAGAAAGTGAATATATAGAAGAAGAAGAAATTGTAGGAGAGAAAGCAACAAAGAAGAAATTTTTGAGAGTTGTTGTCAAGCTGGGAACCAGAGAAAAGATGGAAGTCTCGATGTATGAAGGTAATTTGAATGTAGAAGAATTTCTTGACCGGATAAGTTCTTTAGACAAGTATTTTGACTATAAGGAGATTGATGATGAGAATAAAGTAAAGCATGCGGTGACCAGATTGAAGGGACATGTAGCTTTATGGTGGGACAATTTGAAAGATGACAAAAGGAAAAAAGGTAAGTCCATGATTAAGAGTTGGGATATTAAGAGGAGGCCCACACAGTTGTGAGCCAAATAAATATTCAAGAGGAGCATTCAAATACCACACTCACTCATTGGGAGAAGGAGTTAAGATGTTGGAGGATTGGTTAAACCATACAAATATAGAGGAAGACTACTAGAGGGATGCAATCATGAAGAATAGAAAAGGAAACCTTCAGGAAGGTAAAAGTCCTGAGGAAGAAAAGAAGAAGGAGAAGAAACTGGTGGATAACAGAAACAACTTACAACAAAACAATTATTAGGAGAGCAAGAGAAAGTTGCAACAAAAGAGCCAACCAGAGGATAGTATGGACAAGGAAATTATGGAGTTGAGAGGGTTGGTAGAAAGGTCAGCTAAGGAGACAAGAGAACAATGTGGTGGTAAGCTCAATAAATCCCTGCAACATATGATTAGGAGACCAAGATAAAATATTGCAACAACAGGAGAACGAAAACAACAACAACAACAGAAAGGAAGAGAAGCAAATGGACAACTCTGAGTCAAAATTTGGGACCCTAGAGGATCTCAACAACAACAACAACAGAGACATGCGGAGGAGCTTGTGATTTTTTTCAGTAGAGGAGTATGATGTAGGAGCATCACCATCATCATTTAATGAGGCAAGGTGGAAGACAACTCAACATCCAGCACAACACACTTAAATGGTTTGGATTCCAAGGAGGGCACATCACTTTAAGTTTTGAAAGCATTGTAAATAAATATCCGATGAGATCTTGAAGCTAGAGCCATTGTATGTGCTCCATGAGATTGTACTTTCCTTTAATTTTTGTAGGATTGTAGAAATGTTGAGCGTCAACTCATATCTAAAGTGTAATTATTCATTTATTGTAATAATCTTAGTGGTAAGATGCTTTAATTGTGATATGAAAGAACTAGAATAGTCTCGATGGAAGGATCGATAAGCTCCCTCATGTATAAATCAATATAATCTGTGCCCAAAAGAGGTTTTTGTAGATGTTGAAAGAAGAAGCTGAAAGTTGTTGAGAGCTACTGAAACCCTTGTAAATATTTGTTGAAGGAATATAGAAGAAGAGAATTGCTTTCAAATTTTTGAGATTGCTTGTCTCTGAGTAACTGGGTAAATGTTATGTTATTTATCTCTGTGTTTATGTGTGTGTGCATCTAAATGGTTGGTTGAATGAATCCTTAATGTTAATTTAAGTTTCAATTATTTATCTTCTGAAATATCAGTGCAAGGAGTGCACAGTGCCCACACAAGGAGTGCGAAGGTTGAACCGTTATAGGTTTAGAAGTTGACGGGAGATTGTGTAAGTGTATGCAAAGCAAGCACAAGTAGTGCGCCTATACTCATAGGAGTATAAAAGCTCAGAGGGAAGACCAGTTCAAAGAGTGCATAGGGTCGACACTTTTTTAAGTGTATAAAATCTTAGAGGAGAGATAGCACAAGGAGTGCTTAGGTGAATTTTATAAGTCCCAAGATTAGAAGGGAAGCACAAGGTGTGCACCAGAGTTCAATTCATCTAAGTGACAAAGCTCTAGGAGGGATAGTGATAGTAAGTCCCCAAGGAAAATAAATCTCTTTGTTTAAAAGTGAGTGGACAAGATCTATTTGGGAGGTATCAAGATCCATCATAGTCGTTGGATCAAGAGAAGGAGCTCGAACATTAAACCCCCAAGTCCTTTGGACTTCACTGCTTCGACAATTTTTAAGTGTTTGTTGTAAAGGAGGAAAAATCCTCGAAGCCCGAATTTCTGGAGTGAATATACACTGTAGATCATTGGGATAATTACAATCCATTAGATCCCCGAGTGGTTTAGTAATTTAGCACTCCGGGAGAAGTTGGTCGTTTTTGCGCATAGTGAAGAATTCCCCGAAGTCCCTAATTTCGGAGTAAATCCTGACCGTTGGCTTTCGAGTACATGTGTCCGCAAATTATCGAATATTCATAAATCCAACTATTCAAAGAGTTGTGAGTGAAGGTGGATTTGACATGAAAATTCCTGAAGTCCTGAAGCCCAGAGTAAATCTAGACCATTCATTGTTGAGTACACGTGGACCATGGATATTCACCCTTCGCCAATATGGCATTTGGAAGTTCGGGATTTTAGTGGTGATTAGGAGCCAAAAGTCCCAAAGCCTAGATTTCTAGAGTGGATCATAGCCATTGGTTGTTGGAGGAATGTGAGTAGTTTATTTTAGTTTGACATTCGACAGTTCAGAAGTGTTATGTGTTGGAGGTTTAGAAAGTCTCGAAGACCGGAGTCCAGGAGTTCCTTTTGGCCGTATATTTTGGCAAGAAACTAGACCATTGATCCCTGAACTGTTCAATAGTTCACCAATTCGATGTTTGAGCGATTTGGAGTGTGTTGTGGAAAAATCTTCTAAATCCCAAAGATCTGTATAAGTGCCTTTTATTTGATCGCTTGGTTCTAGCCCATGGTCAAATGTGATTTCTACCGAAGTTAGAAGCTTCAAAAATATTAATCCCCAGGTTTTAGACCTGAGGTCATGTGAAGACTCCACTGGAGTAAAAATACCCTCGCAAACATGAATTTTCACGCAGGAGAAGAAGAAAAGGCTTGTGGTAAATAATTCTAAGGGTTTTGTGGGGACCTGAGAGCCACTTTGTCTCTTGTGTAAATCAATCCTAGTCTAGGAGGTCGCACAAGCCCACTAGGAGGGGTGGGGGTTTGCATCAGGAATCTCTACAATCTACCATAAATTGATTTAACAGATATAGTGCCTAGCTGAAAACTATGCCCTTTGTGCACTGTGCATCTATTGTTATCACTCTTGTTGGGGCTTATTCCTTTCTGCACTTTCTCAACACTTTGAAGGCCATCATTTTTGTAGAAAAATTTGTTCCTGATCGTTAATGTCTTTGATGATTAATTCTCAAGTTCCCCTGTTTGTCCCAGACTGTGTTTTTAATTCCTTTGCGATATCTTATCCCTGGATTTGTTGTCCAAGTAGTCCTCTAGATTTACTCCACTGGTAGGAAATCCTGTGATTCTTTCTATGAGATCCACGTGGATGGGGACTATCCTATCCATCCACAAGATACCTCCATGTAACCTAGCCAATAATTGTTTCACACAGTCCCACATTTTTACTGTTCCCAAAATGCGGTATATCCAACAGATTCATCACACCTGAATTATAAGGACCTGTGACCCACTGCGCGGGCTCCAGAATAGGTTTCCCTAGGGAAAATTCCTCCCCCCCCATCACCCAAGTATGTAAATGTGTTGAACCTGCACAAAATATATCTAGCTAGCAAATGACATACACAATTTTATGAGAAAATATGATAAAAGAGAAGCATAATAGAAAGAATGGAATATTCTCATTAACCAAATGAATGAATGATAATTTACACATGATATACTATGTATAACTCAACTAATGCACACTAGAGGAGAATCCACTGCACCATAGTGGTGGTCTAGAGTGATCTGGACACACACTAGTAGTTATGGGAGTAAACTACCACCTAGTCTAGTCTCTCAGCCAGTTACGGGAGTGAACTACCACCTAGTTTGAGTTAACTAGTCTTGCATTCTTCAATTAATTGACTGAAAAAGAGTGAAGTGGGGAGGAGTTCAGGGAATCATTAGTAATGCACTATTTTGGTGATAATACCAAGGACAATGTGCATTAGCTGGTGATGATCCCAATGTAGCATCTAGACTCCACTCAACTGATCAAATTGAAGTGTAAATTGAAGAGAATATTCTCCCTAAACTATAGGAGATTGAATAATGAATAATAAACATAGGTAAAACATTAGGAAAAATAAATCCTAGGTGTGTATGAAGTATCTCCAACAAAGTATACTTCCTGCATGAAGTCAAGAAACTTTGTTTTATCAGTGATATCATGGTCTGCATACTTGAGCTTCGGTACCTTCCCTAGCATATCTTTTGCTGCGACTACAACACTAGGAAGATGGGGTAATGTGATTTATGTCGTGCTTGGTGCTTTCCTCTTTTGACCTGTGGCTAGGGTTTGCTCTGTGGATTCATATTTGGGTTCTTCTTCTCCTTCTCCCTCCATTTCCTGTTGAATTATGATGTCTTCCACCAGGACTTCGTTTGCACTACATTTATGTTTATTTTTGTCCTTTTCCTCTACTGTTGCAAGGTTTTGGAAACTAGGGTTCATGCTGTCGTTAGGGTTTTCTATGCTTGGACCCACTTGCACCCATTCTTTTATTGATTGTTCTTCCTATACACTGGCGGGACTAATTGATTCATTCTCATATGTTGCTGTGTCCTCAAGCTACACAAAATGCTCTGGTTCTTCCATTCATTCTTTCTCCTTGCTAGACTGTTAGGTTACTCTTATGAAACATCCAGGAGCACCGATCTTCGGGGGTGCCATTGAATTATTCTTACACTCAATTGACTGACTTATCCTCTTTCTCTATCACCATTTTCTCGCACTCTCAAGTGCTCAGTTTC
Source organism: Picea mariana (assembly GCA_032191745.1). Classification (NCBI taxonomy): domain Eukaryota; kingdom Viridiplantae; phylum Streptophyta; class Pinopsida; order Pinales; family Pinaceae; genus Picea; species Picea mariana. The sequence continues at coordinate 369,226 of JASDQU010103172.1, read as the reverse complement.
TCAAAATTCGTTAAGTGTCGAACTAACCCATGTTTTTCCCTTTTTATAAACCCGATCATTACTGTTATGTCTTGTTTTTCACTTTTTTTGGTCATTTGCGCAGTGTCTAATTTTCCTACACGTAGTCTTCCAAATTATGTCACATAATTTTCTACGCAATGTCATTCCTGAATCACTTATTCCTCCTAATTAGTGATTTTTTGTTTTTCTTCATTTTTCTATTTTTATCTTCCCTTTTCTTCTTTTAGTTCCTACTATTTACAATATGTACAAATCTACTTGATGCGTTGTAACTATTGAGAGTTAGTAGGTCGATTGTCCCTATACATTTTCAATCGACTACCATTCACCATTCCTTGCACGTCCTTTCCTATTAATTCTTGTAGTTGTACAACACCTCCATCTATGACAAACTTTATTTGATATGGTCCTAGCCAATGCATCCTAAGCTTCCCTGGGTGATGTAAAAACTTGCAGTCATAGTGTAGAACTAAATCTCCTTCCTTAAACTTCTTCTTCTTGATATGTTTGTCATTCCATGTTTGATCCTTTTCCTTATGTACCTCTTGATGGAAACCCGCCATGATGTTTTCTTCTTCTAATTCCATCAATTGATCCAATCTTTCTTGTGTTGCGTCATTTTTTGTTATCTTTGTAATTTTTCCAATGCGCAGACTTGGTATTAAGTAATCTAATGAAACTATTTCCTTCTTTCGATACACCAATCTAAAGGGTTGCTGCCCTGTTATCTTCTTGCAGGTAGTTCTATAGGACCAAAGTACTTCTAGTACCTTCAAATCCCAATCATCTATGTTTACATTGCAAATATTTGTCAAGGCATTCTCTAAAATCTTGTCGAAAGCTTTCACTATTCCATTTTCTCCAGGGTGGTAAGGAGTACTCTTTTGGTGTTAAATTCTTCAAGCATTTCCTCAATTGTATTGTTGATGAAGTGAGTCCCATGATCACTCATAAATATTCTTGGACATCCAAATCTTGTCACTACATTCTCAAATAAAAATAATGCTACAGTATCTGCATTGCAATCCTTTACTGGTGCTTCCTCTGCCCATCTGGTTAAGTATTTTGTCATTGTAATAATATACATGGCTCTTGATCTTCTTGCTGGTGGACTAATTGGACCTACAAAATCTATTTCCCATTTATCGAACAATTGTAAATTAATATGCGGTCTCAGTGGCATCTCATCCCTCTTGGATGGATTCCCAATTCTTTGACAAACATCACACTTATGACATTATTCCTTTGAATCCTTATGAACTATTGGCCACAATAATCCTGTGTGAAATATCTTTTGTGCGGTAGATTTTCTTGCGTAGTGTCCTCCTATAATTCCTTCATGCGCTTCTGCCAAAATAATAGGTCTTTCATGCGCCATCACACATCTCCTCGAGATGTTATCTGCTCCAAGTTTGTATAAATGACCTGCAATCAACTGATAATCTACAACTCTGACCACCAAATTTTTCTTCTATGCAGTAGTACATTCTCTTGGTGCAAAAAATGTACTCAAAAACTCCATAATGTTAGCAAAATATTCATCTAAAATTTGTAATGAAAACAATTGTGCATCTGAAAAGTTGTCTTCCAAGTTACTTGGCTCTTCTCCGTTTGTTATCCTCGATAGGTGATCTAGTCTTGCATTTAATATTCCAGGCTTCACCACAACTTCAAAGTCAAATTCCTGAAATAGTAACATCCATCTGCATATGCTTCCCCGCAACACTGGCTTATTAACTAAATATCTCATAGTTGAATGATCTGTAAACATATTAAAGTGTTTTCCCAACAAGTAATGTATGTATTTATGTAAAGCATACACCATTGCTAATCCATTTCTTTCTATAGTGTTGTAGTTCTATTCTAAATCTGACAACTTTCTACTTGCAAATGAAATAGGGTGATCTATATCACCTTCTACTGGCTGGGTTAATACTTCTCCTAATGTTATTGTAGATGCATCTACATGCACATGAAATTCTTTAGCCCAATATGGAAATAATAAAATCGGCGCAGTAACCATCTTCTCCTTTAAAATATCCAAACTTTTCTAGAATTCATCATTCCATTGGTACTTTGTATCCTTCTTCAACAACTTCTCCATTGGTGCA
>JASDQU010103172.1:356915-367074 GCA_032191745.1 Picea mariana | reverse complement strand
TTCTCCTAATGTTATTGTAGATGCATCTACATGCACATGAAATTCTTTAGCCCAATATGGAAATAATAAAATCGGCGCAGTAACCATCTTCTCCTTTAAAATATCCAAACTTTTCTAGAATTCATCATTCCATTGGTACTTTGTATCCTTCTTCAACAACTTCTCCATTGGTGCATATCCCCTGATGAATTTTTTGTAATACCCTATATGGCCCAATGTACTCTTCAAATGGCGCACTAACTTTGGTGGTGGTAAGTTAACTATGATAGCAATTTTGGGAGGATCAAGCAGTAGACTCTGTTTACACACCAAATGTCCTAACTAAATTCCAAAAGGTGCACTGAAAATACACTTTTTAATATTTAATGAGATATGGCATTGTCTGCATCTATCCAACATCATCCTTAGTACTTCAACATGATATTTCAACAAACTGAATATTGTCCAATAATCCAAGTAAACCTTCAAAAATTTATGAATAAAGTCCTTGAAAGCTGCTACTACTACTCTTGAAAAAATGGTTGGTGCATTCTTTAATCCAAATGGCATGATTGTATATTGAAATGAGCCCCACTCCATAGCAAAAGTTTTATTGTGTCTATATTCTGGCGCAATCCTTATCTGATGATAACCTAAAAATCCATCCTTAAAAGAATAAGCTTCTTGACCCCCTACATTCTCCAAAACGTCGTTTGTAAATGGGGTAGGAAAAGGATCATGTAGGAAAGAATCATTCAATTTTCTAAAATATACACAAATCATGATCCCTCCTAGTTTCTTTTCTTGCACCACCATGGGGCTGATCCCTTCAGATTCTTCTACAGGTTCTATAACACCAGCTTCTAGCATCTTGTCAATTTATGTCTTCACCTTCTCTTTGTATATTGGATTTAATCTGTACGACCTCTGTCTGATAGGTATTGCTTCTAGCTTCAATGGGATCTTCATCTCTTGTAACTCTCCTTCTAACCCCATCATCTCTGAGAATGTTAATGTGAATGGTGCAATAATTCTGTGATCCTTTCTACTCTCTGATTATCCCAATAATCTCCAATACTGGTTGTCTTTGGGTTGTCTTCAGTTCCAATATTTACCTTTTTTATCTTTAATGGTGCAGCATAATATTCTAAGTCCATATTGGGACCTTATAATCCCATTTCACCTTCTACTTCTGGGATCTAGATATTGCACGAATTATCTTCTTCAGGTTCTTCTGCTTCTAGGACATGATAACAGTGTGGGAATTGTTTGTCTGTCTGACTAGCAAGACTCTGAGATGCTGGAATTATTTCAAATTATGGTTCTTCAAATATCCTATCTCTTACCACTTTTAGCATTGTATTCATCTCTGGACTTTCATGCTCAAAGGAAAATGTAACTACAAAGTTTTGTTGTATTTCTTCCGAGTTGACAACTTCTCTGCGTTGTTCTTGTTCTGTGTATCAGTTCTTCATAATGCTTTCTAGTGTGTGAATAAAGTGGTTTGTCCATTCTTCTGGTGGTACTAATCTCCATGGAACCATGCACCTCTCTACATGTTCTTGGGGTTGTCTAAATCCTTCGTATTTCTCCTCATATTTATGCTCTTGTCCTGCGTCAAATCTGATGCGCAATAACCTTTTATACTGGAACCAATTGTTGACCTTTTCCTTGTGTGTATACCACCATATTTTAGGTGTATCTTTTAAAGAAATATCTAAGGTTGGTAGTCTTTTATTTTCCATAACCTCTACCTCATTTTTCATCAGAAATTATTCTAAATCATTCAAACCATAAAAAGTAGGAGGTTGTCTTACCTTTGTGCCAACCCATCTTAGTGCACACCTCATTTTGGAACATCCCTTGGTAGATAATTCATGTAATCGTTGTTGCGAGTTTTCCAGTCATGTGTCAGAGTCTGAATCACAAGAACTAATACTCCTCCAACTGAGCATTCGATCTACAGTTGAGTTGATATAATCTTCTTCGTGCATGGTATTTCTATATAACTGGTTCACATCTTCTATCAGGATATTATATGTAGGTTATACATACCTTACTCCTTCTGAGGGATCTAATGGCACAATAAATATATATTCTCCAGACTCAAATATAATCTTCCTTGTCTTTAATTTAATAATAGCATGGTTATCAAAGGCCCAATATAGCCCCAACAGTGTTGGATGTGGCGAAGTATTTTCCATTATATCAATGACTTCAAACTCAGCCATGGTGCACACACCATATAGATCTACTGGAATCCCCTTCAACCTACCTATTGGCACCACTCTGTGTTGATTTTCAAACTTCAATTGAATAGGTGAATACGAAATTGTGGTTCTCCCATAGCTTCCCAAGTTTTATTTGGTAGAACATTGACTTCAAATCCTAAATCTAATATATTATCCCCCATATTGAAATCTCCTATATTAGCATTCAACCTGAATTCTCTACTGGTTCTTCTATTCTTTCAGACCTGATTTACCCTTTTTACCCCTTCTTCCGCAAGATTACACTTTTCCAATAAGTTTTGTAGTACTTGTAAGGAATTTTTATCACTCAACAGTTTGACACAAGCTCCCAAAAAGTTTCTTGATTTACTTACTTGTTATGAATACTTCGCTTGATTGGTTTTATCAAATAATGAAGGCATGCCATAGACTGGTATCTCATTTACTAGATTCTTTCGTGAAGTGGACACAATGTTTTCCTTTAAGATCTCCTATCTATCTTCCTTAAATATCTCTATCTCTTTGCGCACATCAAACTTTTGTTCAGGTGTTGTGTTCTTTTTGACCCATTGGTACTGGTCTTGATCCTTATTGGTTGCATCTTCTCCTATCTTGGATCCTCCTCTAGTCACTATGTTAATATTCTTCTTGTCTTCTTCTTTGTTTTCTACCCCGATCCATTGCATGTTCTCATTAATCTGGTTCCTCTTGTCATGTATCTTTATCAACAGTGTTAGAAAATCCTTTGTTTCATGGTTTGTTGCACTCCAATACATACATGTCGCAGGTGGTTGTGGGAAGTCTCTAGAATAGTGCCCTGGTTTCTGACAATTATGACACACTACTGGTCCCTAACCTCCTCCAAAGCCTCTTCCTCCATGAACTCCTCCTATGAAGCCTCCTTTGAAGCCTCCTATGTTGCCCTAATTATCTCTGTGTAGTGTGTTATACTGGGGTCCTTGATTGTACTATGGCTTATGATTATTATATTGTTGTGGTGTTGTGCACTGTTGTGCAGGGTTATACTATTGTTTCCCCTAAAACTATTGTGTATTATATTGTGGTTGTGCTGCAAAATGTTTCACAGGATTGTACTATGGTTGTTGCGTAGTGTTATACTACGGTTCCTGTAGGGATTTTCCTATTACATGTTCATCATGAACCCCGTATGTATATGCATTCTTTTCTTTCATCATTTTCAAGGTTCTTCAGTCCTTGTCTTTGTGTCTAACTGAATTACATAAGTTACAAAATGTATTCTTCAAAACTGTCTGATATTTCTACATCAAGGGGAAATGATAGGGATCATGCCCATGTGTTTTGAAAATCTCACACCATGGTCCTCCTGAGGAGAAATGGTTTGGCATATCCACTTCACTATACTGTGAAAATAATGGACACTCATTCTTGTGATGACCTTCTATCCTGCACATTGTAAACCAGGCATCTTCTCTTTTCTCCTTCCTTTGTTATGATTTAACTAGAATGTTAGGTTCTTCGGATCTTTCTTTATCTCTTCCACAACTCGATATGTATGCTTGAACTGGTTTTCCTCTAGTTGTAAGGCTTCTTGTAGGGCCTCACCCTGACTTTGGAATTTTTGTTGTCTCAAAGGATACTTCAAGTGTGGAAACAAATAATTAACAAACAAATGCCTATGTTGTGTATGAGTTATTGTATATTTAACTTACCTTTTACCCTCTTGAATTTCTGGTCCACTTCCCAGATTGATTCTCCTGGTTTCTACTTGATCTCTATCATTTCATTCATAAACCGATCTTCTAAATTTCTCTTCTGAAATTCATTTATTAACTACCTCTTCACATCTTCTATAGTTTTAGGTGTTCCTGTTGGGTTATTTGTTGAGATACCCATGTACCAATCTAATGTGCAGTCTCAAAAAGTGATTTCCAATTGTGCAACCTTTGTATCCTTGTCCATAATCTGCTTTGATGTCCATATATTCTCACATATGAACACATGTTTTTCTGGGTCATCTGACTCGTCCCCTCGGAACTATGGTAACCTGATGGTTGGATCTTGTCCTACCATTGTGAAATTTGCTAAAATACCACCTCTACATGGTGTAGAAACTTGAATACTACTTGTTGAACTTGCACTTCTGCTACTGGACCCACGTCCTAAAAAAATTCTTCTACCGCTAATCACTTGTTGTTTAACTTCTTTTTCCTCTTTAGTTGTGTTAGTCACACATGGGGTTGTGGGTTCCACACTAATTTAGATCTGGAATGGAAAGCCTTTTTCTACGCTAGACCCAAGACCATAGGTTTTCCTCTCATATGTGGCACGTAAGATATCGTTAATCTACCCCATGGCGCGAAGATCCTCTACCTCTTCTTCATCACTATTCAAGCGCTCTCGCTCGACTACTCTCCTATTCTTATTATTCATATTATATTGGTAGGGTTTTCCACTACACATGACACCTACATTTCTTATGATTTCCCTGGTCTTCTAACCATCCATCATTATGGGGTTCATTGCTTCTTCCTTATGGATACTCTTTAGAGCCTTATCCATTTCTTAGATCTTCCTTAGTGCTTCCCCCAACTCCCCCATGTGCGCAGAGTGATCTAGTTGTCTGATTCCATGGTCATCACACCTTTATCATGTAATAATATATTGATTGACGTATAAAGAGACATAATATACCTTCCTCTGGGTCCCTTCAAGAAATCCTTCTCTGCAACAGTGTACGAATTCACTGTATCTACTACAAACTTAGTGATAAACCGCGTAGTAATGCTATCTAACCATAAATCTATTACGTGTGTGAATTTATTATTAACCCTTTCCAACCACGTGATATTTTCAGCAGTCCACACTACTGGTATAATATGGTTAGTCCGATGGGCATCCTTCAGTATTAAAAACCACTCCTATAATAACTCTAGAAAGAAACAAAAATATGCTTCATGCAAATCAATAAACACATACCTCTGCAGGTACTAGCGTGATGTATACCTAGAACCCTTATTGTATTTCTGCGTGAACTCCAATTGCTTTGTCTCTAACCATATTTCAATCTCTTGCTTCATAGGATTCCATGGCTTGAATATCCCTTTCTACCACTGCATATTTCTTCACCAAACCCTTTCTCGGCTCTCCTTCTGAGTTCGTCCCGACAACATAACCATTTGTTGGACTTATGGGATGACTCGAGTTATACCTTAGTTATCCAACAAAACCCTTATCACCATCAGCCCTTCTGGTAAACCAGAAGGCTACATCGCGCACAGAGTGCATAGCCTAGTCTCACCCGAGATGGTTTATGGGTGATTGCAGTATGCATATGTCTATAGTCATGGAAGGGGTTTGGGGGATGTTATTTCTTAATTATTTTGATTTCTACTTAACCATGCATTTTATTCTACTATTCATCAGATTCATTCATTCATTCATTTTAATCTAATGTGCAATGTAAATAAATCATCCATTCATATATCTAACCATTCAATGATAACTACGGAATCAATGACACATTAGCACACATTACACACATCGTTTTACCGTGGTTCACCCCCCTTGGGGCTACGTCCACAAATATATTCTACTTCTTTTTTCTTATTCATCAAAGAGTGTTGCACTTATTACATCAGAGTAGTGAGTATTGAGGTGGATCAGGATTACACCAGTATCCACAACTTGTGACCTGAACCTCATCTAATTTGACCTCATCTGAGCTCTACATCTCTCAAAATAGACTTCCAATCCCAAAAACTCCAAAAAGGTTCTCCAAAACAGACTTATCGCACTAACTCTCTAACAACTCTTGATTATTCTCCTCCTATCATCTACCCTATATCCCTTATTTATATTACAAAAATGGGTTACAAACCCTTACAATCCATCCCCAAAACCCTAACCCCAACTAGGCTATGTTTGTCCACATTTGTGCCATATTTCCACAAATGCTTTTGCATGCGTTGCTTTTCCTCAAAATGTGGCACGCTATTCTTCCTCAATTTCTATGCTATTCTCCAAACCTACCTACTCCAACAAGGAATCTGGGAAGAGGTACTCCGGGAAAAATACTTCCCCTAGGTTTCCCTCCTATATTGGATCTGAAAACTAGACAAGCGACTACATAACAACTTGATCGTTTGGAAATCCATACTCAATGCCTTTTGTCTTATAGGAAAATGGTTAATTTGGAAAGTTGGTTCATGACACAATATTCTCATTTGAAAATACCCCTAGATTGGCTGCACAAAAAATCGCATACTTGGATTGATCATATTATCGACTCTATTAATAGAAAAGGTTTATTTGTCCTAAATTAGATATGACATCAAAATATGGTAACTAGGCAGCGTAATTAGATAAATTGGAAAGAGGTTGGGCTAGGTGAGGACAATTATCAGGTTTGGAATAACTATATAAAATCCCTCAAATCCTCCTTTGTTCATCTTTTGGTTGATGAGGCTCAACTGATTTAGTTTATAAATTCCAATGGGTGATACACTCCACATCTTGGTTATCAAACTTTATCCCAAGAAATTTAGATGGATCCCCAACATTGGTGGGGGAAACTAGTTGATGATGGTATCACCAGACAAGTATTTACACACAATTCGAAGCATCTAGATGTGTGGAAGTCATCCAAATCCTTCTACCTTGATAATTTACTTTAATTATAGAAATTATTAAAGTAATGTGATTTTATTAGAGAGTTGAGTTTTATTCAAAGAAATACTTTAATTAGCATTAGTGAGTTAAATAATAGCCATTGATCTCAAGTGAGGTGAGAAGTAATCTCAACTGTCAATCACTTTGGAGATTAGGGTTAGGTCATAACTCAATATTATGAAAACAAAGAAATAGTGAAGGAGAAGAGACACATGATACATTGATAAAAAGAAGAGACATACTTTTTCCCAGAGTATTGGATCATGAAGGATTCTGATTCAAGGAGATCTTGGATATGTGGAAAAGGAAATCCATCCAGAGATCAGTTTAGGGAGAAGAAAAAATAAGGAGAGTCACAACTATGTTCTAGTTGATTGAATCCATAGCAGTAGGGTCACGCTATACGTAATTTTGTATAGTCTTTGAGTGTGTGTATATGGGTCACAGTGGAGACAAACACATATATGCATTTTTTCTTAAGGAAAGTTGCATATATCTTGGGAAGTGTGAAAGTACAAGTATGTATAGCAACAAAGGATATTTTTAGGGCTTGCAAATATGGTCTAGAGTTTTATGTATTTCTCTGTGGGCCATTATCCCAGGTATGGAAGCCCTTGTAAGTTTTGAAGTTATTTTAATGATAAGGTTATTTGATGGGAAGAATATCTTTGTGTATTGTGGTTGAGATTTTTTTTTTCTATTATTGCTTCCACTATCTTTATTTGATTTGAATATTCCAACAAGTGTATGTTGTTTTGTGAGCTGCTAATTCGATTTAGAGCAAGGAAATCCGTAGATAAAAAGATACCTAAGTGCCGAAGTAAGGGGATTACAACATGGTATTAGAGTAGATTCTCCAAGAGGAATCCAGATCTCAGATCCATAGTATTTGATAACAGATCTGTCATATCTGCAAGGATATATTAGAAGATCCATAACTAGTAGGAAGAGATCAAGAGTTGGATTTCAGGGAAACAATAGTACTCAAGTATAACTAGGGTTTTACAATAGTACAAAGTTGTGCATAGGTCCTAGAAGTAAAAATCACATACATATGTGGATTTATTTGGAGACAATCATGTATACATGGGTTACAATAAGCACATGTGTGTACATACATGGGTTTCAGTAAGGATAGTTGTGTACATCCATGAGTTTTCATGGTGATAGGTGCATACAGAATCGTACATGTTAGTACAGGGGAAGGTTCAGTAATAGGTTCTTTTCAGGGTAGTTTATCATGTATAAGGGATGGAATAAAAAAGTATGAGACTTGAAGACATATTGGATGGAGCATCCAACTTCCTATCTTTGAAAGAAAGAGTGACTTTGGAGTTGAAGGATTTTGACCTTTGGGATTTTGTGGATAAAGTAGTTGTTCCACCAACAGATTCGACAGCTTTGGAATCTCACAAGAAGAACGAGATCAAAGATGAGGGGTTTATATTGGATTCAGTGAAGGATCATCTAATTCCTCACCTATCCGAGAAGAAGATAACCAAAATATGTTTGATGCCTTGGTAGGGTTAATCCAAAGAACTAACATGAATAAGAAGATGGTCTTAAGAAATAAAATCAGATCAGTACATATGTCTAGATATAAAAATGTTACCAACTATTTCATGAAGATTAATCAAGTACATGATCAACTTCCATCCATAGGGGAGAAAATGGAGGATGTATATCTCATTTAATGTGGCATTTAATGGTCTTCCCAAGTCTTGGGAACCATTTTTCAAGGGAGTCTGTGCTTAGGAAAATCTCCCAAACAGGTAGAAACTTTGGTATGATTGAATATAGTAAGTGACTTGAAAGGATTCCAAGAGAAGAAAGAAGGGAATTAGAGATGAGAAATTGGATCTTGTCAACAAGGAAAAATAATGTAAAATGAATGAGTTCCAACAATAAGGGTAATGGTGATGGAGGATCATCACAACCAAGAAACAAGAAAGAGTTGAGTAAAATCAAGTGTTTCTCATTTCATAAGAATGGAAATTATGCATCTTAGTGTCTGGAGAAGAAGAAGGAAAAATGAAAGATGTAGATAACAACATCAACATAGACCTAACTAGATGACTTTGCAATGAATTTTGAGAAGGATTTCTCACTAGTTTCTTTCCTTTCTACCAACGCAACTACTGGGTGTGTGTGGTTATTGGATAGTGGTGCATCTTGTCATATGAAAGAAGCACAAGAGATATTTAGCAGTATGATGGAGAGGGAATCATGTGTTCATGTGGATCTTGGTGATGATTCCAAGTATGTAGTGAAGGGAGAGGGAAGTGTATCATTTCATCTTGAGTCAAGAGGTTCATTGGGTGCCGAAGATGTGATTTACATATCGGGACTAGAGAATAATTTTGTCTTAGTTTAATCTATGGAGGATAGGGGTTTTTTCATTAATTTTTAGAGAGGGAAAGTACTCATACATCCATATAAACCTATCTCGAACACAACAATGGTCGTTGGGGTTAGAGAGGGAACTTTATACAGGTTGCAGGGAAAGTTTGTTCAGGAATTGGTACATGATAGTGAAAACCTATGTGATCTATGGAAAAGGAGGTTGGGACACCTACACTACAAATCGTTTTCAATTTTGAGGGGGATTGTTACAGGTATTCTAGAGTTCAGTATTGAGTAGCAGGGAGTGTGCAAAGGGTGTGCACTTGGAAAGAATTCCAAGGCTATGTTTCCTAGAAATGAGAATAGGTACAAAGGGATCTTGGATCTTATGCATTTAGATGTGTTGGTATAATGTTAGTAGCATTAGTGCAGGGAGCATCATACTATGTGATGTTCATTGATGAGTTTTCTAGGAAAACCTGAATCTTCTTTAGGAAGACCAAGGATAAGTTATTTAGTCATTTTTAGGAGTTTTGGGCTCAGGTGGAGAACCATATGGGAAATAATATTAATGTATTGAGGTCATATAATGGGGGAGAGTGCACCTCCAATGAATTTAATGATTTTTGCAAGGAGGCAAGAATAAATGGGGAGATGACAGTCTCATACAACCCTCAACAGAATGGGGTTGTGAAGAGAAAGAATTGGTCCATCATCAGTTCTTCCAGGGATATGATACATGACCAAGAGTTTCCTATGTTTCTTTGTGTAGAGGCATGTAACATGACTGTATATGTGATGAGCAAGAATCTGTTGGAAATACTAAAACAACTGAGAGGGGGGGGGGTGAATCAGTTGTTTATGAGCTTAAACAATTTTATACCTTTTAAACATTATTAATCTTCCTTCAAGTGATCATCAACAATATATAGCACATGGACAATAAAATTAAAGAC
>JASDQU010103172.1:339751-355140 GCA_032191745.1 Picea mariana | reverse complement strand
ACAGATATAGTGCCTAGCTGAAAACTATTCCCTTTGTGCACTGCGCATCTATTGTTATCACTCCTGCTGGGGCTTATTCCTTTCTGCACTTTCTCAACAATTTGGAGGCCATCATTTTTGTAGCAAACTTTGTTTCCTGATCATTAATGTCTTTGATGATTAATCCTCAGGTTCCCCTATTTGTCCCAAACTGTGTTTTTAATTCCTCTACAATATATTATCCCTGGATTTGTTGTCAAAGGACTCCTCTGGATTTACTCCACTGGTAGGAAATCCTGTGATCTTTTCTATAAGATCCACATGGATGGGGACTACCCTATCCATCCACAAGATACCTCCATGTACCCTAGCCAATAATTGTTTTACACAGTCCCACATTTTTACCGTGCCTAAAATGTGGCATATCCAACAGATTCATCACACCCGAATTATAAAGACCTGTGACCCTGCGCAGGCTCCAGAATAGGTTTCCCTAGGGAAACTACCTCCCCCCCATCACCCAAGTATGTAAATTTGTTGAACCTTCACAAAATAGATGTAGCTATAAAATGACATACACAATTTGCCAAGAAAATATGATAAGAGAGAAGCATAATAGAAAGAATGGAATATTCTCATTAACCAAATGAATGAATGATAATTTACACATGATATACTATGTATAACTCAACTAATGTGCACTGGAGGAGAATCCAATGCACCATAGTGGTGATCTAGAGTGATCTGGACACACACCAGTAGTTATGGGAGTAAACTACCACCTAGTCTAGTCTCTCAGCCAGTTACGGGAGTGAACTGCCACCTAGTCTGAGTTAACTAGTCTTACAGTCTTCACTTAACTGAATGAAAAAGAGTGAAGTGAGGAGGAGTTCAGGGAATCATTAGTAATGCACTATTCTGGTGATAATACCAAGGAGAATGTGAATTAGCTGGTGATGATCCCAATGTAGCATCTAGACTCCACTCAATTGATCAAACTAAAGTGTAAACTGAAGAGAATATTCTCCTAGAGGAATATTCTCCCTAAACTATAGGAGACTAAATAATGAATAATAAACATAGGGAAAACATTAGGAAAAATAAATCCTAGGTGTGTATGAAGTATCTCCAACAAATTATACTTCCTGCATGAAGTCAAGAAACTTTGTTTTATCAGTGATATCATGGTCTGCATACTTGAGCTTTGGTACCTTCCCTAGCATATCTTTTGCTGCGACTACAACACTAGGAAGATGGGGTAATGTGATTTATGTCATGCTTGGTGCTTTCCTCTTTTGACCTGTGGCTAGTGTTTTCTCTGTAGCTTCATATTTGGGTTCTTCTTCTCCTTCTCCCTCCATTTCCTGCTGAATTATGATGTCATCCACCAAGACTTCGTTTGCACTACATTTATGTTTATTTTTGTCCTTTTCCTCTATTGTTGCAGGGTTTTGGGAACTAGGGTTCATGCTGTCGTTAGGGTTTTCTATGCTTGGACCCACTTGCACCCGTTCTTTTATTGATTGTTCTTCCTCTACCCTGGTGCGACTGATTGATTCATTCTCATATGTTGTTGTGTCTTCAAGCTACACAAAATGATCTGGTTCTTCCATTCATTCTTTCTCCTTGCTAGACTGTCAGGTTACTCTTACGAAACATCCAGGAGCACTGACCTTCGGGGGTGCCATTGAATTATTCTTACACTCAATTGACTGACTTATCCTCTTTTTTTATCACCATTTTCTTGCACTCTCAAGTGCTCGGTTTCTTAAAATTCATTAAGTGCCGAACTAACCCATGTTTTTCCCTTTTTATAAACCCAATCATTACTGTTATATCTTGTTTTTCACTTTTTTCGGTCATTTGCGCAGTGTCTAATTTTACTACACACAGTCTTCCAAATTATTTCACATAATTTTCTATGCGATGTCATTCCTGAATCACTTATTCCTCCTAATTAGTGATTTTTTTATTTTTCTTCATTTTTTTGTTTTTATCTTCCCTTTTCTTCTTTTAGTTCCTACTATTTACAATATGTACAAATCTACTTGATGCGTTGTAACTATTGAGAGTTAGTAGGTCGATTGTCCCTATACATTTTCAATCAACTACCATTCACCATTCCTTGCAAGTCCTTTCCTATTAAGTTGTGTAGTTGTACAACACCTCCATCTGTGAAAGACTTTATTTGATATGGTCCTAGCCAATGCATCCTAAGCTTCCCTGGGTGATGTAAAAGCTTGCAATCATAGTGTAGAACCAGATCTCCTTCCTTAAACTTCTTCTTCTTGATATGTTTTTCATTCCATGCTTTATCCTTTTCCTTATGTACCTCTTGATGGAAACTTGCCATGATTTTGTCTTCTTCTAACTCCATCAATTGAGCCAATCTTTCCTGTGTTGCGCCATTTTCTGTTATCTCTGTGATTTTTGCAATGTGCAGACTTGGTATTAAGTAATCTAATGAAACTATTGCCTTCTTTTGATACACCAATCTAAAGGGTTTCTGCCTTGTTAGTTTCTTGCAGGTAGTTCTATAGGAACAAACTACTTCTAGTACCTTCAAATCCCAATCATCTATGTTTACATTGCAAATATTTATCAAGGAATTCTCCAAAATCTTGTTGAAAGCTTACAGTATTCCATTTTCTCCAGGGTGGTAAGGAGTACTCTTCTGGTGTTAAATTCTTCAAGAATTTCCTCAATTGTATTGTTGATGAAGTGAGTGCCATGATCACTCATAAATATTCTTGGACATCCAAATCTTGACACTACATTCTCAAATAAAAAGAATGCTACAATATCTACATTGCAATCCTTTACTGGTGCTTCCTCTGCCCATCCGGTTAATTATTTTGTCATTGTAATAATATACTTGGCTCCTGATCTTCTTGCTGGTGGATTAATTGGACCTACAAAATCCATTTCCCATTTATCGAACAATTGTAAATTAATATGTGGTCTCAGTGGCATCTTATCCCTCTTGGATGGTTTCCCAACTCTTTGACAAACATCACACTTATGACAATATTCCTTTGAATCCTTATGAACTGTTGGCCACAATAATCCTGCGTGAAATATCTTTTGCACGGTAGATTTTCTTGCGTAGTGTCCTCCTATAATTCCTCCATGCCCTTTTGCCAAAATAATAGGTCTTTCATGCTCCATCGCACATCTGCTCGAGATGTTATCTGCTCCAAGTTTGTATAAATGACCTGCAATCAACTGATAATCTACAACTCTGACCACCAAATTTTTCTTCTATGCAGTAGTATATTCTCTTGGTGCAAAGAATGTTCTCAAAAACTTCATAATGTCAGCAAAATATTCATCTGAAATTTGTAATGAAAACAATTGTGCATCTGAAAAGTTGTCTTCCAAGTTACTTGGCTCTTCTTCATTTGTTATCCTGGATAGGTGATCTAGTCTTGCATTCAATCTTCCAGGCTTCACCACAACTTCAAAGTCAAATTCCTGAAATAGTAACATCTATCTGCATATACTTCCCCCCAACACTAGCTTATTAACTAAATATATCATAGCTGAATGATCTATAAACATATTAAAGTGTTTTCCCAACAAGTAATGTATGTATTTATGTAAAGCATACACCATTACTAATCCTTTTCTTTCTGTAGTGTTGTAGTTCTGTTCTAAATCTGACAACTTTCTACTTGCAAATGAAATAGGGTGATCTATATCACCTTCTACTGGTTGGGTTAATACTTATCCTAATGTTATTGTAGATGCATCTACATGCACATGAAATTCTTTAGGCCAATATGGAAATACTAAAATCGGTGTAGTAACCATCTTCTCCTTTAAAATATCCAAACTTTTCTAGAATTCATCATTCCATTGGTACTTTGTATCCTTCTTCAACAACTTCTCCATTGGTGCAGTGATCTGTGCATATCCCCTAATGAATTTTCTGTAATACCCTATATGGCCCAATGTACTCTTCAACTGACGCACTAACTTTGGAGGTGGTAAGTTAACTATGATAGCAATTTTGGCAAGATCAAGCAGTAGACCTTGTTTACACACCAAATGTCCTAACTAAATTCCAAAAGGTGCACTGAAAATACACTTTTTAATATTTAATGAGATATGGCGTTGTCTGCATCTATCCAACATCATCCTTAGTACTTCAACATGATATTTCAAAAAACTGAACATTGTCCAATAATCCAAGTAAACCTCCAAAAAATTATGAATAAAGTCCTTGAAAGATGCTACTACTACTCTTGAAAAAATGGTTGGTGCATTCTTTAATCCAAATGGCATGACTGTATATTGAAATGAGCCCCACTCCATAGAAATTTTTTTATTGTGTCTATCTTCTGGTGCAATCCTTATCTGATGATAACCTAAAAATCCATCTGTAAAAGAATAAGCTTCTTGACCCCCTACATTCTCCAAAACATCATCTGTAAATGGGGTAGGAAAGAATCATTCAATTTTCTGAAATATACACAAATCATGATCCCTCCTTGGTTCTTTTCTTGCACCACCATGGGATTGATCCATTCAGATTCTTCTACAGGTTCTATAATACTAGCTTCTAGCATCTTGTCAATTTATGTCTTCACCTTCTCTTTGTATATTGGATTCAATTTGTACGACCTCTGTTTGATAGGTATTGCTTCTAGCTTCAATGGGATCTTCATCTCTTGTAAATATCCTTCTAACCCCATCATCTTTGAGAATGTTAATGGGAATATGTCATTGTACTCGTGCAATAATTATGTGATCCGTTCTACTCTCTGATTATCCCAATAATCTCCAATATTGGTCGTCTTTGGGTTGTCTTCAGTTCCAATATTTACCTTTTTTATCTTTAATGGTACAACATAATATTCTAAGTCCATCTTGGGAGCTTTTAATCCCATTTCACCTTCTACTTCTGGGATCTAGATATTGCACGGGTTATCTTTTTCAGGTTCTTTTGCTTTTGCGACATGATAACAGTGTGGGAATTGTTTGACTGTCTGACTAGCAAGACTTTGAGATGCTAGAATTATTTCAAATTATGGTTCTTCAAATATCCTATCTCTTACCACTTTTAGCATTATATTCATCTCTGGACTTTCATGCTCAAAGGAAAATGTAACTACAAAGTTTTGTTGTATTTCTTTCGAGTTGTCAACTTCTCTGCGTTGTTCTTGTTCTGTGTACCAGTTCTTCATAATGCTTTCTAGTGTGTGAATAAAGTGGTTTGTCCATTCTTTTGGTGGTACTAATCTCCATGGAACCATTCACTCTCTACATGTTCTTGGGGTTGTTTGAATCCTTCGTATTTCTACTCATTTTTATGCTCTTGTCCTGCGTCAAATATGATGCATAGTAACCTTTTTCACTGGAACCAATTGTTGACCTTTTCCTTGTGTGTATCCCACCATATTGTAGGTGTAGATTTTAAAGAAATATCTAAGGCTGGTAGTCTTTTATTTTCCATAACCTCTACCTCATTTTTCATCAGAAATTATTCTAAATCATTCAAACCATAAAAAGTAGGAGGTTCTCTTACCTTTGTGCCAACCCATCTTAGTGCACACATCATTTTAGAAAATCTCTTCGTAGATAATTCATGTAATCATTGTTGCAAGTTTTCTATTCATGTGTCAGAGTCTGAATCACAAGAACTAATACTCCTCCAACTGAGCATTCCATCTGCAGTTGAGTTGATATACTCTTCTTCGTGCATGGTATTTCTGTATAACTAGTTCACATCTTCTATCAGGATATTATATGTAGGTTATACATACCTTCCTCCTTCTGAGGGATCTAATGGAACAATAAATATATATTCTCCAGACTCAAATATCATCTTACTTGTCTTTAATTTAATAATAGCATGGTTATCAAAGGCCCAATATAGCCCCAACAGTGTTGGATATGGCGAAGTATTTTCCATTATATCAATGACTTCAAACTCAACCATGGTGCACACACCATATAGATCTACTGGAATCCCCTTTAACCTACCTATTGGCACCACTCTGTGTTTATTTTCAAACTTCAATTGAATAGGTGAATACCCCAATTGTGGTTCTCCCATAGCTTCCCAAGTTTTATTTGGTAGAACATTGACTTCAAATCCTAAATCTAATATATTATCTCCCATATTGAAATCTCCTATATTAGCATTCAACCTGAATTATCTACTGGTTCTTCTCTTCTTTCAGACATGATTTACCCTTTTTATCCCTTCTTGACCAAGATTACACTTTTCCAATAAGTTTTGTAGTACTTGTAAGGAATTTTTATCACTCAACAATTTGACACAAGCTCCCAAAAAGTTTCTTGATTTACTTACTTGTTCTGAATACTGTTCTTGATTGGTTTTATCAAATAATGAAGGCATGTCATAGACTAGTATCTCATTTACTAGATTCTTTCCTGAAGTGGACACAATGTTTTCCTTTAAGATCTCTTATCTAGCTTCATTAAATATCTCTATCTCTTTGTGCGCATCAAACTTTTGTTCAGGTTTTGTGTTCTTTTTGACCCATTGGTACTAGTCTTCATCCTTATTGGTTGCATCTTCTTCTGTCTTGGATCCTCCTCTAGTCACTATGTTAATATTCTTCTCGTCTTCTTCTTTGTTTTCTACCCCGATCCATTGCATGTTCTGATTAATCTGGTTCCTCTTGTCATGTATCTTTATCAACAGTGTTAGACAATCCTTTGTTTCATGGTTTGTTGCGTGACAATACATACATGTCACAGGTGGTTGTGGGAATTCTCTAGAATAATGCCTTGGTTTCTGACAATTATGACACACTACTGGTCCTTGACCTCCTCCAAAGCCTCTTCCACCATGAACTCCTCCTATGAAGCCTCCTTTGAAGGATCCTATGTTGCCCTAATTATCTCCATGTAGTGTGTTATACTGGGGTCCTTGATTGTACTATGGCTTATGATTATTATATTGTTGTGGTGTTGTGCACTTTTGTGCAGGGTTATACTATTGTTTCCCCTGAAACTATTGTGTATTATATTGTGGTTGTGCTGCAAATTGTTTCGCATGATTGTACTGTGGTTGTTGCGTAGTGTTATACTACAGTTCCTATAGGGATTGTCCTATTACATGTTCATCATGAACCCTGTATGTATATGCATTCCTTTCTTTCATCATTTTCAAGGTTCTTCAGTCCTTGTCTTTGTGTCCAACTGAATTACATAAGTTACGTACTCTTCAGAATTGTCTGATATTTCTACATCAAGGGGAAATGATAGGGATCATGCCCATGTGTTTTGAAAATCTCACACCATGGTCCTCTTGAAGAGAAATGGTTTGGCATATCCACTTCAATATACTGTGAAAATAATGGACACTCATTCTTGTGATGACCTTCTATCCTGCACATTGTAAACCAGGCATCTTCTCTTTTATCCTTTCCTTTGTTCTAATTTAACTAGAATGTTAGGTTCTTCATATCTTTCTTTATCTCTTCCACAATTTGATATGTATGCTTGAAATGGTTTTCCTCTAGTTGTAAGGCTTCTTGCAGGGCCTCACCCTGACTTTGGAATTTTTGTTGTCTCAAAGGATACTTCAAGTGTGGAAACAAATGCCTATGTTGTGTATCAGTAATAGTATATTTAACTTACCTTTTAACCTCTTGAATTTTTGGTCCACTTCCCAGATTTATTCTCCTAATTTCTACTTGATCTCTATCATTTCATTCATAAACCGATCTTCTGAATTTCTCTTCTGAAATTCATTTATTAACTGCCTCTTCACATCTTCTATAGTTTTAGGTGTTCCTGTTGGGTTATTTGTTGAGATACCCATGTACCAATCTAATGTGCAGTCTCAAAAAGTGATTTCCAATTGTGCAACCTTTGTATCCTCATCTGTAATCTGCTTTGATGTCCATATATTATCACATATGAACACATGTTTTTCTGGGTCATCTGACTCATCCCCTAGGAACTATGGTAACCTGATGGTTGGATCTTGTCCTACCATTGTGAAATTTTCTAAAATACCACCTCTACATGGTGTAGAAACTTGAATACTACTTATTGAACCTGCACTTCTACTACTGGACCCACGTCCTGAAAAAATTCTTCTACTGCTAATCACTTGTTGGTTAACTTCTTTTTCTTCTTCAGTTGTTTTAGTCACACATGGGGTTGTGGGTTCCACACTAATTTAGATCTGGAATGGAGATCCTTTTTCTATGCTAGAACCAAGACCATTGGTTTTCCTCTCATATGTGGCACGTAATGTATCGTTAATATACCCCACGGTGCGAAGATCCTCTACCTCTTCTTCATCGCTATTAAAGCGCTCTCACTCGACTACTGTCCTATTCTTATTATTCATATTATATTGGTAGGGTTGTCCACTGCACATCACACCTGCATTTATTATGATTTCCCTGGTCTTCTAATCATCCATCATGATGGGGTTCATTACTTCTTCCTTTTGGATACTCTTTAGTGCCTTATCCATTTCTCAGATCTTCCTTAGTGCTTCCCCCAACTCCCCCATGTGCGCAGAGTGATCTAGTTGTCCGATTCCATGGTCATCACGCCTTTATCATGTAATAATATATTGATTGATGTATAAAGAGACATAATATACCTTCCTCTAGGTCCCTTCAAGAAATCCTTCTCTACAACAGTGTATGACTTCATTGTATCTACTGCAAACTTAGTGATAAACCCCGTAGTAATGCTATCTAACCATAAATCTATTGCACACACAAATTTATTATTAACCCTTTCCAACCACGCGATATTTTCAACAGTCCACACTACTGGTATAATATGGTTAGTTCGATGGGCATCCTTCAGTATTAACAATCAGTCCTATAATAACTCTGGAAAGAAACAAAAATATGCTTCATGCAAATCAGTAAACACATACCTCTGCAGGTACTAGTGCGATGTATACCTAGAACCCTTATTGTATTCCCATGTGAACTCCAACTGCTTTGTCTCTAACCATATTTCAATCTATTTCTTCATAGGATTCCATGGCTTGAATATCCCTTTCTACCACTGCATATTTCTTCACCAAACCCTTTCTTGGCTCTCCTTCTGAGTTCGTCCTGACAACAGAACCATTTGTTGGACTTATGGGATGACCCGAGTTCTACCTTAATTATCCAACAAAACCCTTATCACCATCATCCCTTCCGGTAAACCAGAAGGCTACACCGCGCACAGAGTGCACAACGCAGTCTCACCTGAGATGGTTTATGGGTGATTGTAGTATGCATATGTCTACAGTCATGGAAGGGGTTTGGGGGATGTTATTTCTTAATTTTTTTGATTTCTACTTAACCATGCATTTTATTCTACTATTCATCAGATCCATTCATTCATTCATTTTAATCTAATGTGCAATGTAAATAAATCATCCATTCATATATCTAACCATTCAATGATAACTACGAAATTGATAACACATTAGCACACATTACACACATCGTTTTATCATGGTTCACCCCCCTTGGGGCTACGTCCACAAATATATTCTACTTCTTTTTTCTTATTCATCAAAGAGTGTTGCACTTATTACATCATATTAGTGAGTATTGAGGTGGATTAGGATCACACCAATATCCACAACTTGCGACCTAAAACTCATCTAATTTGACCTCATCTCAGCTCTACATCTCTCAAAATAGACTTCCAATCCCAAAAACTCCAAAAAGGTTCTCCAAAACAGACTTATCGCACTAACTCTCTAAAAAATCTTGATTATTCTCCTCCTATCATCTACCCTGTATCCCTTATTTATATTACAAAAATGGGTTACAAACCATTACAATCCATCCCCAAAGCCCTAACCCCAACTAGGTTATGTTTTTCCACATTTGTGCCATATTTCCACAAATGCTTCTGCAAGCGTTGATTTTCCTCAAAATGTGGCACGCTATTCTTCCTCACTTTCTATGCTATTCTCCAAACCTGCCTACTCCAACAAGGAATCTGGGAAGACGTACTCCAGGAAAAATACTTCCCCTAGGTTTCCCTCCTATATTGGATCTGAAAACTAGAAAAACGACTACATAACAACTTGATCATTTGGAAATCCATACTCAATGCCTTTTCTCTTATAGGAAACTAGTTAATTTGGAAAGTTGGTTCATGACACAATATTCTCATTTGAAAATACCCCTAGATTGGCTGCACAAAAAATCACATACTTGGATTGATCATATTATCGAATCTATTAATAGAAAAGGTTTCTTTGTCCTAAATTAGATATGGCATCAAAATATGGTAACTAGGCAGCCTAATTAGATAAATTGGAAAGAGGTTGGGCTAGGTGAGGACAATTCTCAGGTTTGGAATAACTATATAAATTCCCTCAAATCCTCCTTTGTTCATCTTTTGTTTAATGAGGATCAACTAATTTGGTTTATAAATTCCAATGGGCGATACACTCCACATCTTGGTTATCAAACTTTATCCCAAGAAATTTAGATGGATCCCCAACCTTGGTAGGGGAAATTAGTTTATGATGGTATCATCAAACAAGTATTTACACACAATTCTAAGCATCTAGATGTGTGGAAGTCATCCAAATCCTTCTCCCTTGATAATTTACTTTAATTACAGAAATTATTAAACTAATGTGATTTTATTAGAGAGTTGAGTTTTATTCAAAGAAATACTTTAATTAGAATTAGTGAATTAAATAATAGCCATTGATCCCAAATGAGGTGAGAAGTAATCTCAACTGTCAATCACTGTGGAGATTAGGGTTAGGTCATAACTCAATATTATGAAAGCAAGGAAATAGTGAAGGAGAAGAGACACATGATACATTGATACAAAGAAGAGACATACTTTTTCCCAGATTATTGGATCATGAAGGATTATGATTCAAGGAGATCTTGGATATGTGGAAAAGGAAATCCATCTAGAGATCAGTTAAGGGAGAAGAAAAAATAAGGAGAGTCACAACTATGTTCCAGTTGATTGAATCCATAGCAGTAGGGTCACGCCGTACATAATTTTGTATAGTCTTTGAGTGCGTGTATATGGGTCACAGTGGAGAAAAACACATATGCGGGTTTTCTTAAAGAAAGTCACATATATCTTGGGAAGTGTGAAAGTACAAGTATGTATAGCAGCAAAGGAGATTTCTAGGGCTTGCAAATATGGTCTAGAGTTTTATATATTTCTCTGTGGGCCATTATCCCAGGTTTGGAAGCCCTTGTAAGTTTTGAAGTTATTTTAATGATAAGGTTATTTAATGGGAAGAATATCTTTGTGTATTGTGGTTGAGAATTTTTTTTTTTCTATTATTGCTTCCACTATCTTTATTTGATTTAAATATTCCAACACGTGTATGTTGCTCTGTGAGATGCTAATTTGATTTACAACAAGGGAATCCGTAGATAAAAAGATACCTAGGTGCCGAAGTAAGGGGATTACAACATGGTATTAGAGTAGATTCTCTAAGATGAATCCAGATATCACATCCATAGTATTTGATAACAGATCTGTCATATCCGCAAGGATATATTAGAAGATCCATAACTAGTAGGAAGAGATCAAGAGTTGGATTTCAGGGAAACAATAATACTCAGGTATAACNATTTATTTGGAGACAATCATGTATACATGGGTTGCAATAAGCACAGGTGTGTACATACATGGGTTTCAGTAAGGATAGTTGTGTACATCCACGGGTTTTCATGGTGATAGGTGCATACAGGGTCGTACATGTTAGTACAGGGGAAGGTTCAGTAATAGGTTCTTTTCAGGGTAGTTTATCATGTATAAGGGATGGAATCAGAAAGTATGAGACTTGAAGACATATTGGATGGAGCATCCAACTTCCTATCTTTGAAAGAAAGAGTGACTTTGGAGTTGAAGGATTTTGACCTTTGTGAGTTTGTGGATAAAGTAGTTGTTCCACCAACAAATCCAACAGCTTTGGAATCTCACAAGAAGAACGAGATCAAAGATGAGAGGTTTATATTGGATTCAGTGAAGGATCATCTAATTCCTCACCTATTCGAGAAGAAGATAACCAAAATATGTTTGATGCCTTGGTAGGGTTAATCCAAAGAACTAACATGAATAAGCAGATGGTCTTAAGAAATAAAATCAGATCAGTACATATGTCTAGATATAAAAATGTTACCAACTATTTCATGAGGATTAATCAGGTATGTGATCAACTTCCATCCATAGGGGAGAAAATGGAGGATGTAGATCTCATTTAATGTGGCATTTAATGGTCTTCCCAAGTCTTGGGAACCATTTTTCAAGGGAGTCTGTGCTTAGGAAAATCTCCCAAATAGGTAGAGACTTTGGTATGATTGAATATAGGAAGTGACTCGGAAGGATTCCAAGAGAAGAAAGAAGGGAAGTAGTGATGAGAAATTGGATCTTGTCAACAAGAAAAAATAAGGTAAAATGAATGAGTTCCAACAATAAGGGTAATAGTGATGGAGGATCATCACAGCCAAGAAAGAAGAAGGAGTTGAGTAAAATCAAGTGTTTCTCATTTCATAAGAATGGACATTATGCATCTTAGTGTCTGGAGAAGAAGAAGGAAAAATGAAAGACATAGATAACAACATCAACATAGACCTAACTAGATGACTTTGCAATGAATTTTGAGAAGGATTTCTCACTAGTTTCTTTCCTTTCTACCAACACAACTACTGGGTGTGTGTGGTTATTGGATAGTGGTGCATCTTGTCATATGACAAAAGCACAAGAGCTATTTAGCAGTATGATGGAGAGGGTGTTGAGTTCCTATAATTATAGGCAACTCGATTCTTCGACTGTTGATTTGGCGTTTCTATCGTGATGACGAAGTCTTGCTCGGTTGATCCCGTTTCTTCCCTCCATTCTTTTCACTCAATCCCCCATCACTCTGATACCTCCTTCATCCACACTGCGCCCTCACTCCCTTGTCATGTTGCCCCATTGACTACCTCTCGCCCATCACCCATCCATGAATAATGAGACTTAGGATGAACAAAAATAACAATAAAGTTAATTAGATTAAATAAGTAATGTTAGTATAATTAGGATAGGTTAAATTAATTAATAAATAACTATTTAATAATCAATCAATTATTAATTGATTAATTATTAATTAAGTTAAAAATCTAAGTTAGTAATTAGGTTAGAATTTAATTAATTAAAAAATAATACAAATAAAACAAATCATAAAACATTAAAAATAAAATTAAAAAGGATTAAAAATAAAATAATATTAAAGAAAAACATTAAAACAAATTAAAATTTAATAAATAAAACATATAATATAATAAACAAAATATATATAAACCAATACAAAACAAATAATATATAAAATAATATAAAACAAATAAAAAACATAAACAAAAAACAAAACAATAACATAATAATTAACATAAAACAAACGTGAATAAAACATATAATAGAAAAAATTTAAAAAACAAAAAACTAAAATCCTACGCTATCCTAAGTCTACCCCACCCTCATACCTCACTCCCGCTCACATCAAACTCCACGCACCTTCATACATCACACCCCTTCCACTCACATCAAGCATTTAATCAAACGGTTGTTAAAAATTCTGGACCCCACCTCACCATCCGGACTTTAATGAGAGGGGGGGGGTCCGGAATACCGCCCATCACGAAAAAAACCATTTTTTTTCAATTTTTTGCCATTTTTTGCATGTTCAGCACGTCTTCTTCCGGAGGATATTCTGGGAAAATAAAAACGAATTTTGAAAAAATGAGAGAGGTTTTTCTCCATAACGGGATGAAGAACAAAAACCTCTCTCATTTTTTTCACAAGTGCCACGAGAAGGGAGAATCAAAGCCATCGTCAAGGCCCTTTTTCTCGGACTTTTGGTTTTCCTGTTATAGTCCCGATCTTCCAGGTGCTGTTATGGCCAGCTGGAGGCGAATTTGGCGAAACCAAAGGAGGTTTTTTTCCAAAACATTCCCTTCTACAATAACCTCCTTCATTTTTTTCCCAGGTGTCAAAGTTGAAGAGAAAACGATGTCTGTTCGGACCCATTTTTCGCATAAATTAGGCCCATCTTTCATCGCAGGCAGTTCCGGATTTTGGGAGATTTGTGGATATTTTTGGCCGAGGTGGTTAAAAAGACTTCCAAAACTGATGGGGAGGTCTATCCTATTTATTCAGAGGATTTTAATGTAAAGGGTTCGACCTATGTGAGTTTTTTCCCTTTTTGGCTGGACTGTGGGCCTTGCTACCCCATGAGGTTTTTCTGTGTAATTTCCAAATGACTCAACAGTAATAGAAAAAATGATTTAAAAGATTCTTGTGTAGCAGCATTGGTGGTGTTCCTCTTCTGTGTTAAGTGTTTTCTTTCAGTTATCATTCCATTTGTTTTCAATTTCCTATTATCGAATGATAGTAATAGAGCATAATTTATTAGTGAATACTCTGCATCTGATCCTTTGGTAATCTTTATGTTTTCTTCTAAAGCTCAATTTATGAATTCTAAACTGCTCATTTGCTCAATTTTCCTCCCCCATTTCTTCCTCAATCGACACCATTCAAGCTTAAGACGATCCAACACCTGTTACTATCTTGCCCTGTGGAGACATTTACCTCTAGATCTGATTGGATCATTATCTTATAAACAGACCCCATAGCCCAATGGTGATCTAAGAAACTCGTCAACCACATCCTCATCCAAATATTTCAAAAACCCCAACCCCATACTTTCATAGCTAGCTTAATATTCTCTTCAAACAAAACTATATCAGACAGAGAGATCTCTCTCTGAGTCTTGGAGGGCTAGATCCAAGACTCGAAGTGGTTTTGATGTTGCCTCTGTGACTACCTCTTCATCCTTGGGCAAATTACAAAGTGCTAATAGAATGGTGACTCCACTGGGGATTTTCCCCAGTAGTACACTTCAGATCTCCATATCTGATCACTGATGGTGGACAGTGACTAGACACAAGAAGGCTGAAATCATTCACCTAGTGACTCCAATCAGCTCCAGACAGTGCCAACTCAAAGACTCCACTGGAGGAAGAACTTGAAGAATGGCCAAGCAACCTAGAAAGACCAGGTACTCAAGCTCAAATTGCATTCAAGACATCTTTGGTTTCATCTGCAATTACTTTCTCTCTTATCATGATCCTAGTCTAGAGTATATTGTTGAAATTCAGGATGATCATTTTCAACCTGAAGAGCCTCAAGAGATTAAACCCCAAATTGTAGATTATGTACATGCTCATACACCTTTGCACATCCCAGATGCACCTGTAGAAACCCTAGTGAGACATAAGCCCCCTGCTTTATCTCCTACTTTTGCTAAACCTCTGGATGGTTGTGAGCCTCTTTCTTCATCTCTTGTGCTTGCAAAATTCCCAGACTGATACAAGCCCCTAGAGATGCCTCCTTTTCTCCATGACCTCCCTGTCAATTACATCAATAATCTG
>JASDQU010103172.1:308548-330564 GCA_032191745.1 Picea mariana | reverse complement strand
CATTTAATTTTACATATTTCAACTTTCATTTGCTTATTATTAAAGATCTATTCTAATTGCCCTTTACTTACCATATTGTTAATTTTTATATTCCTCATTTCTCCCCATCTTCCAATAATCATCATCATCAATAATTATAAGGTGCAAACTATCATCTCCATTTCCAAATCTACTTGACAGGGAACGCAACACTTATTTAAATTGTTCATTTACTTACATGACGGTGATAACCATTGAATGAATAATAGTTTGTTTGATTTTTTAATAGTTGCATTTATGAATCTCAGTCTAATTATGAATCCTACTTATCCATGTTAACATCACGTGAAATTATATGCTATAATGTTTCTAAAATTTCTCTTTACAATTTATTCTCATATATATTTATTATTTATTTATTAATATTTCATTAAGATTTCCAAATATAACTAAAACTTAAAAAAAAATGAAATCCTACAATTTTTTCTCAAATATAATTGTGAAATCTTTTCAGCAATCACAATCATTGTTAAAACATTATCATAAAGTGACTGATTTTTTAAAAAATGAAATCCTACAACTTTTTCTCAAATATATTTGTGAAATCTTTTCAGCAATCACAATCATCGTTAAAACATTATCATAAAGTGATTGATTGACTTGGTTTCATTTTCCTAGTTCTTCTTTCTTAATACCTTTAAGCTTCCTCTTGAATACAATTTTATTAAGTTATTTATATTTGAAATAAAAATAATAATTGTTCTAAAATATAGATATGGTTTTTAATTATTTTTAATAATAAAAAGAATGTATTTTTAAAAGTAATAATAATTAAATAAATAAAATTATAAAATTATTATTATTAATTTTTTTATTCAATTTATATTTCTTTTGTTTTGGTAACTTAAACATTTTTAACATCTTTAAAAATATATAATAATGAAAGTATTGTTTAAGGAGATAGGGAGACAAGCAGTAGGCATGAAATGACTAGATGATATAAATATTTATTACAATAATATTGTGGGAAGTGAAGGTAGCAATAAGACTTCAAAGTTTTTGACCAATAAAATATGAGATAAATGAGATTTAAAATTTAAAATTAATCATTATTTTTTAAAACTTTAGATATAAAGGGGTGTATATTTTATGGTCAATCATGAACTAATAAAAAGTCAAACCTAACTAAACACTATTTTCCATGCTTATCGGTAAGTATAATAAATATTAGGTTGACAACTTTATTAATGTGTCAAGCCATGTATGATAGCAAGATGAAACAAACTAGATTTAATTTAGTAATTTAAAACTATACAAATCTTTTTGATAATGTATGAAAGGATTATATTTAATTAATTATAAATCTTTTAAATATTGTTCATAAGATTTGTGGCTCATTATCACTGGTTAATTATAAAAGAAAATAGTCTCCATATTATTTTCTTAATTATTATAAATGATATATAGTTATAAAATATTATTTAATAACTTTATTTAATATATCATGGTAATATTAATGATTTTTTAGTTATTAATAATTACAACCTTAATAATTATATCATTTTATTTAGGTTGAATTTTATATTTTTATTTTCTTTTATATGAAATTAGAATATTAAAAGTTTTAAATAAACTACAAATAACTAGGTATGTTATGATAATTTGAAATGTTTGATTAGGTGATCTTAGATAGCTTGGATAACACATGTAGAGGATTATTATGCCACATGTATTATTCATTAAATTATTTTATAAAGGCTTTGAAGATTTTAATTTACATTGTGACATAATTTACATTGTGACATTGTCAATAGTTGTCAACAACTAAATATGTCCAATTCTACTTCAACTTTTAAAGGCATGGAATGACCACTCTCACTTATCTTTTGCTCTTAGGCCATGCACAAATAATACATTATTTCAAGTTTCAAGTATTCCATAATTAATTTAGATTTTTCCTTTGAACTATGTACAATTATTGCCTTAAAACATTTCTAAGAAATAGGTATAAGCAACTTTGCTTACTTACGAACACAAAATTAAAATTAAAAGTAGTTGTTTGTTTTAACCAACAACACAATCATAATAAAGGACATATGCAATGTTATTTGTCAAGTGGTTGGATGCTTCCGCATAGATGTATCTGGCAACTCAACTCTTCTTATTGATGCTTAGGGTCTGATTTAGTTGCAAGTTTTGTGGAGATTGTAAAAGTCAGACTTATTTTTGTAAGAGAAAACCAATAAAAATGGAAGCCAAAAGAAGAGAAGCAACTAAAATAAGAAAAGAGAAAACTTTCAAGAAAGATTTCTTTAGTTAAACCAAAAAATTGAGACCAAAAAGAAGAGAAGCTAAAAGAAAGGAAAAATAGAAAAAATCCAACAAAGATTTGTAGGAAATTGAGGGCAAAACTTGTGAAAGATAGTTGCTTTTAGATTATTAATACATGACAATGATTAATTTTAAACAAACCAGTTTGAAGCCTCTAAAATCTGGGCTCTCTTCACTATATGAAAGAGAACAATTAAAGCAATTAGATGACTCGTTGTATAGTATTTTTTTTTAAATGTGATTGCTAACTATTCAATGAGTAAAATATCATAAACATGTAAAGAAATTGGAGGTTGGACATTTCTTTACACAAATATAAAATTGTTTCTTAGTATATTATTAACAATGAAATAGTACACATATTTATACATCAAGCTTTTTAGCAAAAGATAGATAGATTATTTTATCCACACTAACAAACTAGTTGAGAGAATATCTCAACCACACAGAAATCTAGGAAATTAAGTTGGAGAAGATCTTTCACAACCAACTAGATTCACAATAACCTTCTAAACAATAAAAACAAACAACTCACTTAAAGATTACAATAACAAATACATAAGCAAATCACAAGACAAGTAGTAGCTAAACACTCCAACAAAACATTGGATCCTTCTAAATTGAATTTCAACCCTTTTTACATAATCCCAACTAACTAATCCAATTATGGTTGTCCTAATCTTTCAAAAGCATGATCTAAACACTTTGAAGAAAATGAAATCCTAAATTTCACTGGTTAATCTCTCTTTATTCTTTAGTAAAACTTTACTTGTTAATCTCTCTTTGTTATTTCCAAATAATAAGAACACAAACAAATCTATTAATATATAAGTTTAATAAATTATTTATTTATAGATTTAATGAATTTAATTTAATATTATTGTTTTTTTTTTAAATATAACTACTTTTATCATGTAGTTTATAAAAGAACAAAATCTCTATAGAAACCAAACCAATATTATGTAAACTCTTTCCATTTAATAAAAACTGAGAATTAAAAAAATAATAAATAATTAAAAATATGTAAAATATATTTTCACTAACCATTAC
Organism: Picea mariana; assembly: GCA_032191745.1. Lineage (NCBI taxonomy): Eukaryota > Viridiplantae > Streptophyta > Pinopsida > Pinales > Pinaceae > Picea > Picea mariana. The sequence goes on along the minus strand of JASDQU010103172.1, from coordinate 327,204 downwards.
ATAAGGGTTAAGAATTTGTTATAAATATATATTCTCTAAACTGTCAAGTCACAGAACCACCCGTGTAATCGATGAAACGTGTAAGATATAACTCCTAAAAAGGACTAAATCTGTATAGAGGCTAAAAAACATATTACTACTACCTACTAGCGTTATAATAGTAGCAATATAATCGTGTATAGATTATGAGTATGATGTTTAGTGAACACGGCTCTCTTCTTAGTGGATGTTCTAAAAGTTGAAATTGCATGGAAGAGAATGAAGGCTTTTCAGGGTTAGTGAAGTGGTACTTTATGCCGTGCCTCTTTAATTGTCAACGCTTTGTATATTTGAGTCCATCCTCTAATCCTTAAAAAGACCTTATTCTTTAAAAAAGAATTCTAAAGCCTCGTTTAGTTACCAAGTCCGAATTAGTGGGAAGATTTTTGGATTCTAAAAAAATTAGGCATAAATTCGTCATTATACCTTGCCGAATTAATTAGTGAGAAGATTTTCATAAATTCCCTAAAGTTTTGGACCATCATCGTGCTAAACCCAAAAACCTATACCTGTTATGCAGAGTAATCAAATTTCAGGAACAATTCGACCGAATTAAAGAATTTCCAAATTCATTTAGCGGATTCAATCGCATTTGATAACTATGGTTCGTGCATATGTGTAAACAATTTTTCATGATACCAAGTAGTTGTTACTGGACCATAGCGTAAGTGTCTCCATTGCATAGTGACAATACGAAAATTTTTCAATATAAGAGTTTCAAATAGTAGAGAAATTCGAGGACAAGAAAGAATGCAGTTTGTTCTATGCAAAAGCAATAATGTAGGCATTAAAGAAATGCATCAACACTTCGGAACATCAAGATAAAGTGAGAAAGCTCTTAACTTTTTAGGCTAACACATTTTGGAAAAAGAAACCATAATCAGTTAGGACGGGAAGAGCATTTCACTTCATGCGTTATGCACATTGTGAAAATAAGGCGAGCTGCTCAACACTTTTGCCAAAATTTTGCCATGTCCATAAGGGCATATTAAGCCTTTTAAAATTGAAAATCAGTTTCCAAGCTCCAAAGATATATGGACGTTTATAATTGGCACTTTGAAAAAGTGTATGTTGTTATTTATAGATGATAAGAACTTTTTTTTTTTTTTGTTGATCATTAAAAACATATTGATGTCTTCCTAGTTGGTAATTTAAGCTTTTTCCAGAAATAAATTTTTCTCAAATTTATAAAGCGTATAAACTTGTTTACAGTGACAGCAGCTTGTCAAGAGGCATACAGCCATGTTCGCCTGTATGCCTCTTTATATCGAGCTGTTCGCCTCTCTATGGTCATTGTGTGAACAGTTGGTAATTTAAGCTTAATAAGTCTAAGTGGATATGTAAAAAGTAAATTATATTTAAATACTTAAATTAGAATATTAACATATCCAAATTAGAATATCAACTATGACTCAATAATTTATAGGTAATAGGGAGTGTTAATGTAGGTGAATATTAGTTAAAGACATTTAAAAACATTGCGGAAAACTTATACTTCATAGAAATCTTAAATCACATTTTCAAAATATTTGAAACTATATTTTTGGTACAAATTTCAAGAGAAACCATATGCTTGTATAATTGGTATAAAGTGTCTTTTGTACTTCAAGTCAATTAAAGTATAGTTATGACTATCTTTCAATACATGGATCATACCCATACAACATCCAAGTGTGCCACAAGATAAATGTCTTGGTCTGAGTGCAACATTCTTTGTTGTTCAATGGTTATTAACCAAGATCCATGGGTAATTGCGGCCCTAGTAGTTTACCAAGGTAGAGCTTAGAGATAGGTTTGGGGCTCATATTTTGTGAGCAAATAACACCTATACATGCAAACTCTAGAGTTTAGTTTCACGACCCATATCTTGTCAACAATTAATAACTCAATGAACATATTTTAGATTAGGTATCAGAGAAGAATGACAAAAACTAACAACTAAAAAATCTCCTCCATTATAAATAGTGTTGTCGACAATTCCACTATTCCATGGAAATTCTCCAACTTATTGTGTATTTTGTTTCAATGTAGAGAAAAAATTATACACTTGTAGTAGGGAGATTCCTTATGTTGAGAAGAGATAAATAAGGGATGGAATCATGAAGGTGGGTTACACTTTCGTGACAATCGGGTCTCCAAAATTCTGAAAATCATTTTTTCGGCCGAACTAATTTTTTTTTCGGCCGAAAGCACTATTTTTCGGCCGAAAACTCTTTTGACTGAAACTCTGAACGTCAAATCGAATGACACCTTGATGACGCCCTCGATTTTCGTGTACAATTTTAGCTGGACGGATATTTTTTCATCCGGTAACCTCTTTTTGGCCGAAACATTATTTCGACTGAAAGATTTGTTCGACCGAACAAATGTTTATATATTACCCGCGCAACGCCCCTGCAATAGTTTTTGCGAGTTCATAGTTTGTTGTGCATAGAGCGTTTGGTGTTGTAGGCGTGTGCTGTAGGCGTTTGTTGTAGGCGTGTGTTGTAGATGTTTGGTGTTGTAGGCGTGGTGCTGTTGGCGTTTGCAGAGAGCGGATGGGCGGACAGGCGGTGGACGTTGGAGCAGCGGCTACGCAGTGTTGTGGACGTTGGAGCAGCGAGCGTTCTTTCAGGTATGTGTATTTTAGAATTATAGATTAGAATTTAGATTTTTAATTTAGATTTAGAGTAGAATTGTAGATTAGAATTATAGATTAGAATTTAGATTTAATTTATTTTTTTTAGATTGTTGACAGGGCCATATTTGGCCCTGTCCATGTAAAGGTACAAGCCCGAATTCGGGCCTGTACCTGTACATGCATAGGGCCGAATATGGCCTTGTCCATTATGTTTAAATGTGTTTAAATTTTAAACTTTAAAATAGGGCCGAATTTTAAATTTTTAAACAAAGCCGAATATCAAAGTTGTTTAAATTTTTAGAAAATTTATATTTTTAGTTAAAAATTCAAGTTTAGAAATTTTGTTAGAATGTTGACAGGGCCTTATCTGGCCCTGTCCATGTAGAATTTAGAATTTAGAAGTTAGAAGTTATTTTGGAATTTTAGAATTTAAATTTTAAATTTCTATTTCTATTTTATAATTTAGAAATTAATTTTCGATTTTTTACAGGGCCTTATTCAACCCTGTCCATGTACAGTGACAGGCCCTAAATCGGGCCTGTACCTGTACATGGACAAGGTTGAATATGGCTCTGTCAATAATAATTTTATATGGCTCTGTCAAAAATAATTTTATAATTTAGAAGTTAATTTTATAATTTAGAAGTTAATTTTCGATTTTTGACAGGGCCTTATTCGATCCTATCCATGTACAGTGACAGGCCTGAATTCGGKCCTGTACCTGTACATGGACAGGGCCAAATATGGCTCTATCCCTTATGTTTAAATAAGTTTAAATTTTGAATTTTTAAACATGTTTCAAATGTGTTTAAACCTGGCCGAATTTTMAATTTTTAAACATGGCCGAATTTTCAATTTGTAAAGAGGGCGGAATTTTCAATTTTTAAACAGGACTGAATTTCAAATATGTTTAAATGTTTAATTTTTAGAAAATTTAAATTTTTAGTTAAAAATTTGAGTTTAGAATGTTGACAGGGCCTTATTTGGCCTAGTCTATGTACAGGGACATGCCCGAATTCAGACTTGTCTCTGTCCATGGATAGGGAAGGATATGGCCCTGTCCATGTATAGGGACAGTCTCAAATTCAGGCATGTCAATGTACATGGACAAGGCCATATTCGACCATGTCCATGTAGTACCTCAAGCAACAAGATAACTAGATCTACAACCAGTAACAAAGGCTCAGTTCCATATGAAATCCATACAACCACTAAGCAAATAGACAGAGTTGCAGAAAATAGACAGAGGCCTGAAGAGATTGTAAACTTTAAGGCAGGACACAGACTAGCTATTCTAACTATAAACAGTGAGACCAAGGGCTAAGCATGACTACTACAGGGCCACCACTACCCTGAATAGTGCCCAAACTGAACAAAATTAGACTTTGACAACAACTGTAAAGAAACATCACCATAAAGGACCTAGTACATATCACAATATTTAACAGATCTAACAAAAAGCTTGAAATACAAAAATATGTCTATAGTAGTTGCTGCAATAGGAGCAAAATTAGTACAACGTTGACAAAACCTCCACTTCTCTGCTATTATTATTGCTAATTTAAATTTTTAGGAAAATTATTTTTTTAGTTAAAAATTACAATCATGGAAACAATAGGGATAAAGGAAGTGTACAAAACCATGAATCAAACCTGTTGTAATCATACCAACTAACTGTGGTTTAACATGATGAAGTAATGAGCTAATATGATATCAGACCACAACATGTCCTGTGAATAAATTGAATTACACTACATTCTTTGCTTAGAAGTAATTCCATCATATTCGTTCATAATGACATTGATGTTGCATTCTTATTGATTAGGGTCCTACTCCTAGTATAAGATATGAATAAGACATATACTGGTTGTGATCATATGTTACATGTATGCACTTCTTATACCTTTTCATATTTATGGGATTGGTTCTAACTTAGTACTAATACAAATACAACAACATCCTTTACATTCAACTTTCGATAATCTACTCTACCCGTCTATATGATCTCGACATGATATAGGGTTATGATTCATACAAGAAGATTTGTTCATGTTCTATGATGTGTGTTTGATATGCTATTATAACTAAGAGTAATACATATCTAAACTGATGTGTGTTTTTGATCTTTGTTGGATTTGTTGTCATTTTATGAAAAATGACAAATTTAACAGAATTAAATCTGAATTAAATATGATAGAAATAGAACATAATTAATTCCGTTAATTCTGTTCATGATTGGTATGTTAATTTTGTTCATGGTTGGTATGTTATTTTCTTAAGCATTTTATGTTGTTTTCTTATCCAAATAGTAAATTAGATCTTAATTTTAAAACAAAACATTACATATAATTGATTTTAGAAATTATGGTATGATCTATTGTGACAATTTTTTATAGTGTAATATATATGACACTCAACAAGTCCTTTCCATATGTCCATCTATAAAGGACACACACCTATATATGACTTTGTGACATCTATAAGAATGAATATAGGAATGTATTAGCATCTTCGTGTGACCATATTTGTTATCCTATTTATAAATAGTTCTAGGTAAATGAAACATAGTATAATTATTAAAATGGGTATATAAATATAAAGTTAATGAAGAAACGTTATAAAGTTAAAGTATTCAGTTAGGAAATTTCAAACTAATTCAATATAGAGAAGGTAAATTTTCATCAATTTTGTCACAATTAAGACTCACTCAATTGCATCTTCTACAAAATATATATCTCATTAAAACTCAAATTACTATGTTTACAATAGGCTATGATGCACTTACATTTGAAATTATTGTCATGATTGCTCTCATTCTAGATTTCTAACTACGACAAAACCTCCCAATATTACATTTGCTCCATTTGCTCCACCTCATCTTAATATAACTTAATATTGAAGACAATTTAAAAATTACTTATAGTGATGACCAAAGTTATTGAATGCTTATCTTATTGATGATATTTATATTCATATAATATTACATCACACATATTGACCAAAGTTATTGAACACTTATCTTATTGATGATATTTATATTCATATAATATAAGTTCAAATTGACAACTTATTAATTAATTCATTAATAACCTAGACATTAGTAACTAATGTGTTTATTGAACCATAATATTGTATGTGTTGGATATTTAGGCATATCTAGCACACACATATCCCACACGTAGAGTCCTATAATAACAAGCGATGTTCCTAATGCATATTAATAAAATTTTCACAACTAATCATGCATACAAATAAATAAAGTAAATCAAACTTCAAATAATCCTCATTAAAGAAAGAGCAATAATTCAACATTCATCCATCTTTAAAATTGAATTATTATAATTTAAACATGGTAGGAACTATGCGAGGAAACAAAGAATCACATATTGAATCCTAAATGTGATCCTCAATTGACTTGGAATCACCCAGGTCCTTTTAAACCCTTATTTCCATCTTGCATCTACCATCCCATCGATGTTGCTTTGAATTGATTTCCCTCGACGAATCCAACTTCTTATTTTAATGACTTCTATGTGTGGGTTTTATTGATTATTATGAAAAGATTGTGGTTTTATCTTCTGTCCCTTATTCATTTAGTCATCAGTCCATACCTGAGCAGTCGGCTAGGAGCCGAATCGACGGTCATCACTTCGGTGTTTAAAGACCTATAGATTCAAATGCCCTGCTTTTCTATGTATGGATGATGAGTGAAGGATAATAATTTTCCATGTTGTCTATAGACCCCTTACTTATCTTTGAGTTGATTGATTCATGGTTGAATGTCTAGTCTTTGTGCCTTCTTATGAGCGAGTACCTATGCGGCTTGATTGATTAAAACTTCGATTTATCTCTATGTTTTTAATTGCTTGAACTTGGGTACATCTCTGCATTTTTATTGATAGACTGTGCATTGTGAATGATAAACCTCTGAGTTGAATGACAGTCCCTTGGCGAACCAAACTTCTGATTTCAATGACTTCTCTGTGTGGATTTAATTGATTATTATGAAAAGATTTTGTTTTTATCTTTCATCCCTTATCCCTTTAGTCATCAGTTTGTGTTTGAGCAGTCGGCCAGGAGCCGAATTGACAGTCGTCACTTCGGTGTTTAAAGACCTATAGATTCAAATGCCCTGCTTTTCTGTGCATGGATGATGAGTGAAGGATAATAATTTTATCTGTCATCTATCCCTTATTTATCTTTGAGTTGATTGATTCATGGCTCAATTTTTATTCTTTGTGCCTACTTGTGTAGATTTGGTTTTTCCTTGAAATTCATCCGATCAATATTTAATTTAATATGCTTCGCTTTTTAGTCAATAACTAAATGAATTTCACTTTTTTCAGTCTCTTGATATGGCTTCTCTACCAAATTCAACACTCACTTTTGATATGGCTTCTCTTCCAAACCATGGACTCTTATCATTGTAAACTCCTCAAAAAGGAACCAGTCTCTCACTTTGGTGGTCTTTTCCAATTGTAGTGACCCTTTGACTAAAGGAATAATTATAACGAATAATTCATTTTGGATAATAAAGTCTAATATAGAAATAAATGAGTCTTAGATGGGAACTAATTATTATAACTTCATATAATATTTAAATATGGGAACTAATTATTATCTTATTGATGATATTTATATTCACATAATATAACTTCAAACTGACAACTTATTAATTAATTCATTAATAGCCTAGATATTAGTAACTAATGTGTTTATTGAACCATAATATTGTATGTGTGTTGGATATTTAGGCATAGCTAGCACACACATATCCCACATGTAGACGATAATAACAAGCAATGTTTCTAATGTAATTTTTAAAATGTTAACAACTAATCATGCATTCAAATAAATAAAGTAGATCAAACTTCAAATAATCCTCATTAAAGAAATAATATTAACTCAACATTCATCCATCTTTAAAATTGAATTATTATAATTTAAACATGGTAGGAACTATGTGAGGAAACAAGGAATGACATATCGAATCCCAAATGTGGTCCTCAATTGAATTAGAATCATCAGGCTTCCTTTAAACCCTTAATTCCATCTCGCATCCTCCATCCCTTCCTTTGCTGAAATATGTTGGAGTTTTGACTATATTGAACTAACTCTAGATATAATCCAAATATGAAATCTTCAAACCTTTCAACCTAATATCTCTAGTAGACAACTAGTATTAGTCATCACACATCTAGGGAAGTGTGGATATCATGACCCTCCCACAATGCGAGGGGAGTGTGGATACATATAGACATTACCCTTTAGAACCATTACTATTATGACAATTAAAACTCACTCAATTGCATCTTCTTCTAAATATATACATCATTAAAACTCACATTACTATTTGTAGAAATAGGCTTCATTACCACCATAAATTTTGTGACAATTAAGAATCACTCAAAATCATCTTCTTTTTAATATATATCCCATTAAAACTCACATTTCTATGTTTACAATAGGTTATGATACACTTACATTTGAAATTATTGTCATGATTACTCTCAATCAATGTGATATTCCACCTTATATGACTATATTTTATCTAGATTTCTAACTCCAACCAAGCCTCACAAATATTATGTTTGCATCACCTCATCAAAATTTATATTAGGAATACGAACAACCCTCATACCCATCTCATGTTGATGTTATTAGTGGGCGTGTGAGGTTATGAATATAAACTCTTTGTTTTGGGGATTTTAATGCATTGCATTATATGTGGTCTAAGTGGATCCAACCATAGGGAACTTTTAAGGAATCTTAAAAAAATATTCTAATACATTTTTTTAGTGGATCCAACCATAGAGAACTTTTAAGGAATCTTAAAGAAATGTTATAAGGAATATATATGTGGTCTTAGTGGATTGAACCATGTTCAAAGAATATGCACATGCTATTGAGTTAATTTTTGGTAGTTATCCACTCAATGTAGGAATCCCTTAGTTTATAGTACACTTAGGTCCCTTTATGTAACTTTAGGTGACCATAAAGTATTTCACAGTGATGTATTTAGTTCAACCATATCCACAACTATCCAATAGTTTGTCCTTAAATCTCTTAAGTGATGCAACTATATATAATATAACATTTGCATAGTTCATATGTTATATAATATAACATTATCCAATCTGTGATCAGATAAGAGTGCACCACTTAGTAAAGCAAGATTTCTTATGTGCCAAGATTAAAGGCATAACAAGTTGTTGTGCACCACTTACTAAAGATTTTTTATGTTATTAGTGGGTATGTGAGGTTATGAAGATTAAACTCTTTGTTTTGGGAATTCTAATGCATTGCATTATATGTGGTCTTTGTGGATCCAACCATAGGGAATTTTGAAGGGATCTTAAAGAAATGTTCTAATACATTTTTTAGTGGATCCAACCATAGGGAACTTTTAATGAATCTTAAAGAAATGTTATAAGGAATATATATGTGGTCTTAGTGGATTGAACCATGTTCAAAGAATATGCACATGCTATTGAGTTAATTTTTGGTAGTTATCCACTCAATGTAGAAATCCCTTAGTTTATAGTACAATTAGGTCCCTTTATGTAACTTTAGGTGACCATAAAATATTTCATAGTGATGTATTTAGTTCAACCATATCCACAACTATCCAACAGTTTGTCCTTAAATCTCTCAAGTGATCCAACTATATATAATATAACATTTACATAGTTCATATGTTATATAATATAACATTATCCAATCTATGATAAGATAAGAGTGCACCACTTAGTAAAGCGAGATTTCTTATGTGCCAAGATTAAAAGCATACCAAGTTGGTGTGCACCACTTACTAAAGATTTCTTATGTTATTAGTGGGTGTGTGAGGTTATGAAGATTAAACTCTTTGTTTTGGAGATTCTAATGCATTGCATTATATGTGGTCTTTGTGAATCCAACCATAGGAAATTTTTAAGGAATCTTAAAGAAATGTTTTAATACATTTTTTTAGTGGATCCAACCATAGGGAACTTTTAATGAATCTTAAAGAAATGTTATAAGAAATATTTATGTGGTCTTAGTGGATTGAACCATGTTCAAAGAATATGCACATGCTATTGAGTTAATTTTGGGTAGTTATCCACTCAATGTAGAAATCCCTTAGTTTATAGCACAATTAGGTCCCTTTATGTAACTTTAGGTGCTTTTTTTCTGAATTGATTTCCCTTGGCGAACCCAACTATGATTTCAATGACTTCTTGTGTGGGTTTTATTGATTATTATGAAAAGATTGTGGTTTTATCTTCTGTCACTTATCCCTCTAGTTATTATTTCTTGCCTGAGCAGTTGGCCAGGAGCCGAATCGACGGTTGTCACTTCAGTATTTACAGACCTTCAAATGCCATGCTTTTCTGTGCATGGAAGATGAGTGAAGGATAAGAATTTTCCATGTTGTCTATCCCTTACTTATCTTTTAGTTGATTGATTCATGGCTGAATGTTTAGTCTTTGCATCTTCTTATTTGATGTGTATTGTGAATGATAAACCTCTGAGTTGAATGACAGTCCCTTAGCGAGCCCAACTTTTGATTTCAATGAATTTTATGTGTGGGTTTTATTGATTATTATGAAAAGATTGTGGTTTTATCTTCTGTCAATTATACTTTTAGTCATCAGTCCATGCCTGAGTAGTCGGCCAGGAGTCGAATCGACGGTCGTCACTTCAGTGTTTAAAGACCTATAGATTCAAATGCCCTGCTTTTCTGTGCATAGAAAATGAGTGAAGGATAAGAATTTTCCATGTTGTCTATGGACTCCTTACTTATCTTTGAGTTGATTGATTCATGGTTGAATGTCTAGTCTTTGTGCCTTCTAATGAATGAGTACCTTTGCGGCTTGATTGCTTAAAACTTTGATTTATCTCTGCGTTTTTAATTGCTTGAACTTGTGTACATCTCTACATTTTTATTGATAAACTATGCATTGTGGATAGATATTGAGAAGAGATGTTGACACGGGATTCTCCAAACATTCATCACAAACATTCTAGGTTTTCCCAAGAAGGAAGAACAAGAACTCCTTCTTCGAATGACACTCCGAGTGAGCAACAACAATCTCGTCAGAGGATATTTTCAAACGAGTCTATGAATAGATCAACTGCAGAACCTTCTCAAGCCATTTCTATGGATGCAACCTTCTTAGATAGGTTGTGCATCGATACTCCTACACCTGAGAATGTAGGGAATACCTCTACACAAGAGAATATTTTTGGTAATTTTCTTTGATTTTGTTTATTTTTGTTGTATTTTTGTTGTATTTAAATTTATGTGAGGTTAAATCTTGAAGTCACTTTTAAATGTGCATCTAGACAATCAATTTAGAGCAAGGGACGACAATGAAAGAGAGAGTGGTTGTCACGAATATTCAAATGTCGGTGCAGAGGGTGAGGGTGGATTTATGAGGCATTATCAAGAAACAAAATATTACACGCCTACGTCCACCTATCCTTCAGATGTTGGTGATGAATTTCCCTGGGAAGAGAATACTGAAGCAATGACGCTTGAACGATGCTCAGGTGTTAAAAAGATGTTGGAAAATGATTTGGTGGTCTTGGAACTCCTTCAAGAGAACAAACAAAGCTTGCAAATTGTTTTGCATTCATTAGAAAACTTTATGGATGCATATCAGAAAATGGGGCCAACCACTAACAGTTTTGTTGATCTAATAAGGCGACGAAAGTCAGAGGTGATGGATCTTGATAAATGGGAGACAGTAAAAAACAGAGTTTCAAAAGAAAATGCCATTTCCATGTTCAATTTCAAAGAGGGCCCAAAGCGGAAGATGTTGAGGGTGCAATATTTTAAGCACCCTAACTTTGCAGGACATATGTATAACAGATTTTTGGCGGCATATGCGAAATTGTCGTGGAACGATGAGGTTCCACACTATTTTGCAAGACATTTTTTTGCAGAGTTTTTCTTGCACATACACCCTAATTATACTAGTCTATCATCCAAATATTATGGGACTGGTAAATGACGTACATATGATCACAAAGGGGCATTGCCGAGGCCTCCATAACCTTTAGTACCTTGCTCAACAAGGGAATTTTCTTCACTTTCAGAGTTCCAGGATACATCGGAAGTTGGCAAAGAGACCATGACTACAATTGGGAAAAATTTGGAAGCTATTTTTTGTGGTGTTGATGTTGGCATGAAGCGTCAGTGAGCGGAAGCCAATTCCTGGGCTTAGATAAAACTAATGCAGAGTTAGATACAATGTTATCATAAGATGTTTTAGAGTATGCAAAATTTTGCCAGGATGGTTGAAAGAAGGTCATTCAGAATGATGACTTGAACCGCAGATTGTTATATGTTCTATTTAGGAAATGTTTGAAACATTTTATGATAGTTTACTTCTAGTTCTAGATTTAGATATCATTGTCTCTATAGAAATAATCGAGATATTCTTATCATTAATTGCAGTTTGGAGATATGTTAAACGAATCTCTAGTAGGTAGGGGATTTAATTCGATAAGTTTAAATTTGGATGGGTTGAATCAGGTATGTGTTTTCTAATAGTTGTTCAATCTCCACTCTTTTGAATAAGAGATGAACAGCAATTATAATTTTGTATAATTGTGAACATATTGAATCCTAGATTTAGTTCTTAGTTGTGTTGTTCACAGATCCCTATTTCATCTCCTACTACTTGGACAAGCTTGTCTCAATTCTTATTGGAAAAGTTTGAAGAGGGTGGGAGTTCATAGGTATCATGTAATATCTTAAAATCATTTAAATTTAATGTGTTATAATCATTTAAATATAATTTTTCAAATTTTCAAATTTGAAATGTGTTATATAGGCTAATGTGGAGAAGAGAGTACCTGAGAGTGTGCTCGGAAGGGAGATTGGGATTGAGGAAGCAGAGGAAGCACCCATATTAGGGAAGGATGTGTCCATTCATGATGATTCATAAATGTGTGTTCTTGATTTTTATCAAATTTTTAGTTTAGCCTTTCCTATTCAACGCTTTGATCAATTATTTTGAAATATATAGAACCCCTAGATAAGTTTATCATTGTCTTAAATGGTGTACATTCAAACTTATTTAAGGTTATATCATGATGAAGACCTAATTTTGAACTTGAACATGTTTGAATATTTGAGAACAGACTCTATCTCACATTAGAAAAGAGAAAGTTTCTAAATTTTCCTCGATTGCATTCCTTGCTTTCTTGTCTAAGAATGGTGTAGTATGGAAAAATTTGTGTTTTCAACATACAACGAAGTGAATTCCTTCTTGCTAGAGTATTGTCAAACTCTTAACAAAATTGGTTGCTAATCACAAAAACCAACATTCAATTAGATTTACAAATAAGCTCACACATATTGTATATATGAACTAGCTCATATAATTTCAAAAAATATTTCACTAAATCTAATATGAATACATCCCATTTAAATAGTTTTTGAAGAATGACTTAATATACATGTGCAGATTTGTGTTTCTTCATGTACATGCAAGATTATATGAGAACATCTATTCTACGAAAGAAAGAGAAAATAAGTATTTTTTGGAAGAATGGTTTTTAAAATGAAGATTTGTAATTTTTTTTAGATAATAAGTAGTTTTTTGGAAGAATGACTTAATATGGAGATTTATGAGTCCTTTAGTTTGAAAAGACATCGTGGAATTTGATAATATGATCACTGTAGAAGAAGAAGATAGAAGTATTTAACTGCTAAGGAGATTATTATTTTATTGTTGTGTAAATATGATCAAATAACATCACCTGGGATGAGAATTTCTGAAGGATTTGAGACTTTATCCACAAGAAGAATTTCACCTGAAGGATTTTGGACTTTATCCACAAGGAGATAAGTATTTCTTTGGAAGAATGACTTAATATGGAGATTTGCGAATTTTCTTCATACACAATTCTATATTTATTTTCATATTATTATCTAACTGTAACTCATAATTTGTTTTACCAAGAACACAATAATATCACCTAGGATGAGAATTTCACCTGAAGGATTTGAGACCTTATCCACAGGGAGAATTTCACCTGAAGGATTTGAGACTTTATCCACAAGGAGATAAGTATTTCATTAGAAGAATGACTTAATATGGAGATTTGTGAACTTTTTTTATACACAGTTCTAGAACATAATTTTTCTCTTTAATTTTTTTTAAGATTTTAGATAAGATTTGCAAATTGTTTAAATCATGTACTCTTAATTGGAGAGTAACTAGATCTTAAATATGTTTAACTGTGGTTGTTTATGTTATTATTTCTTATTGTTTATTTAATATTTAATTACAATACATGTGCTAATATGTGTTATTTGTTTTTTTATTATGTTTTTTTTATTTTTACAGATGTCTAAATTATATTTGGTGGAAAATATGTTTACAATATATTTTGTGGGAAAGAGTATGTTAGAGGATGACACTTAACTCTTTTGGTATGTATGCCAATTTTTTTTAATTACAATTTTTTATTTCTGTATTATTTCGTATGTTTGAATTGTAAATTTTTAATTTTTGAATTCTGTTTTTTTTGCAGGTTTGAATTTCATGTATGAAGTGATCTATCTTAAAGTGATGACTTAGAGTCTAGAATTTTGGAGTTAAATGTCTTAGTTTTTGTTATCATTCTAAAACAGATGTGGAACTTATGTATTTTATAGTGTAACTATTTAGACTTTGATATATATATATATATATATTTCATAATTTTGAAATTCAAAATAACAATTATTGTCTCATATTTGATTTCTTAAAGTTGATGGAAAAAAAAGTGGCAAAGTTAACTAGTAATGAACTAAAGTTTTGTATATTCTCATTTTTACATTAAATTAAGCATCAAACTTTTAAATATTTTTTTGTTATGTATTAATTTAAATGTTTCATTTTATATTCACTGTGTACTGTAAAAAATATGATTCTATTGTCAAAAAGTGACAACGTTAATTAGTAATGAACTAATGTTTTGTATATTCTCTTTTTTATAATGCATTAAATTAAGCATAAAACTCTTAAATATTTTTTTGCTATGTATTAATTTAAATGTTTCATTTTATGTTCACTGTGTACTATCAAAAATATGATTCTATTGTCAAAAAGTGACAAAGTTAACTAGTAACGAACTAATGCTTTGTGTATTCTTCTTTTTACAATGCATTTTAAATTAAGCATCAAATTTTTAAATACTTTTCTGCTATGTATTAATTTAAATATTTAATTTTATGTTCATTGTGTACTGTCAAAAAAATGATTCTATTGTCAAAAAGTGACAAAGTTAACTAGTAATGAACTAATGTTGTGTATATATTCTCCTTTTTGCAATGCATTAAATTAAACATCAAACTCTTAAATATTTTCCTTATTTTAAATGTTTCATTTTATGTTCACTGTGGATTGTAAAAAATATGATTCTATTGACATATCATCAAATAATTTTGGTAGAATAATTTTAGCAGATTCTAGTTACTAATGAAAAAAAAAAAATTCTATTTTTTTAGCGGATTAATAGATTTTAGCAGATTCTATTTTAATTTTTTCTAGTTACTAATGATTATGTTGGTTACATAAATGCACTTAACCAATAAAAAAAATTAAAGGAAAAACTATTTAGGAAAGAAATGCACATAAGATTTGTTAAATAAATTGGTTTACAGATGCACTTAACTAATAAAAAAAATTAAAGGAAAAAGAAAAGGAAAGAAAGACATATGAGATCATAGATGCAAACTCATAGAATGTGTTGTTGTTTAAATATATTTAAGAATATGCAAACTCAATAGATTGACAAGAAAAAAAATGAATTCTCAAACACAAAAGATTGTATCATTGCATATCTATTTAAGAATACATGATAGTAGACAACATGTTAAACCATGCAAAACTTATTTGAGAATATATTATTGTAGTAGAAAACACTTTAAGCCATGCAAAGCCTATGCTAGTAAGAACTGCACTAAAAGGAAGAAATTTTCATGATCTACCATTTTACTTTCATAAAACTTGTGTTTGATTTTGAAAGAAGGTAACCAATGTGGAATTCAAGGGAGGATGTATGCATTAAAGCATTGTGTTTTAGACATGCCAAGGAACAACACATACCCCTTGTACAACTCAGATAACATGTATGAAAGAGAATTACATTAGGAAAATGATTTGCAGGCTATGGTTTAGTACTATTCACATAAACCCACATTTTTGTAAGGGTCTTCACTTGACTTTAGGCAAGGTTGTATTAATTTCTTTAACTTTGTTAGAGAAGAGATCTATTAATTACAATTTAATTCTAATGATTAACACTTCTAAAAAAATTTACATGAAAATCAATTTAATTATTAAAATGAATATTCTAAATAATTTCAAATGTTAAATGTATTTATTAACTTAATAATTAGAATGGAGATATTAGTATATATATGATATTATTAGTAAAATGTTATTACAATGAGTGAAAAAGATGTTTAAATTGTTTTTAGTTGTTAGTTCATATTAATTTAAAAAATGAAAAAAAAAATTACCACTTAAAGAAGTCAATGCTCTCAAATCAAGGATAAAAAAGATGTTCAACTCTTCTTTGATTGGTGCAATAGTAATAAAAATAAAATTCTCAAGATAGAAGAAATATCCAAATTAATTATAGGTAATGTTTATACAATAAAATCTTGAGATAGAAGAGATGTTCAACTCTTTTTTTGTTTGTGTGTTAATGATAAAATTAAATGCTCAAAATGATGCGACAATAAAATAAAACCTTAGAATGGAAGAGATGATCAACTCTTCTTTAATTTTATCATGTAGTCATTAAAAAAATGCTAAAGCTATAAGAGATTTTCACCTAAAAGTTCATATACCCTTGAACCTAATGCAATATTATTAAAATAAAATGGAAAAACATACTATTGAAAAAATTAAATGTGAATGAAAATGGTATTTAACAATTTTTTAGTTTAAAATAAAATGTTCATACAAGAGGTATACAACTCAATTTTGATTGGTGTAATGCTCATAAAATAATTTTGGTTGGTGTAATGGTTGAAAAACACAGATAAAATATGGTTGAACCATATTTTATCTGTGTTTTTTAAGAATGATATGGAGTTTTTTATACATACCCTTTTTATAAATATCCTATTTGGAAATATGTTTGAAGAATGTCGAAACAAGTCATCAAAATATGGAATGTACTTTCAATAAAAAAAAAAAATATGGAATGTACATGTGCCACTTGTTTAAAAACACCGTAATGGTATTCCATCTTCAATTATTCATTCATGATCAACTTTGGACATTTTCCATTTTCTAACTTTTTTTTTTTATTATTATTGAACTTCTATTAACTTTATGTGCGCTGCACATACCAAATGACTACACTACTACATATGGGCGGATTATTCCATGAAAATTTTCCACGCTTTCACTAGTTTCATCATTTTTTTAAACAGGGCGAGATTTTCGTGGATATTTCCACGAAAGATCGTCGCAATATCGACTAAAATATTAATTTAACATAGTAGGGATTTTCGTCGCTATAGCAACGATCTTTCGTGGCAATAGCGACAAAAAGTTTACCTATCTCATTGGTCGGTGTTAATGGCTAGTTGACTATTTTATCTATATATACATGACTTTAAGAGACTTTGTGACACAATTTCTATAGTTGCGACACTGTTTTTGGCTTTTGTTTGAGCTGTTTATTTTTTTCGTCACCCACCGGTTGAACAAATCCAATTCTCGATCTACATAGCTCGGATTTTGAACTTGCAAGGTTAGTATGTTATTTTTTATTGATGTACTCATTTAACTTGTAATTTTTTTTTCAAATGTCCAAATTGCATTTAGCTTGTTTTTTCCTTGATAATATAATATGTGTGTACCATATTTCATGTCTTTGGTTTTTGGATCTAGTTGGTATATTCTATGGAAAAGGGTATGTGGATTCCATAATATTCTAGGTTTATGGAATCCACATATCCTTTTCGCTTCAATTGTAGCTATAATCTCTATCTCTTTTCATTGATAAAGATATGGAATTGCTCTTGAAACTCAAACCTAATCAGTGAAATGATAGTAATTGATTGCTATATTCCTTGTTTTAGCAGGGACTAATAAGATAAATAAACACTAACCCTAAACTTATGTTAGGTGTATATGTCGTTATTATATAAAGAAAACATTTGTACACATATGACCTTATTATAAAGATGTTATCTATGTCGTCATGATGTTGATCCTCTACACATATGATCACCTTATTATAAAGATGTTGACCTTATTATAAATATTTAGGTCACTGTAAATAAACATATCATAATTGAAAGGAGTAACCAAAATATAAAAAATTGACAACTTAATGTTTGGTATGGTGTAGGTAAGAAAATTACTTGTCAGGACAAGGATTTGTCATAATGAATGAAAATGATAGGAAGCTTGCTCGGTTAAGAGCGGCATTAGAGGCGAGGGGCAATGGAAAATGTTATTGCCCTTGCTATGATTGCAGAGGCTTGAAAAATAGAAGACTTTTAATAACAACAACCCAAAAACATTGTAGGGAGAAGGGACACGCCGAAGGGGGTTATGAATATCGTCCCTTGGTAAGAGGATTTAATATTTAATGTATTCTCTGTAATAAACAGTATGTCATGAATTTTAGTAATATTTCTTATCGGGATTTTTATATTTCTATACACACTAACTTTTCTATGTTGTTTTTAAATATATAGACGATGCCCTCAAAGTGTCGACCTCCAGAGAGTTATTTGCCAAGTATTAGCAGAAATACTACTTTACATGGAGATGAACTTCGAGATCAAAATATTGAAGCTGTTGATCAAGTTATTAATGATGATATGGATGGAGATAACATTAGTGATTCAAATCAGGAAGATGAGATACATAGATTGATCCAAGACACATTTGCTCCAATGGATGAGGACAACTAGGATGATAGTCATGATGTTGATCCTCTACTCGAGAAGTCACGTCAACCTCTTTATGAAGGCTCAACAACAAAT
>JASDQU010103172.1:252949-292702 GCA_032191745.1 Picea mariana | reverse complement strand
CGTAGATTTAATATATTACACATCTATTAAATTATTCATTTATTAACAATAACTAATTAATGATATTAAATTGTTATGCTATCATATAGTTGCTTGAGAGTGGGATGCTTTACATTTATACATTGCAAACAATCTTGATTGGATGGAGAATTGGATAGAATATACTGAAGAATACTCTGGTAGGTTATCATGGGAAGGGGTGAGTAAGATGATTAAAATAGCGCATCGTCATCGAGATCAATTTCCTGATCTTACATCAAGGGAAGTTGATTTAGACTTTGGTTTAAAAGATAAACAGGCAAGTTAAATTTGTTACCCACATTTTCCTAGATTTTTCCCAATTTTTCAATGTATTTGGTTTGTTTAATTATTTAAATATATATTTAGTAAGTCCTATATGAGGATTATTAATTCACAATTTATTTTTTACTTGTTCTCCATGTTGCAGTTGAAACATCACAAGGCTATGTGGTGTAATGGTCGTAAATTTCGTATCAAAATGTTGGATGATAAGATGAAAACCTCGGATTGTGGGATAACTACAGTGTTTAAGGTCACCAACATTTCCTCTAGAAGTGACAGAAATCTGGAAGAAACTGAGAATAGGTACTATGGCCATTTGGAGGATATAATTGAGTGTGATTTTAATTCCTTTAAAATAGTTTTGTTTGAGGTTAAATGGTATAGGCTACGGATGCATGAACGTGATCCTCAAAGAACTGTTATTGAGCATGATAATGGATTTACCATGGTTAATACAAGGGCATTTGAACCGGGTACAGAGCCTTATGTTCTTCCAAGTCAATGTGAGCAAGTATTTTACTCAGAGGTACCTGGTAAAGCAGGTTGGTCATACGTTGTTAGATATGATCCAAGAGGAAGATTAGTAAAGTACAATCATGTAGTCGAGGATGAAGATAATAACGAGGAAGAAGATCATGATTATGCAGGTCAGGAGCAGGTGGCTCATGTAGTCGATGTGTCAGACGAAGAATTTGAAGAAGTTGATCATCCAAATGTAGGAGACGATGATCTCATTGACGATATTGATAACTATAGTAGCGAAAATGACGTTGATGATGATGTTGATAGGAATGAGCCTTTCACCAATATCGATTTTGAACCAGATCCTGATATAGATGTTGAGCTGGATGAAGAAGAAGATGATTGATATTTAATTGTTGAAAAGAAGAGGTATGTGTTTATATCTTTTATATGATATTTATATGTTTTTATTTTTTGAAGGAGATGAACTTATCTATTTTTTCCTTGCTATGCTCGAAGACATGGTTCTAAGCGAAGGCCATTTATTGTTGTGAGATACACATGCAACAACTTATGGATCCTAATTTTAATGTACCATTTTATTGGTAGGCCCTCAAGAGCCAGTCATGCCAAAGGCTCCAATCAATAGGTCATTTTTGTCATGCTTTCTCTGGGTACATGTAACATTGTTAAGGATATTTGATCACGATGAGACACATCAATTGCAATTAAGCAATCTAGAGATCAATTAGTCCAATGCTCATTATTAGACTAGAGAATTCCATAGTTGGGTTCTTAGATATATTTGAGGTCCATTGCAAGTTATCTTGTCCCATATTACATTTAGTTTCTTATTTAGGAGTCTCACATGGCATAGTTTTTATCTCTAATTTTGGATGATGATATAGTCATCGCAACAAAGAATATTTTGAACGAAACATTGTGTTTTTTCGTCATGCAATTCCACCAATTCAAGGAAACAACAAATTATGTTTAAACCATGTTGTAAGAATCTAAAATATTTATTAGAAATCGCTTCTCTTTTTAGAGCTATGTAGGCTAGGAATCAAACTCCAACACCTTCAATTAACCATTTATCAAGACACACTTAACTAGAGGCCTCTTTGATACTCACTTTAATATCACTTGTATGCTTAAATGATAGGATCACCACACAAATTTCCTCAATCCACCATTTAGTAGAAGCCTCTTAGATATTCATCATTTATTTATCTTGTTGAAATCTCAAGGGTCTATGGATCCAAGACATGAATCAACCCCTATAAGATGAGTTTCTATGCTTCCTTCTCATGAGGTGCACTATTACAAATTTTAATGGAGGTGTAGATTATTGGTTGTGGGACCCAAACCTCTCTATCAAATACATATTCAGTATTATGTGTCTTCACCACTTAGCCTCGAACCCTCTTTCACATCGAACCCTCTATGCCCAATCCATAGTTAGGTTGAGTACTCCTATCTACTTAAAATTAATACCTTGTTTACGATGGGATAAGATAAGTATCGGTCTAGTCCTTAGCTCATGTGATTCTCTAACACTATGCTCTATGTCTTGATTATTGTACCCCTTAATGATTTGTTACAAAAGTGTGAATTTTTGTCTCTGACATCCCAAAATCTACGTTCATCCCAAGCTCTATAGGTTCATGTGTCCTATCCAATCAGGTTTATTGTTAGATTCAAAGAAGCACATAGAATAGGCATTGGGCCTATGTATTCTCCAATTGGAGAGTAGGATTTGTTGAAACAAAATTTGAATTGGGATGAGTGCATTGATCAACAATGGAAAACTTGTTTCTTCATATTTAATTCCAATGACTTGTATTCAACATATGTATTCATTCAATATTTTGAACAATGTGAGAATGGATGTGGTAGGTGTAGGAATACTCATTTGGCACATGTTTATGTCAGTGGTTCCATTTTATTAAGAGATACTATAAGGGAAAAGGTATATGGTAACTAACCTTGGCTATCATGGGTTTTATATATTTATGCCCTTGACTTATAGATTCAATTCATTTTTAATGTTTCCAAGCCTCTTGTACAAAATTTCTCTTTTCAAATCGACTCAATTGTGCACTCTTATTAGTTGTTTCTTACTAATATTGATATCCATAGTTTGGGGGAGGGAATATGGTGTGGTCAAATATATTGCATATTATTATATAATATATATAATATATATTATATATATAATATAAAATGAAAATAATAAAAAACAAAAAATAAAAACGAAAATAAAACAAAACAACATATAACAAACAAAACTCATTTCAAATCCCAAATAGCAGCCAACACTCGCACACAGGGCACTCACGCACAGTCCCGAATTTGGACACCAGTCCCACTGATTTCCACCACGCGTGCACAGAGCACTCACGCATAGTCCCAAAATTGGACACCAGTCCCACACATTTGGAGCACAGGGAGGAAGCTAGGGCATGGGTGGAGGGAGAAGGAGGAAAAGGAGGGAGAGGCACACGGGTGGAGGGCATGCAAGAGGAGGCTAGGGCAGATGGATTTTTAGAGGGCACACGAATTTGAAGAGAATGAAGGTAAGCAATGGAATTTTTCTCAGAGCAGGTCGGATATTTGTTTTATTACTCTGCTCATTGTGTATTTTATTACTGCAATTCTTATAGGGCTTTTTGCATATGCCAAAATTTAAAATCCGCAGCAACAAGATCACCATTGGATTGACTAATGTGGAAACCATACATCTCCTTGGGAGGACCTCTAAAATAGAAACATGTTAGTGGTTTATTTAGAGCCAACATAGAATGAATTGACTGTCTTAGACCAACCTAACAAATGGACATTCAACTTTCCTTCCACTAATTTTTCTCTGGTGTTATACCCAATGTAAGGGTTTGTTAAAACCTAGATTAATCTGGGTTTGTCAAAACCTAAATTAATCTGGAAGCTGCAAATGCAAAGTCATTGAACAATAATTCCATAGCATCTATTCAAATCAAATTATCTAAGTGAGTAAATGCAAATTTCAGTCACTCCACGGGCACATGAACCTTGGATCCATTTTACACAAAACCACAACCAAGCCATGGTCTGATTGCTCAATCTCATCGTTATTATTTGAAAGCACTTATTAGGAAGTTCTCTTCGGATTGCCTCTCCCACAAACAACGTCTCATGTATATTGATCTTCATCGGATTGCCTCTCCCAGTTCTCTTCGAATTGACTCATGTGTTTGGACATCATCATAAACCCTTTGGGAAATAACGGACGAATGGAACTGTATTCAAAATTTTGAATTGTAGTTATAAATTGAGTTGAAAATTAAAAATATATATCTTAAAAACAAATATTCCAAAGAGAAACCAATCACCCATCGGTTCCATGAAACCACGTCCTTTTGAGGAATTTCATGAAAGAGTTCCAGAGCTTCGTTCACAAAACCATTCCGCGCAAACCTTGCAATCATAGCCATAAAAGAGACAATATCTCATTGGTGCATTTTGTCAAACAATTTGCATACCCTCTTTACACTATGGTGAAAGTATATGATTCAAACCCATATTCAAATAGACTCACTTCCTCCGCACAGACTCACTTCCTCCGCACATTAGCTTCAGATCCGAAGCAAGCACATTTGTGCATGATCTTTACCCAGCACATTAGCTTCAGATCCGAAGCAAGCACATTGGTATGTTCAGAGCTTTGTCTCTTGCTTTGCAACTTCATAAAATAGGAGTGATTCAACTTGGAGAAGCAACTTTGAAGGCCATTCCTTCAAGCCTTGTGTAAAAGTTTGCAATCAACACTTGAACTTAAGGTGAAGCAATCGAATGCAAAGAAAGATATCAAGAATGGTTTCTTTACAATGCTTCTTCCACCAAAAATTCTTCATACAATAGTAGCATCCCTTCAACATAAGATTTACAAAATGGGAAATGCAAGGAGGGCTTGATCCAATGAAAGGATTCATTAATAAACTCAAGCTTGCAAATATTAAATAATCAAGAAAACTATTAACAAGTCTTTGAGCTGAAAATGAAAAAGACCATGAGTATGTTAAGAACAACATGTAGAGAAATTTTTGTACTCCCATTTAGCTTCTCTATTTGCATAGGAAAAATTGAAACCTCAAGACAAGCTTGAAACATCTCTTGCTCTGGCTCATGGACATCAAAACATAGTTCTACCTTTGGCATTGTTAATGGATTCAAAACACATTCTATTCATTTGCAATCAGATTTCTTCATTGTCCAACAACCCTCTATCAACCTTGACGATGGAAAATCAATTTTCATTCCCAACGAGTAGCTCCAGACACCAAGAAGCTCAACACTTTCCTTCTGGTGATAAAAACCGTGCCGGAGAAGTTTCTAATCCCATTTTCACATACTAAAGTGTTCTAGCTTGCCATTAAAACTTGGCATTCTTGCTTCAACAACCCATAAGTTTGCAAATCTATTTTTGAAGGAGAGTACACTACTCTTGAAGCTTTTGAGGGTTGCTGAACACTTCAAAGGTGGAAAACAAATTGTTTTGGTTGTTGTAATGGCTTTGGATGAGATCAGCCTCGCAAAATGCAAGCTTTGAAAATCTAGCAATCCTTGCACCATATTATCAAGAGACGAATAACTCCACAATGCAAATGACCAAAAATCTTGTGCTAGAATGCACACAACTTGCCATTATCATGCATCAAAGCTCCATAATTTTTAGATTCCGTAAGAAGCTTATAAAGACCTCCTTTAGGTAGTTCGTTGGCCAAAATGCAAGAGGGTTGAAATCTCTTATCACACACTATTGTTCATCAAACTGAAGCTTACATTTCCAATCTTTAATGATTGAKATAGARAAGAKATTCTTAGTCAAYCRAGAACAAAAAAAKCATTATGYAAAAMAAGAACATCACMYAAAGGCATCTTGTHTDGTTTTTTGTCARTGYTAATCTCTGGATATGTAGTATTACCACCCATGGTCACTTGCATGCCCATTTCCTTTTCATGGAACTTGCTAAAAATCTTTTGATTATATGTCATATGTCATGAAACTCCACTATCAACATAGTAACCAACACTTGAAATAGTATTTAATGTAATTGCCAACCCATCAAATTTAATGAACTATCTACACTCCTTGCAACTTGTTTCTGTGGTTTCTTACCATCTTACCTTTTCTAGATATTCTCTAGATGCCCCCGGTGGACTCCTATTGAATAGGTAGGAGTTGAATAAGATGCATGCTCTTTGGTTCCCCCTTGGATTAATAAAACTTCGATCTCAATAGCTCCATACAATACAAGTGAGCCATGAAGATAAAGAAACTCTTCTTCAAAAGTTTGTCCATGTGTTTGGGGTCAATAGTTTGGATACATTAGGTGGTAGGCCTTAATAGTTTATTCATGGCCAATATGTTGAAAGGAGAGGAATCTCTCTCAATAGTTAGTTTGATAGGGCCCCAAGAAAAAAAGTCATTGAATACCCAAATGAAGCATCCACTCCAATGTGTATGACATTAAAGTCATCATTTAGGGTATTGTCTTCCATTATAAGTTCCATAGGCTTGTGCGCTCAAACTTCATATTAAATGTGTATGGCCTAGGATGTTGATGGGAAGAATAAAACTTGAAGGTATGAAGACTACCCAGCCCAATCATTGGAACAAGTGACATTGAGGGTTTCTCAATTTCTAATGGTGGAGGAGATTGTTCATTGGCCCAAAGTTATTCTCTAGTTGTTCAAGGAGAGTTACCTTAGATAATTTAGGGTTGTTCATATGCATAATACCTTTTACTAGAGCCAAGTATCTTTCTCTTCTAGCTATAGTAATGGTTGTCTACAGATTCAAGGTCAACTATGCAACTATGCAACTATGCAACTATGCAACTATGCAACTAACTATATGCAACTAACTACATGCAACTAACTATATGCAACTAAGGGTGCATTTAACTATATGCAACTATGCAACTATGCAACATGCAACTTATGCAACTTCAACAACTTTATGGAAATTATGCAACTTTACGCAACTTATGCAACAATGCAACTTATGCAACTATATGCAACAAGACCTATGTTGCCTTGCAACTATATGCAACTATATGACGGATAGGACCTAAGGCCCTTTTTTTCCTCTCTAGTCATGGTACACACCTTGAGACCTATTCTTATTATGAAAACGTACCAATGGTTCCAAATGCAACTAACTATATGCAACTAAATGTATGCAACTATACGCAACTATGCAACATGCAACTTATGAATGACAACTATGCAACTATGCAACATGCAACTAACTATATGCAACTAAGGGTGCAACTAACTATATGCAACTAACTACATGCAACTAACTATATGCAACTAAGGGTGCATTTAACTATATGCAACTATGTAGCTATGCAACATGCAACTTATGCAACTTCAACAACTTCATGGAAATTATGCAACTTTATGCAACTTATGCAACAATGCAACTTATGCAACTATATGCAACAAGACCTATATGCAACTATATGCAACAAGACCTATTCTGCCTTGCAACTATATGCAACTATATGACGGATAAGACCTATGGCCCTTTTTTTCCTCTCTAGTCATGGTACACACCTTGAGACCTATTCTTATTATGAAAACGTACCAATGGTTCCAAATGCAACTATATTGCAACTATATTCTCAAATATTGGTTAGTGGTCAAATGCAACTATATTGCAACTTATGCAACTATATGCAACTATATTGCAACAATTTTGTATGCAACTATATGCAACTATGCAACTATGCAACATGCAACTTATGAAACTTCAACAACTTTATGGAACTTATGCAACTTTACACAACTTATGCAACAATGCAACTTATGCAACTTCCTGCAACTATATGCAATTTATGCTGCCTTGAAACTATATGCAACTATATGATGGATAGGTGTGGCAATTTCAACTTTATGCAACTAAATGCAACTATGTTGGTACTATATTGCAACTTATGTAACTATATTGCAACTTATGCAACTATATGCAACTATATGCACCTAAGAAGATTTAAATAGGACCTAAAAACCTTATGTTCTTTCCCTGACCATGGACAAGACATAAGTTCCATACATGAACTATATTGCAACAACAATGCAACTTACGCAACTTTATGCAACTTTACGCAACTTATGCAACAATGCAACTTATGCAACTATATGCAACTATATGCAACTATATGCAACAAGACCTATGCTGCCTTGCAACTATATGAAACTATATGATGGATAGGACCTAAGGCCCTTTTTTCCTCTCTAGTCATGGTACACACCTTGAGACCTATTCTTATTATGAAAACATACCAATGGTTCCAAATGAAACTAACTATATGCAACTAAATGTATGCAACTATACGCAACTATGCAACTATGCAACATGCAACTTATGAATGACAACTATGCAACTATATGCAACTATGCAACATGCAACTAACTATATGCAACTAAGGGTGCATTTAACTATATGCAACTATGCAACTATGGAACTATGCAACTAACTACATGCAACTAAGGGTGCATTTAACTATATGCAACTATGCAACATGCAACTTATGCAACTTCAACAACTTTATGGAAATTATGCAACTTTACGCAAATTATGCAACAATGCAACTTATGCAACTATATGCAACAAGACCTATATGCAACTATATGCAACAAGACCTATGCTGCCTTGCAACTATATGCAACTATATGACGGATAAGACCTAAGGCCCTTTTTTTCCTCTCTAGTCATGGTACACACCTTAAGACCTATTCTTATTATGAAAACATACCAATGGTTCCAAATACAACTATATTGCAACTTATGCAACTATATTGCAATTATATTCTCAAATATTGGTTAGTGGTCAAATGCAACTATATTGCAACTTATGCAACTATATGCAACTATATTGCAACTTATGCAACTATATTGCAACAATTTTGTATGCAACTATATGCAACTATGCAACTATGCAACATGCAACTTATGCAACTTTACGCAACTTTATGCAACTATGCAACATGCAACTTTATGCAACTTTACGCAACTTATGCAACAATGCAATTTATGCAACTATATGCAACTTATGCAACTATATTGCAACAATTTTGTATGCAACTATATGCAACTATGAAATATGCAACTTATGCAACTTCAACAACTTTATGGAACTTATGCAACTTTACGCAACTTTATGCAGCTTTACACAACTTATGCAACTATATGCAACTTATGCTGCCTTGCAACTATATGCAACTATATAATGGATAGGTGTGGCAATTTCAACTTTATGCAACTAAATGCAACTATATGCAACTATGTTGGTACTATATTGCAACTTATGCAACTATATGCACCTAAGAAGATTTAAATAGGACCTAAAAACCTTATGTTCTTTCCCTGACCATGGACAAGACCTAAGTTCCATACATGGACTATATTGCAACTTATGCAACTATATGCACCTAAGAAGATTTAAATAGGACCTAAAAACCTTATGTTCTTTCCCTAACCATGGACAAGACCTAAGTTCCATACATGGACTATATTGCAACTTATGCAACTTTACGAAACTTTATTGCAACTTATGCGACTATATGCAACTATATGCAACTATATTGCAACTTATGCAACTATATTGCAACTAGGTGTGACAATTTCAACTTTATGCAACTATATGATGGATAGGTGTGGCAATT
Source organism: Picea mariana (assembly GCA_032191745.1). Lineage (NCBI taxonomy): Eukaryota > Viridiplantae > Streptophyta > Pinopsida > Pinales > Pinaceae > Picea > Picea mariana. The sequence continues at coordinate 283,222 of JASDQU010103172.1, read as the reverse complement.
TCAACTTTATGCAACTAAATGCAACTATATGCAACTGTGTTGGTACCAAAAACGTATATTGGCACGATAACTTATCTTCTTGTTTTAACAAGTGTAGGTACTACCAAATAGGTATCTGTCGGATCTATCTTCCTTGAGTAATGATCAAGATATAGTAAGAGAGGTTGAAAGTGAGACGTGTTGTACTAGATCTATCGGTTCTAGATCAACTAGGTTGGAAAAGGTAAAGAAAAGATTTTGTACCCGCATGCAATTTTTTATTGCCAACAGAGGGTCGTGTAATTATGATGATGAGAGCATATGTGACATTGAGTTTCCCTTGAGGTATAAACATCTAGTGCAACGATGGGAACCTAAGGAGCTACCTGAAGTGGACATAGATTTCTTCATCGGTGGGAGGATGTATCGCATTTCTCCTTCGTCCCTACATGGATTGGGGTTATTTTCCATGGATGGCATAAAGGTCGGCTATGACACTGTAACTGAATTGATGGAGTATGTCGGACCATTATACAAATACAATCACTGGTTGATGTTGGTCCGATATACGCAAAGTATGTGGAGATACGGAGTTGCCGCAAATTATATACAACTACTAGATAACAATTAAAATAAAGGGGCAACTATGTATATTGATGGAAGGCCAAAAGCTACTGGAAACATTGCGGGCTTTATAACATATGTATATTACTGCAATATTTCATTTTTTTATTGTTCGAGGTGAATTTCATAACTTTTGTTGATTGATTTATTGTGTCAACATATGTCCAGGCTCCCACAAAGGATATTGATGAGGACGAAATATTTTATTCGACAAACCCAATGACACCTGTAACGAAGGCCTTGAAGAAGGCTAACATGGAATATCTAGGTTTGATTAGCAAAAGACCCCTGACATAGGAGGACAGGGAAAGAATTGTAGAGCTACAAACTACAATAACTAATTATGGGGTAAGTGACATCTTTACATATTTTTATTAGCTATGAAAATTTTATATCCGTTTTTTAGTTTTATATGTTGTATATGATCTGATAATGATTTTTTTTTTGTTTGTAGGAGTTTTTAAACCCCGTGCATGGGGAACTTGTCAATCCTGTAACTGCTATAGGTAGCAGTGAGGGTCCAATGCAAAAAAAGGTCGACATAGAAAAGTGCAAGTCAGGCTTTTTGAGCCTCCTGAGGTTCCCCTCGAATCCATTGATGAGCGGGGTGATTTTGACCGGCATGACATGCCGGAGCATGATGAGCCGGAGCCTTGGGCTCCACATGATGACTCCGAAGAGGAACATAGTGTAGGTGCACAAGATATTATTTTGCATGGAGCAGAACGAATTAAAAGCACCGGATCACTAGATGTCACCTTTTTGGTGGATGACGCATGTGTTCCGATAAAGATTTAGAAGATTGCAGGTAATTGTCCCATTAATTGATTCATTTTTTTAATGAAATTGAAATGGACATTTGTTGAGATTATTACTTGATTAATGGATAACGCGTTACTGCAGGAAACAATGTTTTCTATAGAAACTTACATGACAAAGCATTGGAGTTGTTTGGCCCCACCATTCGCACACGGTGGAATGGCCAAGATAGTAAAAAGAAAGATGATTTAATAGATCACATGGTGAACTTGTTCGACAACACTTTCAACAAGAAAGTGGTTTCAAAGTTAGTCGGAGAGAATTTAAAATACACCAGGGCCCAGTATAGGGATAAATTACAAATAGACCTAAAGCACGAGCGCCCTCCCATGGTTTCCGAGAAAGAGTGGAAGGCGCTAATAAAGGATGCAAAGGATAACTTGTTTAAAAAACAAGGACAACAACCATGAGTTGGTCAAGAAAGGTACAACACATGTCATATTATCAGTGAAATATGAGCATTTATGTTTTTCTTTCCTGTTTTAAGTAACAATTTCGATATCTATTTTTTTTCAAAAATTCCATATGTAGGCTACCAGACACATCCAAAGAAACAAAGGCCAGAGTGGAAAAACATGACCATCATAAATTAGGCCAGGGTGGCTACGGGAAACTCAAAGCGCGAACAGTAAGATTTAAATGATTANTCGATATCTATTTTTTTTCAAAAATTCCATATGTAGGCTACCAGACACATCCAAAGCAACAAAGGCCAGAGTGGAAAAACATGACCATCATAAATTAGGCCAGGGTGGCTACGGGAAACTCAAAGCGCGAACAGTAAGATTTAAATGATTAACTGTGGTTAATATTTATTTAATAGTAGCGAACAAATATATGTTTTTGTTATTGGTATTTTTAATGGTGTTATGCATTGCAGTTAAATATGTTTGACACTGCTGCCACCGAGGAGGACCTGAAGCTTGGTTACAAGCATGGTTTTAAAAGTCTCATTGAATATAGAAAAATCTTGGGCCAGACTCCTATCTCCCCAGCCACGCAGGTAAATCAAATGAATAAGGAAACCACAGTAGCATGCTTGTAAAGTCTTTTCATATTTTATTATATCACCCTTAACTAAGTATTTATGTTTGTTTTCAAGCAACAATGCTACCACAGTAGTGAATCAAGCGGTATTCAACAAACACCGCGTCATACAAGGGTCCACATGTCCAGTGATAGTGTAGAGCAGAGAACCCATTCTGGTATGTATGCTTCAGAATTAGAAATATTTACTGTGATTGTAGATATTTATTTCCTGACTTTATACTTATATATTATCTTCTCAAAATTGAAGAGCATGTAGCTCAGGAGGGTGAAATGCGAGAGAAACCAAGTGGACAGAAAATTAATGCACCAACTGTCCCAGCTACAGAGTCAGGTAAAGAGCAATACTGTAATGTTAATCAAAACAATGAATTAGTTATTTCAGTTATATTTCAACATATCGATATGATCATTTTCGTTGTTCCAGTTCACATCCTTGAACAGATGCCAACTAACCCTTCTGAGCGACGTACCAGAAGTATGGTACCTGAGCGCACACAAACAATAGAAGGACAGGGCACAAGAAATACAATGTCCTTGGATGATGATGATATCCCAATTATCAGTTTTATGAATGTAAAAAAACATAAATCAAAGAAAAATTAGATGTATAATTTCATGACCTTTTTTTGGATCTTTATTGATGTTTATATGTTCATGACCTTGACTATCCTAGTTATGCATTAATGTATATATGTTTTCTATATAGATAAAATCATTTGTTGGGTATGGGAAATTGAGAGCGATGTGAGGGGGGGGAGGGGCCATATGAGCTTCCACCTTCACGTGGTTGGCCCTGTTTAGTAGGGAATAACCTATTCTCGAAACAAAGAGAAGTTCATTAAGGTATGCGACAACTTAATTTTTTTCTAGAGTATTTTAGATAACTAAATGCATGCTTATTTGCTTATTATAAATTATTTACTCATATAAAAAACTTGTCTTTTATGATTCATGCAGGTCTTGGTGATCAAAATGTATCTCATTGACATCTCTTATCAAGTTGTATGGGCTAATGGATCTGGCGAAAGAACAATTAAAAGGTAAGGGTTTTGACGTGTTTTTAAAAGTAGGTTTTATACTAGTAAAAGTTCACAATCCTCATGAATATGTAGATATTGATACATATGCCAAGTTCCATGTGGTGTTTTGGTTTACTTGTAGATATTTTAAATATAATTTTGGTTTACTTGTAGTCTTTTTATAAAGAAGTATAACTATTTTAGAGAACCCCCATATACAAAGTCTTTATCCATATCCTCATTGTGGAAAATAAATTAGAAAAGATCCCTCACTTCATTCATTTCCATAATACTAACCTTATTGCTATCCCTAGTCCAAATACTAGTTCCTATTAAACAATGCATGAAGCTAATCCCAATAATCTAGACCCCTCTAATCCCCCATGTTAGTGCAAGTATTATAAGGCTCCAAAGGATCCCACTACTACAAAATTCTTATTCTTATAATAATAATTCACATCCAAATCCTTGTACATAGATGAGAAATCCCTTGATGATCCTAGGGTACACCAATATTTGGACACTTCTCCCCAACAAAAAATAGTCCCTATTACAAAGTCTATTGAAAAATATCCCTCATTACTCATAATGACGAATGAAATTTATTCCCCTCTCTAAGTCTCATTTTTACTCATAAGTCTCCTACATACTCTCTAAGTCTCCTACATACTCTTCCTCTTTTCCTAGTCCTTCACTTCTTTGGTCAGTTTTCAAAGATTTCCCCATTAATGGTCACATTCCATAGTTTGCAGCTATGGAGCCCCTCCCAATGGTGACATCATATCTTCCTTTGATCCTCTCTCCTCCACTAGTACCATTGGTATTTTTCACCTCTACGCTTTCATTGAACTTAGGTTGATGCATGTTGCCTCCTACGCTTGCATAAAATACGCCATTGATGCATGCCACCTCTCATTCTTGCACTAAATCTTGCCTTGAAAAGGGGTATTTATGCGTCAATGGGGTATTCGATAGTATTTATGCCTTGAAAATACCCCATTGATGCATGCCACCTCTCATTATTGCACTAAAAGGATAAGCCAACCCTTAGGGAATCACTTTTCCATACCAACTTATGCTTCACTACTTCCCATGTTTTTTGTATGGTGTTGGCTACAAAATTTCCTTGATGATCACTACAATGCACATAGTTAGGAGAGTTTTCAGATTAAGGTTGTTCCAAATGCTTTTGCCTAAAGGGGTGCCAAAAGTGATGTAGTTTCTCAAGATACTTTTCCAATGTTCATGACCTTTCACCAAACTGATGATTCATTTGGTGCATAAACCTTGGACCTATGTGCATGTAGATATGATTCCCATTCATTTCCAATATTTGGGTACACAAAATAGATTCTATTGAATTATGTGGAATCATTTTTCTCCTTTTTGAATTGGCCCATATAAAAGTTCATAAATCACTTCTCCAACTGTTTGTAGGATTTGATAGAGGTAACCCAACGTGAGGAATAATATACATGAGTGACACCCGACACTTTAGTGCATATCAAGGACTTGGTAGAGAGAGACATGCTCAAGAATCCACTTGTCAATTTTCTTGGCAAATCTTTGAATAAAAACCTCTCGTTGCTCCTTTGGAAATGCATGAAAAGAAAGAGTGATTCCTATGAATTTGAAAAATTGGTTAGATTGAATCCAAGTCCATCGTTGGTGCATGAACCACTTGAGGGTTTTTCTTTGACTCATCCATACATAGTGTTTTGGCCATCGACAATTTGGACCCTAAATCTTCATAGAAAATTTGAAGACAATGCAATGTATTAAGAAGGACACCTCCTCTTCTATTGAGGCAAGGAAATGATCATTACAAAAGTTCACATTGACTCGTTGGCCCTCCTTTCTATCAAGTAAAGGGATTGATTTAATAACGTCACATGCCATTCTACTATGCAGGAAATAACTGCGTTCTTATGTTAACATAAGAAAAAAGTGCAAGTGCCTAGTGGTTTCCATGTCTAATTGACCAAAAGAGGCAAATTTATTTATATCTAGCATGGTTAATTGACAAGCAAACTAAAACCTTGACAAAAAAAAATTTATCAACCTTAATTAAAAGAAAGCTTTGGTAAATGTATCCCATGAATTGAGCCAATGCATTCTAGCTTGAATTTTTGCGCCCCAAGATTTGCAAGTTTATTTTACCTTCAAAAAAATCTCATCTTAAGCACTATGGCCTAGCTATATTCATTAAAAGGGATAATCTCTATCAATTAAGATAGTGATTCCAATTCTTCTTTCACAACCTTTTGCTTCATTCTTCTAACAATGAATAGTTTTCCACAATAGCCCCACAAAAAAGTAGTGACCCAACTAATATCATCCTCCCATCAAACTTCCCATATTTTGAGGCCTCTAGGCTGTGAAATTAGGTTCCAAATGAATTTGAAGACTCCAACACACATTTCCTACTTAACATGAGATACATAAAGCATTAAACTTATCTGCACGACTTTGAATTTTGCATCTCCCAAGAGATGGAAAAATGATATGTTGATGATCTAACATAGTAAGCAATCCTTGAACTTGCATGGATCTTCTCCTATTATTATCAGAGAAGAAAAATGCATGTTTAGTAAGAACATATTGGTATAGTCACTTCAACACTTTGTTACCTCTTTTATGAAAATTGGACCAAGTAAATCACAACCCAAGAGAGTCTTGACAAAAAAAAATGTTGGGGTCATACAACACGAGCCTAGCCTTTAGGCCATTCCAAGCCATGTTCTCCCTCAAGGGTGTCTGAAAAAGTAGCAATCCCTCTTTATCTTCTTAACTCTCTACATTGTTAAAATCTTCACACAACCATATGGTTTTGGGAGCTCATTGGCCAACCAATCCTACATGCCCACTCTCTCATTTGAATAATTTGAGGCATATATGTTGACTAGTCCTAGGTCTTGTCCATTTAGAGGAAATGATGTCCAAACCAAGCAACGTGTTAGATCAATACCATGTCCAATGGTTAGGTAAAAATACAAGGAGATCAAGGTGGTTGCCTCTCTACCTTCAACATGGTTAGATAAAAATACAACAATTGACCATATTAGCCAAAGAGTGACTTACAAAATTAAACCAACTACTTTAACTTCTTGCAAACATAAAACATCCAACTTGGAACAATTTCATGTGTTCTCCAAACCATGGATTTGTGGCAAGGACTATAAGGTCCCGAAGATTCCATGATACTATCTTCAGTACAAACTTTCAACATGAAAATTCATAGCCTCATCATCTCTCAAGATCTCAAGGAAACAAAAGTTTCAAGTGTTATGTTATCCAACTCCTTCATTGTATCAAAGGTTCAACCATTGTGTATCATAAGAAATTTTCTTTGATTTCAAATGAAATTTCAATTTTCATTAGATTTAATATTGATGCATTACAATTCTTGGTATCCTTACTTCTAATCCAACTTCATGATAACACATGCTTACAATATTTGGTTGGTTAACGCCTTGATTATTTCTAGGGGATATATATATTACAATATTACAATGTAAAAGTAATGCCATATTACAATGTAATATGGTATTACCATATTACATTGTAATATCGCATACAATATGGTATACCATATTACAATGAAATATGGTAATACCATATTTCATGTAATTTTTTTTTTTTAAACCTACAATCATCATTGCAATATCGACGGAATTTCGTCGGAATTTTTTTACTTTTTTACCATAACCGTCGCTATAGCGATGAAACTTCGTCGCACTTTTCCACGAAGTTTCGTCGCATATACAAAAAGTTCGTCGTAAATATGGTTTTGAGATATAACACTCGTCGATATTACCACGTAATTTTGTCGCAAGTTGCGACGGGCTTTCATCTCACATTCAGCAGCTGCGTCGCAAGTTATTGGCTTGGCATAACTTTTTGTCCCAATTGCGACAAAGTTTCGTCGTAATTGCCACATTTCTTCATTGGTATTGCGATGAAATTTCGTCGTAATTGTGACGATGCATAAGGTTAACCAATATTGAAGGTGGTGACACATGGATAGCTAATTTCATCGATGTTTCCATGCACACCTGGATCGTGGATATAGCGACGAAATTATTACGACAAAAAAAATCTCGGCTTTCGTGGAAATTGCGAAGGATAAGTGTGGCAATATCAACGAACAACCGTCGCGAATTTGGTCGTATGTACTAGTGCTATATTGACAACTTGTGACATCTGACTGGTAGTCTTGAAAGTGAACATGAGTATCGGTTTGATGGGTTTCTTGAAAAAAATATCCTTTCAATACAATGGATCATCTTTCATATATAAAACCGTTATCATCAAAATCTTCTAATAGCCTCATCTTTTGTTCCGTGCATCGCATCAAATAATATTTCATATTTTCAGTGTTGTCTACAAGTGCAACCATGGAAAAAACATCTCCTGCAAATAATTGGATATATTGGACAACAAATAATTCGTGTTAGATTATCACACAAGTACATCTACAAGTTATTTGAAAAAATTTAAACATAAAAATTACCTTCTCTAACAAGATCGGAAACTCTATCGCCATCAACTGACACTATAGTTTCATTTGATTCCATCTCCTCTGAGCTTGCAAGTGGAATTTTCCCTTTTACATTAAGTTCAGTATGTCTCCAAGCTTTAACATATCCTGCATTTCTGTTCTCACAAATATCTATGGATTATGTGTTCTCTATGCAAACTGAACAAAAACAAGAGTCATTTCTTCTATCAAATGCAAACCCATTTTGAAAACGTTTTGTTTTAACTGAATGTATTTTTCGTGTACCAGATATTGTACTAGTGTCATATGGGATTGAGCTATTTACATCTTCGATTACAACATACCAAAAAAACCTGGACAAGACAAGAACTTGTGAACTTGAAATCTCTCAAGAAAATGATTGAAGATTGAAAATAAATTTGAACATGTTCAAATTTATATATCTTGTGTACATACATGTAACATTTATATATATACACACTTGCGCACATCCCTTGATGGATTATATTCATGGCTTAAAGTCATTTTGCACCATTCAACAACTTGTTTAGCGGATTCAAATCAATTGGCATGAGGGTTCAGCTGATACATTCAAAGTGTTCATTTTATACATGCCCCTGCACTGTCGTGCTCTTCTTTTCCATGACCAGTCTCAAAAAAATTCCAACAATGTGTAATGTTTAATTTTTTATGAAGATAACGTAACCAATAGAATGATCGTGAAGATTTGAACTGACCCGCACACCCATATGACCATATCCAATGTGATCGAGTCTGATTTCGCGTTCTTTCAATGAATCATAAAATTTATCAAAACAATGTTGTACATAATGTGTGTCGTGTGCTCGATCATCATTATATAAAAGTGATATTCTTTAATAACATGTCAATTATCGTTGGTGCTTTCTATGTTATCAAGACTTCGTTGAGCATGTCTATATAGAACGTAGACAAATATCGTGACTTGATCAGAATGATAATATTTGCTCTGTATTTCTTTTTGTGCAGCGAATGTGTAATTCTTTGCAAAATCAACTACAAACAAATTTGTCCTTGGTGGAAACACTTCACGAGATTGTTTGAATTGTAGATCTTTCCATTGAGCTCTATGTGAATGCGTGGTGTATTTATAGATTTCTTCCTCAAACTTCTTCAAAAAATCTATCACACATATTTTATCTACCTTCAAATCAATCCTTTTGGAAATAACATTTGAAGAATGTGGAGTTGTGTTGCTCATATATTCATATCTCTTCCAATTGACTCTTATAGTAGAAAATGATTGATCATTCATATCAATATGATACTTTGAATGAAACAAACTTAGATTTCCACAACGATCACATTTATTTCCACCAACACTTTTTTTTTGTAAAATAAATCATCATATTCTCTTCCACATAGAATTTCAGATATAAAAACATGGAATGTGGAAGGAGGAGGTGAACCTGTCTATAAAGTTTTACCAAAATCCAAAAAAGTGTCGTAATACAACTCAAATTCCACATGATAATGACAACAACAAGTGTCATGAACAATGATGGGTCTAACAAACCATTGTTTTTTGGCACAAATGTATTGATGGAAATTTTAACTTCTTTGTGCGCTTCTTTGAACTTATTGAACAACTCTATCTGTGTCATTGGAAATATATGTTTTGGATGTTCTTCATATTGTTTTCATGCTATTCTTCGTCACAACACATCCCTTGTATGTGGTGAAACATGATATTCTTCCAACCAACAATTACGGGACAATTCTTTAACATTTTCTGCACGTCTATCTTTGTAGGGCTGTCTAGAAATCACTGTCCAACAAGCGAATTCATCATTTACATCTATTTGCAATCAAAATTTTCTATGTTTGTGCAATGTTTTTCTTGACGTTCCCATCATTTTTTCCATATGTCGTGTCAAACGATCTTTTATATTGCTAGATGAAACAACTATTGTTTGTATCGCTCTACGTGCAACACGGGCATCTTCTTTTCGAGATTTTTCAAAAGCTTTTAATACACTAGTTATATTGTTAAAGACATTCGGTTTCACCTTTGTATCCTTTGTCGACTTTTGAATACCCAATAATGATGTAGCTTCTTTTAACTTTCTTGACTTTATTAGACAAAGTAAGAGTTGAGCTTGTACTGTTACTTATTCATCTTTGAAAAAATTATTATACATATTCTTATTTCGATATATTATATAATGCTTAACTTTTTTCTTCCCAAATTTGTCAGTATCAACATTTTCTAATATTTCATCATCAATGTTGATAGATTCTCCTGCATATTTCAATTTAAAGTTTATATTAAAAAAAAACCCAAACACAAATTCACTAAATTATATATACTTGAGTGTTCATCTTGTATTATCTAAATTTATGTACATACCTATAGGTGATTTGTTTTCTGCTTCAATTGCGATTTCAACGTCTTCTACTTCAATTTAGGTTTCAACACCTTCTGCTTCAATTTCAGTTTCAACGTCTTCTTCGACAGTATGAGACAAATCTATTTATGTTTTTTGATAAACATCAAATTGTAATTACAATCAATTATATTATTTACAATATTTTAAATTTGAATTCTATACTTTGAATTATGTACTTTCTGAATATAGTCTGAATGTGTGTTGTGTGCTCGATCATCATATGTGCATGCATACCTGGTTGAACTTATTCTTGTCAAAAATCTCTATTGACATTATCATCGTTTCTTTCTTCAATATTTGCACGTTCTTGTTTCTTTCTCCAATAAAGCTCTTTCCTTTGTTTGATTTGGTGAGTATCATCTCGAGTGCAATCAATTTTTCTCTCGCAAAAACTTTTGTTTGCCATGTCTTTTATAGTTATCTGTAAAAGATATGTTCAACAAAGACTTCACCTTGAAAAAATGCTCAACATTTATCTTTCAACATATAAATTGTTATTCCAATAAAAACATGAACAAACATCAATTACCTTATTCAACAAAAACCAAAAAGATGATTCGAAACTTTGTTTAGGTACTCTAGAAAACCATCGTGTATCGATATCGATCCTCCGATTAAGCCTATGGAATAGAGGGAAGAAATAAAGAAAGAAAAGAATACAGTTGCAATCAGTAATAGAAATTCTTTGAAATCCCTATCCCCGAGCTCATATCTGTCTATCCATCCGATGAATTGTGTTAAATGTGTTTGGCCTAAAGTCTATTTGTAAAATTTGGCGCGAAATGAAATGATACGACGTGTCTTTTCATTTTTTCTGACCGACGGAATTCGCTCAACAGCCTTTCGGTCGAAAGAAGGTTTTTTCGGCCGAAAACCTTGGAGATCATTCAGTTTTGATGGTTTCCGTTAGATTTTAGTCTTTCGGCCGAAATAATAGTTTTTCGGCTGAAAGATTATTTCGGCCAAAAACATGAAATTAGGACTGAAAACAAAAACCAGAGAATTGCCCCAAGCTTACCTGAACTTCGGAGGTTGTAGACTCCTACAAATACTGAGAATTTGATTTCGAAAATGACACCAGAATTTCCAAAATTGAATCTGCTTTCAATTCCTATAATTTGTTTTCATTTTCTTTATTTTTATCTATTTTTATTTAATTTAAAAAAAAACACTACATAATATTTTCAACAGACATTATGATTTGGTGAAATGAAATATTGTTATCTCTAAAAATATGCAGTGAAAAATTTAGAAAAAAATATATTCATAATCCTTAATCTGTTCTTTTTAAAAGGCTATATTTAGATTTTAGTTTTAAGTAAAAATTAAGATAGATACAAAGTGTAGAAAAACATGTGTTTAAAATCTACAACATTTTCAGCTTGGTCAACTTCAAAAAATTCTAGAAATTATAATATCCATTCGTTAGATTCAAAATTATAGTCATAATAAAATAGAGTCTCTGTAGATTGTTGCAATATATTTTGTTTCTTAAAAACATAATTTTAATAATAGATACATTGTTGTAGGAAAAAGTAACTCATTATCATTCCTTTTATGTTTAAGGAACATATTGTTAAACAATTGTCAAATTGACATATCAAATTGCGATAAAAAAAAACTGAAAAATAGTCATTGGAAAGCTAACAAAATTCTTCACAAGTTTTGTTTTTACTGTAAAGTGAAATTCTAAATAAAAAAAATACTTTTGTATGTCGGAAGTTGAAGAACTCGTGAAAATACAATTTTTTTTCTCATAAAACAAGAAAAAGTGTAACCCATCTTCATGATTTCACCCTAAGATGTAAAGCAACTTCATAAAGGCTTGCGTTAGCATCCTTATAGAAGAAATAGGCACATTCAAATAGGTAATAAATAGAGGTATATTGCCACACATACACATATCATTGCAAGCACTTCCACTGATGCAAAGAATGAAAAAAAATTGCAGCCTAATGCAAAACAAAGAAGTTGATTTGGTAAACGAGAAGAAAGAAAATCATTGATTGGAATGGATAATGGAATATACACGGGGGCTCCATATTTTATGTCTTTGACTTCTAAAAATATCACAGGATGTTGTTTAATTGTTATATTCATCGATATTCTCTAGTCCCAAATGAACCAAATCCACGGATCTCTATCATTAATCAAATGGATGTTGAGATGATGTGAAATCACGTGTTTCTTTTAGCAACTTATATGTAGAATCAGATATCAAGGTATGAGACCACCAATATTCAAAAGCCCCTATAAAGTTAGGGTAACCTACAAAATCTAATATTTCCTTTGTAAGAACTATTAATGTTTAAATGGAAAAAGAATAGCATTCTTCCAATGAATTTGTTTTTACCCCTAGCAAGTAATTTATATAGAGAGTCATTAACAACCATATAACTCTTCAATAAATCTTTTTATCATACCATCAAACCTTTGAAATTGAAAATAGGCTTCTCAAGGTCCTTGTTATTTATGTGGACTATTTGTGCCAACCATGGAACATAATGCACCAAAAAGAACAATAAACTATTGTAAGAACTAGTGGTGATTAAGGTCGTGGTTCATAATCCTTGAGAAAAGACAAAATCTCACATATATTCTACATTTAAAACTCCATGAAGCCTAAGCCAACCTCCATACTAACAAGAACTAAATAAATTCTATTTTTTTTTTTTAAATTGCAGTATGATGTAAGTCAGTTATTTCTTGCATCATAGGTAATGCTGCATATTGACATCGTAGTTCTCTAGCATCACAAGGAAAAATTGTGAGAACAATGATTGTTATCACAGACCTTTGGTTTCATTACTTTGTTATCCTCAAAGGTTTGAGGCTAGGGTTAAAGTAGTTGTCACTCGCAATGTGCCTTCTCTCTGCAAAAATCATGTACTGCATACTACAAACCTATGAATATTTAAATCAAAACATTGTAAATATTCAAATTGTATTAATTACAACAATTTTTCTTTTAGAAATTGTCTCTAAAAAGGAAGAAAGCATTGCTAATATTTTTAGTTCATCTACCAAACAACTAAGAAAATCAAACTTCCAATTCTTCATGACCATTTATTACTTGTAGGTTACTTTACTCGAAGGAATGAAAACTTGATTTTGGTCTTGGTAATTGATATTTGAATATCTTCCTTAGATAAGGTTTTCCATTGGAGTTAGAGTTGCTTTTGAGAATATGTAGATTAAACACAAGCTAATTAGTGATTGGGGCCAGATCACCCCATTATTAAGTAAAGTTTTTAGTTGACATTGGATAACCAACCTTTATACTAAGAGCCTGTTTTTCCCTGTGATCAAAATTGAAAAGAAAATCCAAACTACTTATATGACGAATACAATGCACGAAAACTTATTTTCTATATTATTCAACATCTTATTTTAAGAAACATCTTATTTTTTATATTATTCAAAATTAAACTAAAATTTATTACAATATTAAAAATTATTATTATAATATTTTTAAAAATAAAACTTAAATTATTTTCTATATTATTCAACATCTTATTTTAAGAAACATCTTATTTTTTATATTATTCAAAATTAAACTAAAATTTATTACAATATTAAAAATTATTATTATAATATTTTTAAAAATAAAACTTAAACTTATTACAATATTTAAATAAAATATAAATTATTATAAAAAATTAATATATTAAAAATCAAATAAAAAGTAAGATGAAAAAATGTCAAATAAGAAATGTTGTAAAAGTGGAAATAAAACCATATAGCATAACCTTTCATGCTTAAATGTAAAGTGAGATTGCATCTAGTTATTCAACGGAGGGGTCCATAAAATATTGTTAGTACTGAATGACTTTAAAAATATTAAAGTAGGTGGGTCCATATTTTTTTTTAATGGAGTGAGATTGCATTTAGTTAAAGTAGTTGGTTGATTCATTTAATTCATAGAATTTTGGAAATAAGAGATATAAAAAATAGTGATTGAAGTTAAAAATTAAAAATTATTTATAATTTTTTTTAAAGAATTGTTAATTGGAATTAAATGTGTAGTTAGATCTTGTACTTAGTTAGAGAAAATGTTATCTTTCCATTTAGGTTCAATTTTTCCTTGTAATAATTTTCACTTTTCTTGAGATGAATATTTACCCTTATTTAAAAGCTAAAAGATGATGGAATACATGCATTTGTAAAAATTACAAATTAGATTTAAAAGATACTTAAAATTCACTAAAGTTCATGTGTGTTTTTAAATAATTTTTATCCATTATAATGTATTTACTTTTCATAAATAAAAAAATTTGAAATAAAAAATTAAATTAATATACTCTTTGCTAACTTTGTAAATAACACTATTTCAAAAATTAAAACTAAAATAATACAAAGTAATATAAATTGCAATTAATTTTAACATATACTTTAGTCAATATTTTTCTTTACACAAACCCACTCCAATTATCTATTTCAACAACGCTATGAATATATAGTCATTATCATCTATGACACTTTCAAACTTATAAATTTGGTAAACTCCTTTTCCTTATTTTTAGCAGTTCTAAAAAGCTTTGCTAAAGAGTTGTTTGAGGGTTTTGTAGGGTTTGAACATGGTTTTGATATTATTCTTAGACAAAAGTTTGGAGATATGATTAGTGGTGCCTTGGATGTAGGGGAGAGAAGTGAGAGCACGAGGTGGGGAGGAGGACGCGAAGATTTTTGGTTTAGAATTGTTGGCTTAGCTGAACACATGGTTAATTTGAGAGAGAGAGTGGCCAGTGGATAACATGGCTTAGGTTAGGTGGGATTTTTCCTATGAAATGAATTGAGGGTCAGATATGTGAATGGCTCAATTAATCGAGGTTTTTAGGACAACCAATTTTTCTGCAGGATGATGGTGGGAGCTGGCATAAACGTATATATCGGTATGAGTCTTCTTCCTATAAACTTGGTGGGAGAAGGAACCATCGGGGCAACGCGAGATAAGGATATCCAAGAAGGGTAAAGAGTTGACTTTTTAGATTTCCATAGTGAATTGAATGTGAGGAGAAAGGCTATTGAGATGATTGAGGAAAGATATCAAATTGGACTGACCATGAAGCTTAATGACAAAAGTGTCATCCACAAACCTAAACCAACACTTAGATTTGAAATGAAAACTACTTACTACCTTCTCTTTAAGGCCTTGGAATTTTCCAAAGTATAAATTAGTTTTGAGTTTATGGTTGTTGGTTGGAATCCTTTTTATTATCGGATGAACAACTCTCTCTCATTTCCATGCTTTTCAAAATCAGAGCCTTAACAGAAAACGTGACTAGTTGTTGTTCCTTGGCTATTAGGTTAAGAAAATTTTCCCCTTCCTTTTTTCCAAATTGACATGGGAAAACCTTGTAAAAAGAGGCTTCCACAGACCCTCAATATGTCATCTCTGCGAAATCCAGAAGGAAACAACAGACCACCCTCTAGATGAGTGCACCTATGCAACTGAGATCTAGGATTGGGTAGCAATGGGATTCCACCAAACAGATAGGGTAAAGGGAGATATTACAACTACTTTAGAGAATTGGAAGGCACTCTACAGTGAAAATGAAGTGGTTAACCTATGTTGGGGGTTAACTCTCGAAATGGTCATCTGGGAAATATGGAAAGAAAGAAACATGAGACTCTTTAAGAATGAAAGTTACCCAATCTCTAAGATTGTGGACACTATGCAGAGAAAAAACTTTACGTGCCAAAAAAACACGACGTCTCCCCATGATCTTCGAATCCTTCTCTGGTTACAATTGAAAGATTGGAGCCTTAACTTACTTGCCCCTCATGCACCGCGTATTCTCAGTGATGTCAAGACCTAGTCCCTGCCTCAGATAAGCTTCTTGAAATTGAATTTCGATGGCGCATCCAAAGGCAACCCCGGAAAGGCCGGAGCAGGGAGAGTTTTCAAAGATAGCGGGGGGGATATTACCCCCCTATATGTAACTAGCATTGGAAGCACCAAAAACAATACAGTTGAGTCCAGGGGTGATTTTAAGGACCCCCCTAAATTTATATATATAATAAATGGGCGAATCCCCATGATACATAGGAAAAGTTGAAGGTTATTTTATCAATTATATAATATGTATATATAATGTTTTGGCGAATCTTTTAGTCAATTATATAATATTGTAAAATCTTAGCGAATCTTTCACTGAATTATAAAATCTTGTAAAATCTTGGCGAATTTTTCACTGAATTATAAAACCTTGTAAAGTCTTGGAATTTTTTTTGATAAAGTAGAAAACCCATATATAATAATAGGGAAATGTATTCATTAAAATGTAATATACTCATTTTACATATTTGGAAAAATAAACATAGTTTGTCCATCCTTTAGACAATGTTTCAAGCATCAGGGGTTTTGTTTGTCAAGGTTTTTCCAACGGCTTACATAACATCAAGGATGGGAACTAGGGAAGAGTGTTCCAAGGGCTTACATAAGAAAGGAGTGGAATGGACTGTTGGTTTTTATTCAAAGGTATATAACATGTGAGGGAAGGTATAATTCAACTTCCATGTATCACATTAGATTATTGGAACATTTCACAGGTACTCAAATACTCAATATTCCCTATTTTCTTTGGCAAAGCCTCGTAAAAATGTCTAAGAAGGTCAAATACAATCATGCTAAGGCTGAGACCAGAATTTTTCATTGTGGTTTGATTAAATTACTCATCATTGAAGAACTAAAGAAAAGGCAGAAAACATGGGGGTATTTTTTTGTTTTGGTCTGAGTTCACCTCTAAAGAAGATCCTGAGAATCCTCTTGGAAAGAAGAAGAGAGTCAATAAAGGAAAGAATCATATTTCACCTGATACAATAGAGGCATCCACCAACATGAAAAGGAGAAGGATAGATTTCCTCGATAATCATAAGGATGAAAACATGGTCAGAATGAAAAGAGCTAAAGTGGTTGCTTGAAAGGAGAGGCTTAAGGAATATAGAGTGCTGGAAATATTTATGAAGAAAGAGAATGCTACCTTGAAATCCAAGATTGTAGTAGTTTCCTCACAGAAACACAAGTTATGAAACTATCGACCCATATAAAGACCAACAATTAGTTTCCCTTGGCAATGTGGGATAATCCCCACTGCATGAAAAATGAAGCACCAAGGCATGATGGAATCAAGATACCAGACTCGAGTAGTAAGTACCTTGTCCAAGCATCGAACCCATTAGGTCTTATCTACCAGGGTCTAGGGAAAGAAGATTAGCTTTGAAAGAAACTTCATGCCTATTATCATTCAAAGGACAAGGGCTTATATTTAACAAATGTTGGTTACCATAGACACACTTTCCTTTTCGACTGGTGTTTTCTTGTTACAATACAAGCAATGGAACAACTTGTTCTTCCTCCCGGATTTGATAAAAATGAGTATGGACATTGGATGCCAATGTTTTCCTTTGAAAGAAACTTCATGCCTATCATCATTTAAAGGAAAAGAGATTCTCTTTAAAAAATGCAGGTTACCATAGATGCACTTTCCTCGCCAACTCTTGTTCTCTCATTGAAATAAAAGCAATGCAACAATTCGTTCTTCCCATTGGATTTGAGAAAAATGAGTACGGACACTAATGTTTTCCTCTCACAACAATTGTGAGATAGGATTCCATCAATACAATATTACTTAGAGTTGTTGATAATGTCATTGGTGGCATTTCCATTTCAGGGAAAAGAGGGATTGCCAAGATAGTAATGGCACGTGCATTGCATGCTATACTTCTATCTGTTGGATTTATTGTGGGATCTATAGACAACTTTGAACTATTGTGTCTTGAAGAATGGGAAAGAGTACTAGAGAACTAATTAAAGTATAGTGCTAATAGTACATTGAAAACCTTTGAAATATCACAAAGCATACTCGATTCTTGGAAGAAGGTCGTGACATAAAAAACTATTGCTAACAATGGAAAAAAATCCACAAAGTCAGAAGATAAGAAGTTCAAGTCTATTTAAGTTGAGGATAATGCTGTTAAACCTGAGTATTTTTCAAAATAATTGATCAAATTTTACAGCTGGAAAATAAATGGCATATCAGGTGGCAGAGCATTTGGTGGAAAAATATCCAGAAAAGATGATTTGGAATCTCTCCAAATCTGAGTTGAAATATTCCTTGATATGTATTTGTGGTCAAAGGAAATCAAGTAGCTCTAAATTTGAAGGCAATCATCCAGCGTTCGATTAGAAACATATTCAATATTGTCAAAGAGGATTATCATTCAAATCATTTTAGCATCCCATTTTCAAATAAGGAAGAACTTGTCGAAGACACATTCCTATGCCAGATGAAAATAGTAATGGGAGCCATCCTTGTTTTTTTGACTAAGGGGATTGGTAACTACTAAATGGACAGAGTGACCTGGGTTAGGTCCGATATCAAAATGACATAGACTATAGTGAGGTGAACAAGTCATAAAGAGAGACTACAATCCAATCATATTGATATTTTTTTGTTATTACCGATAGAAGGTATACTTTCCTCCTGAAACAATTGAAATATAGGTTGAGGAATCTGATCAGGATTGACAAAATATTGTTTTCTCCAAAACTGTACAGTAACCAAGTCCAAATAGATACTGTCACATGATCCATACTGAAATTATGATCACATGGATTAGGAGGTAGGGGCCTTCTTTACAATAGGTTGTTAAACCTCTTATCCTCACTAGATAATAAGCTTGTTACCCCAAGCAAGGGATATAGGAAAGCTAAAGAAGGAAAAATATATCTTTTTCCTCTTCATCGAGATTCGAGAGTGCCATAACTAATTTTAAGCCTTCTTTTTATGTCTGAACGAAGTACTTTAGATATTTTTTACAATTGGGATTTTGAATAATCCAAAGAATTATTTCCATGAAATAGTGCACCAATGACTTTCATAGATAAGGGGAACCCATCACAAGCATCCAAAAACTATCTAAATACAGAATGTGGCTAGTGGAAGGCATGCATGCTAATAATATTTTGAGAATGTTCTTTGTTGAGGCTTGTCAATTTGTAAATGGATGACCCTCCAATTTCTAAGATGGTAAAATAATTGTTATTGCAAGAAATAACTAAAATTAGGCTACCGGCATGAGGGGAAGTGAAGGAAAGATGTCCCTAGGGCCTAACCAGTGAAAATAATGGATGCAACTGCTCACGATGATCCACATCATCTAAAAATATTGGGTTGAAAACATGAGAGATGGTGTCTGAACATCACTATGTCTTCATTGATGCCATACATTAAATGACCCTCTCCAGTCAAATCCTTGTAAAGTTTCCTTTGTAATGATGTTAAAGAGCTCTTAGCTGCAACTTCTCTTATGTAAAACAAAAAGCAGGACTGATTGTGGCTCATATGACTTTAGCTAGTGACAGTCACTACATCATGGATTCCAAGTTGAGGTGGAGGGTCCAACTTGAATGCAATGGGACCCATTTGATGCATCATGGTGTAGGGATCATATTGAATGGGCTTGAGCTTATGATGTTGATTTTTGAAGCACTACTTGTCTAAATGAAACTTGTTATCCCTCAAATTGCATTGCATTTTTAATATGTTCTTGGTCAGATCTTCACGACAAATATATGTTCTAGTTTTTCCTTTGGCACCAATGACAATTAAAAAATTCATGAAGTGTGTGCAACGAAACAATTCTTTGCATTTTATAGAAGATATTATCACCTTGATGGAATATCAGTCACCCTAAATTGCCATTTTGAAATCAAGCTAGAAATTTTGTCATTGACAGGCCCTTGCAAGACCCATTTAGTATCATCACAGAATCTCCATGAAGATATTTCAGGGATGTCCTAGGTAGTTTAGCAGTGGAAAAAAGATATCGATATTAGAAGCATTTGTTTTATTTTACTGGTGCATTGATCATACTATGGATAAGCCCTTTGATATGGCAACCTGCAAGAAAGGAGTTTGAGTGATTATGGAACATATTTACTTTATGAATCTGCAAGGAAGTTTACTAGAATGAACTCTTTAAGGCAACATTCCAAATAGCTACAACAACAAGGTAAACAACCAACAATCATAAATCGGATTTGTGATTTGTTTTATGGGTCTGCAAGGAAGTTTACTAGCATGAACTCTTTAAGGAAACATTCCAATTAACTGCAGCAACAAGGTAAACAACGAGCATTCATAAATCAGATTTGTGATGCATCTCCTAGTCCATATGTCAACCATTTTGAGTTGACAATTCTTCATGATATCTACTAGTTAGATCATTTGCAGCAGTTCTGGATCATCCCTTTGCAAATATGGTAGTAGAAACAACAATAAAACACATTAATGAAGCTCTGTAAATCACTGAAGATACATTCTTCTTACCCAAAACTCAATTCATGACAGCAAGGTATGTCTCTGAGGAAGAATTCATAAAGCAAGATGGTCTTTCTTTCTTACACTGGTACTACTACTAGCTCTTATTTAATTTGCCCAGAACATGTGAGCTTGGGTTGCTTGCACATCATGATTTCAGAATGGTATCCTTACATCTGCAAGTAATAAATTTCATGTAGAAGAAATTGATCCCAAGGGCACAACAACCATGCCAAGTTCAGTCCAGATTTGTGCCCAGTCTTTTTCAGTAGTTTTAAAAGACATTTTTCAATTGTCATTTAGGGGAATGCCCTTCATACTTCTGTTTTTTGGAGGATTTGGTTACAAATTGACTAGATCCACATATATCATGAAAGGAAGGTGTTCCACTAACAAAATCATCATGGGAAAGGGTAGTGACTCTTGGTTGCATGGCCAAGGGAAAGGGGGTCTCATCACGAGCCAATCTTCTCATTTCTGTGAAAGTACTTATGGGTAACATTGTCACCATTGGTCACCATGCCAGGGTAGTGTCCCATGATTAGCTCTTGAAGAAAAAAAAAATCATGTAAAGAATAAAAGAATAAAATAATAAAGAATAAAAGACATGAATGGGCTTGGAAAAGTTTGCATCCAGGACAGGTACAACTCGCCTTCTACAAAGGCACCCACAGGTAAATCTTTGCATCATCTACCCTCACTGCACCCACCTACTTGGAAATCCATTGACCACATCACCCACTTACATGGCTTGGATGAGGTCTCTTCCGGAAACTTTCCTCTTCCAGTGGACACTATCCCAATAGGATGCCCTATCATTTTCTCAGTATTGTTCATTGCATCCACAAAGTATTTTTCTCTCCTCTAGAAATCATTTGGAAGCTCTGCAATACATTGCATCGTTATTTTGTCAATAATTTCTTATAAAACAAACTTGCCATTAAGATTTGCATGCTTACATATCTTCTTAATCTTCATCAATTGTTCAATTGATTGAGGGATCATTTATGGAGATGGATTCTATTGATCTGGCTTAACCCTTTCAGCATATTCAAATTTCACAGGAATCTGAATAGATTCATTCCCTACATGCAATGTAACAGTGTCTTGAGCTATAATAAAAGGTAACCAATGATTCACAAAGTCATGCCCTAACAAAACATCACAACCCAAAATAATATGTAAGTAGTGTACAGTGAATTTCTCTGCCATTAAGAATGATAGGAAGTCTCTCAGATCGATGTTTGATATATTATCAGCTCATGATTTATAGCCCTGAATCTGGTTTCATGCTATTCCTAGAAATATTGAAGGATAACATTATACCTAGCAGATGAGATCATTGATCCCGTGTCTATTTGTGCATCTAGCTAATATAGCTTGTATCAAAAAAACTTTGAAGTGATAGTAATGACAAGCCTATCTTTTAATCCGAGCATTCTTATGCATTAACAATGTCTTTCAACAGAGTCATTACTTATCTGTTCTTGAGGGAAAACCTCAAGAGATTCATCTGAAACATGTGCCAAAGCAATGGCTTCTCTTTGCTGCTCTGTCCTTTCTAGTCATTCTTCTTCTGAGTCAGATATTGTAGGAGATTTTTCTTGGTCCTCTAGTAATGTTCTTATTTCCTCTTGGTCCTGAGCAATACCCTATTTTAATTCAGCCATAAGCATAAGCTTTTGTTGCATAGTTTCCTACAACTGAAATATCTTTTCTGCCCTTTGTCTCCTATGCATCCTTGCTTGAATAGTGTTGGGATGGTATTGCTGGTAATGAGTATAGAGTGTATCCATTGGCTAAGGAAAACATGAATGATGATTCTTCTTTCTATGTGTGGGAACCTTGGGGGCTTTGGAAACAGGTTTTGACAAAGTGGCTACATCAATCACCATGTTCCACAAGTGTAGATTAGAAAGCTGAACAGTGAGCCGAGAGATGTAAGAAGCATGAAACCTTTGATGGCGAAAATGATAGCGAGAGACATAATTTTTCAAGTCGGAAGGAATGAAGACTAGCTAACAGGGCTTCTTCTGGGGGTTCACTATGGAGCATTTTAACAGATAAAAAATTAATGTCGGGAAATTCATCAGGAGAATGTGTGTCATTTTCAGAAAGAGAAGTTAAATAAGTACAAGATGAAGGAGAGTATACACTAGATTCAGAAGAATAAATCAAAGGAAAACTGAATTCAGGATCAAAGTCTAGACTCTAAAGGAGAATGAGAAAGAAGATCCCATTCTATTGGATCCAATGTTGCAGAAAATACTGCTGCAACCTTCTTGCCAAATTTATTCTTGGTTTTCTTGGGACACTTGGATGCCCAATGTCCTTTTTTTTTACAAATAAAACACCCGCCTTATTTCCTTTTGTTGGGTTGATGCCAGACATAGGATGTTCTTTTGCCTAGATACTCAACAGAGGGCATCTATCTCTTGTATCTATACCTTAAAGGTTTATGTTTTTTGCAGGAGTAACTGACATACCAATGTTTGTAGGGATGACCAAAAGTAGGTTTGAGGGAACCTATTGCAATGCTTACTTATAAACATCTAATGATGCTTGAGTGCTTTTGCATATTTCTTTTGAACACATTGCCTTTGAATTGTTCTAACAATAATATCATCCAATGATGCTAATGAATGACTATCTACTTGCAACTTATGATCAAGCATGTATTCTTTGACAAGCTCAGGAATATGACCTTGCATAGCAGCCAAATAATGGTGAAGGTAGGCAATGTTAGAGGAGTCAACTGCCTTGTAGAGAAGCTTATGCATTTCACACTTAAATTTATCCAAAAGGGCTAAATTATAAATTCTTTGAGACATAAATAAGATGGCATAATGTTCAGTGTCCATTGGGGATTGGCCAAAGAACTCATGGCTTACGACTTCAACCAATGCAACAATAGTATCAGAAGATTGAGTTATTTTAGTTGTTTTCTCCTTTGGTAATCCATACCACCAGTTTTTTATCATACCTGCGAAACCCCATATTAATCGGAAAGTAAGCTCTTGCCAGGTGACTTTGTCTTTGAGAATAGATTTATGTGTGTTAGCCTAGCCTTCCCATGAGGCAATTACATCAGCAAGTTGCCGATGTGTGAGGCAATCTATGTTACTGTTAGGGCCATAGCTAGAAATATTTGCACTAGAATAGAAGTACCAAAAAATGTATTAGCCAATCCAGGAATGTTTTTACACTTTCACCTCTGAGCTTCCTTAAGCTCAAACCAGATATGGAATGCCTGAGTCTTTGACTATCCATTCTAGTGGTTCATCTTCTTTGATGTCAACCTCTCTTCTAATTTTATGTCGTATTTCTTCTTCAGAATTATAATCAGGTTCTATGTGATGTGTTACAATTTTGGTATCATATTATATCATGATAGCAGTTTGATTATCTTTCCATTCTTTGAAATCTGCTACAAATTTATGATACCTCTCTATTATCTTTTGAGATTTTGACAAAGTGACTTGGGAATAAACTAGATGAATTGCATTCCTTCTGTCTAAACCTCTTAAAACTTTAGAGGTGATAGCAAGATGACTGGAGATACCTTGAAATGACTGGTCATCCTTTGGAAAAAAAGGGTCATCCCCTGAAGCCGATGCAACATTGTACCCATTTGGAATCTAAAAATACAATATGAAGGAAAGACAATCAACACAAAAACAAATACTGTCATCACAAAATCCATTTGGCCATAGATCAATAGATTCAAATTTCCAAGAAAGATAAAGGAAAAGGCAAGGCTAAGAAGATTCAAATTGCCAAGTTGGCCATGTCTTTCTTTCTATGGTTACTTATTCTGCTGAAATAATGTACATTAGCACTAAGTTTTTTCATGGTTGTTATCTGCATGCATTTCATTTCTATTATGGATAGAACAAAACACTCTTGAAGCCTTCCCATTGAGTAGAAGTGAGCAAACATCATTCCAACTTATTCTACTAACTAATGCATTTAGTTTGCTTCATCTAAGAATGATTTTAAATACACAAGTTTTGAGCTATATGAAAACTGCTATCTATTGTAGAAAACATCCGAGTTAAAAGGATTCTAGAAACACATTGAAGATGCCAACAATATGTTAAGGGAAAGATGCTCTGATAAAGCAGAGGTGTATCTTGGATACTATTTTCAAGAACATTACTTTCAGTTAGATCTCATTCCTTAGATATGATTTGAAACTAAAACTGAAACTTCTAAATTCGAACTAAAACTAATCTACTAATTTTGGAAAACAACTTAACCTGGAAAAGGTTGAGGTTAGCACATGCATGCACCCTCTAACTTCTCCATAATTTCTCCACCATTATATAACCACACTTGAATTATCACTGATCTTCTTAGTGCACCATGAAGATACGAAGAATACAAAGTGTTGTTGATTAATCTGCTGTTGCAAAGCCTACTCATGCATAATTTTTTTTGTATTGTAGAACCTACTCATCACGCTATGCCAAAACACTATAAAAAATGTTGCACCTCCTCCATTGTCATCATGACTATACAAATATATTGAATCATTCCATGCTAAAGGATAAACATCTTCAGAACAACATTTAAACCTTGCCATTCTCTCTTTATGAGGAAGGTGCTCTCCACCACACTAAGATGTTATCATAGTATGTCGAACCTCACATTTACTAGGGGATTCAAAAGAATGTCAACCACCAATGAATTGAAAGGAATATAAACCAATACCATTTCTCCCTTATGTACTCTGAAATCTCTTGAGTACAATGAAATAATGCAGCAAAAAAGGCCCTTCATGTCAACCTCATAGGAAAGTATCTTCAATCTACAATCATGGGTGTCTCACCCATGTACCTTTAAAACTATGGAAACTAAAGAACAAGTCTCAATAAGGTTATCTCCCTCTTTCTGACCAAATCCTCTACCACCAAATATGGACTTAGACTCTTCACTGTAAAAATCAACTGCATGCTTGGAATCATGGAGGGTTTTAGAACAATCTCCCAAACAACATCCTACCATACCTGATCTACATGTTCTACCTCAAATATGAAAATATACTCCTCCATCATGGCAAATACCAAACCATGTAAAGCACCCCAATTCTATCTTTGGGACCAAGACCCCCTTATAGAACTAGAAATACACTTAATTCAATCACTTTTCCTAAAACTGGAAAAGAAAACTCAAAATAGAAAATAAACTTCTAAATATGAAATGAAGCTAATCTACTTATTCTGGACAAAAACATGTTACCTAATATGGAAAAGGCTGAGGTTGTACCCTCCTCCATAATTTATCCACCTTTATATAACCATTGTTTCACCCCCATTATTCTGCTAAGTACACCATGAAGACCCAAAGACTATTGCAAAAGTTGTTGATGAATATGTTGTTGTAGAACCTATTGCTAATGAATTTTTTGCTACAGAACCTACTCACCACGATGAGCCACAACATTATCATCACCATTGTGCCTCCTCCATTGTCATTATGACTACACAGATCTTCTAAATCATGACATGATAAAGTAAAAACACCTTGAGAACAACATATAAACACTTAACAATGCCCCCTGTCTCCAGATTTGTGAAGAAGGTAGAATCAAACCCTAGCTAAAAATTTTAATCCCCCAATCCTGTTAGAATATAGTGATTCTCTCAGCACACACCCTGATAGGTAAGTTCATGTGCTTATGGTCCGTCCCTTTATCAGCAGAACAATGGATCATAGACTCTTGCAAATTCAATTGCAGGGGAAACCCTCTTTCTTTGCATATGGAAGGAGTTACCATGTTTTCCAGTTCCACTCTAAAGAATAGAGAGACCTTTTATTTAGATCCAATCCATATTTCATGAGTGAAACAGAGAAATATCTTAATCACTGGTCATTAGAATTTAATCCAACAAAAGAAATTGTGTCAACACTAGTGTCGGTCCATCTCTCCTA
The DNA here is from genome assembly GCA_032191745.1 of Picea mariana. Lineage (NCBI taxonomy): Eukaryota > Viridiplantae > Streptophyta > Pinopsida > Pinales > Pinaceae > Picea > Picea mariana. The sequence goes on along the minus strand of JASDQU010103172.1, from coordinate 256,542 downwards.
CATTCCATTGGCATTCTGGGACGAATTCACCTTGAAATCCATAGGAGACAAATATTCAAATCAACAGGGAAAAGACTCACATATATTATGATTGTGGATATATGAAACCCTATCCTTCCTTTTGTAAATGTGTAACTCTCATAGATGCATATGAACATTTTACTTATAAGTTGATATTGATAAACACATTACAAATTCAATGATTATTCAATATTAAGTTGTTATTCGATATTCAATATTAAGTGATTATCTTGAATCATATATACAACTTGTTATCCCTTAAATTAAGTTGTTGAATGCTTGGTTCGTTTTCCAGGGGCATGTGACCTAGCCCTCTCCATTTATTCTTCCATGTCTTTACTTCATCACTTGGTTAATGAAAATGTTTGGAAGTAGTTTTGTCCATATAGACCACATTTTCCTCCAAAGACACTAAGAAGTCCTTGGGGAGATTTATTAAAGAAAGGATTTTGAAAGGAAATATGTTCAAATATTTGAACAATATGCCCTGCATCCACAAATTATCTTCAGAATCTAAGTCCAACAACCTTTTTTCTTCCCTTGAGTTATGAAATCACCATGGATATCTAATTTCCATCCCACCAGACTGGATGGGTGCATGCACATACTGTGGATTTGCTTATTGGTTTAATGCTGCAATCACTAGATTGAAGAGAAGATCACACGAAGTCTAAATGGATAGGTCTCAACTAACCTTTTTTTATAACAATTTTAGGGCCCTCAAGAATGGACAGATGTAATATGGGCATTTGATTCAAGGTGGATATTAGCATCTCTGCCCTCACAATATTTAGACATCTAATGGGCCAACTTTCCATGGACCACCATATTTTATCTAGAATTGAAGCCAGTCCTGATTCTGAATTGGTTGGAATCCCATATGAACACCCAAGCATTTGATTATGTCACCCTTTTGTAGAAGGATAATTCCCTATTTTTGTCCATACAGACCAAAATAGCCTCCAAAGACACTAACCTCCTTGAGCAATTCAAAAATTCATGTTTATTGTTCTTACTGGGCCTACCCTAGACACCCTATCTGCTTATGCCTATCAAAGCACCTTTATGATGTTGTGAGCTATTATGTCGCCAGTACTAATATACCAGTCAAAGAATCATGTTGTCTTCTTAGTTTCCTGTATATCTACCCTCATAAGCTATTATCTTTGGAACACGTGAAATAAAACTTACATTGCATTGCAAAGTTTGTGTTAACTGCTAGAAGATCAAGATACAAGTTATAAACATAAATATCTTCCTTTTTTTTTTTTTAATTTGGGCACTATGTCTAGTAAGAAATGAAGCCATATTCAAAGAAAATCTAAGTATTCCCTCTCGAGTCTTTTACAAAGTTCAAAATACCTTCAATGCATATGAGCAGCCATGTAAATATAAAAGGAGTAAAACATGGAGTTTTTGTTATGGTGCAGCACAAGGGAATCCTAAAGACAGTGGATCAGGGGGTACTCTTGTCCTTTTTAAGAAGACAATGGAGCAGGGGGTATTCTTGTCCTTTTTAAGAAGACAATGGAGCGGGGGGTATTCTTTTGTTTTTTTAGTTTTCGATGATGCAACTCAAGGGAATCTTGGAAATAGTGGAGCAAGGGGCATTCTTGTCCTTGTTTTTATTTTTTATGGTGCAACAAAAGAGAATCCTGGAAAGAGTGGAGTAGGGGTAGTATTTTTATATCAGAGGATCATTGGTGGCAGTTCACATGAAACTTAGGAGTTGGCACAAACAACAGGGAAAACATCATGGCAGCAAATCTATTATTGAAACTAGCTATGTGACAAATTCCAGGTGATTGGTGACTCCAAGTTGGATATTGGTTGGTTGTCATCTAATATCAACAACAGAAATTAAAGCTAGAGGGGCTGATCAATACCACCCAGGAGATTGTGGGTTCTTTTGAAAGCAATGGTTTCATTCAGGCCATGAGGGAAAACAACTCTTCTGCAGATGGATTGTCAAAACTAGCTTTGTCTCTTCAACTAGGAATTCTATCTACTCGGGGGCACAGAGTAGGCAGAGCATTTAATGCATACAAAAACAGATTTTATAATGCTTTGTTGCTTTTATGATTGATAGTATATGTCATGTTTATGAGTCCTATATAGACATAAAAATATTGTGCTTCCTTTCGGATGTTGTTTGATTTTTCTAGACTTCATGAAATGGTCCAAGCCATCAATGGTGCCCCTAAAGGATATAGGAGCCCTGCGTATGATAAAGCTAGAACCTTGGGACTTGACATGGAAAGAGGAAAAATCCAAGGTGCTCGAGGAAAAATTACAAATGATTGGAACTGGCATGGGGTATCAATTGCATCTTATGGTTGGACAAATATGAAAAGTGGGGCATTGATAAATATTCTTGGTGTGTCTGCTAGTGGTGCGATCTTCCTTTCATCCCATGACTACTCAGATCGCTAAAAGACAGGTATTAATATTGCAGATGACTTGCTTAAAACCATTCAAGAGATTGGGCCCTTCAATGTCATTCATGGCATCACTGATAATGCTGCTAATTGTAAGGCAACAGGAGCAATCATTGAAGATAGGAATATTTGGCTTGGCTTGGAAGATAGGGTATTACTAGAACAAATTGGTCACCTATGTTACAGTATCTGTCTTCCCACTGATTTGGATCCATATAGATCCCCATCTGCTATAGATACAACTCGGATACATGTCCACTAAGAAATTCCAAAAAATGAGGGGGGGGGAGATAAACCCTAACACAAAAGTGGACACCAGCTTTTCAAATACAACTAGAAACATTTAAACTTCCAAAATTTAGTAAATATCCTTGATAGATTTGTTTATGATATAGTTGTATATAGTACATACATTCTTTGATAGTCAATGGTTAAAACCATGAAGAGTCACCAACTCACTCAATAGTTAACCAATTGGTTAATCAGAGTACTCAGTTTCTAACATCAATATATAAATATCTATAGGCTTCAAACTGATGATTTCAAGGGTTACAAAAAGACTGTTGTTATAAAGAGTTGAATTCATCAAAAACTGTTCATTAACAACAACATGTTTAGCCTCCCAACTATAACATTTTTTCTTCAACATTGCATTCGTGAATGTTATTCCAACAACCTAAATATGGGTGGTCTATTCTTATTCCATAATGGAAATTAATAAGACATGCTACTATTCATGGTATGGAATGGAGGTTTGCAAGGTAAGTGGCAGTAAAGTATGGGTAATGGAGGTATTTATCCAATCAACAAAGGGGTTTGCATAGCATTGTTTATGGAATCTGAAATTCAGCCACCATATTTATGAAAGTATAATTGCATTAGAGGGATGTCAGTCTCATGTTAATAGGTTTCCTATGATGTACGCATAGGAACCTAATGCATAGACCATTTTTCTCTTTGCTTAGCTAAGTAGAGCTCATTTCCCTTTCTAAATAATCAATAAGTCTTTTCAAAGAAAATACAAAATAAACATAGTAGATCCTAAAAGGTGAAGATGCTCAAGTCAAAAGGTGAAGATGCTCAAGTCATGCCAAAAAATGAAAGGAAATAAAAAAATATTTCCTTGACCATCAA
>JASDQU010103172.1:183866-228058 GCA_032191745.1 Picea mariana | reverse complement strand
TTGATTTATGTACTTCACTCTTGTATTTCCAATTTTGTAGTCTAAGTAGGCCAAATAGGAACAATAAGTAAAAGAGAAATAAAAATAGCTTTAGTTACTTTCATTTAATTGCTTTATTTGTTATTTCTTAGTGTATTTAGACATGAAGTATATAAAAAACAAGATAAAACAAAACCATAGTGCATGAAGTATATTAAATGAAAGATAAAACACCACCATAGTGCATTAAGTTAAGTAACAATCATAATTAACTTAGGTTTCCACCTCTTTCTTCCCTTCCCTATTTTCTCGGTTTTGTCCTTAAAACCAATTGGCATCTCCACACCCGCAGTCTAGTCTTCTTAGCTTAGTTGGCATTATTTTAATAGTGATTTGGTTTGTTGACATAGGATTTATCTCTAGGATCTCATCCTCCTCTCCTAGGGTTATCTAGCCTCCTAGTTGGCAAGGGTAATCCTCTTCCTTCCTCCTAGGTTGAGTGTGTCTATTTCCTCCTTAAGGCACTCAAAGTGTGTCTTAAAYATACATTRATTMTRTTKTGATACATTACATCTAATATGATGMATTTRGTTAAATGTAATTTGARYARCAATACCATAGGGAATTTGTTCTCACATATACATTCCAAGCATCAATCCATGGTATGATTTTTCATGGCAATGACTTTTCAATAAACACATTCCAAGTTTCAATTCCATAAGTAACATCTTCCTCGATAACACTTTTGTGATGCAAGGAGTACTAACATATTAGTTTACAATCATCGATAATGGGGCTTAAATTAGAGTTCATGATGGTGTGATTTGCTACAATCATTAATCTATAAGAAAGTGCAAGTGACATTATGAGCATAGGTAAAATTAAAACTTGTGATGATGTAATTTGCTACCATCATTAATCTATAAGAAACTACAAGTGAGATTATGAGCATATTTTCTATTTTCATAATAAATATGTAGTCTCTATGATGTAGTTGACTCCTTGTGGTTCTCTCAAATGATATCCCTTTTGGAAGAAATGTGTAGTGAGTAATCTCCAAAACCAAGTTGTATTACAATAAGGATGTTTCCAAAGTTTTGACAGGGTTTCTAAATGATAATGTGTTATATAAATATTAAAGGAAGAAGGCTAACAATTATACAAATTTGACTTTTTCTGATTTGCGATAAACTTAATCTGGTCAGGAAATTTTTGGTGAAATTGCAATTTTGGATTGATGAGGTTGTTGTTTTGAGCAACCACAAAAGAGCCATTTTGTCACACATTTAGACTATTGCATATTGAGTGGTCCGGATTATTAGAGGTTAAAATTGGTACAATTAGGAGAAACGTGTTTATTGTGAGAGATGATTCATTTTTAATGGAAAATGGTTGTTGTTGACCTTATTTATAGGCTTGGCTAAAAGTTCTACCTTTCGGGTTTTTTGGCCGGCATTTGGTGATGTAAATATGGACAAAATCGCTATTTTGTGTTGTTTAAAATGCATTTCTGAATGCATAAATGGATTCAGCATGTTGAAAATCCCCTAGTCACTCCGATTATACAAACTTAGCCACTCAAATCTGCAGATCCAACCATTCCTCACCATATTTCGGGCAAAATCAAACGGAAAAAATAGCCGAAAAAGAGCCAAAAGGTAGAATGTTTAGACTACACTTTATTTATACAAGTCTATATGCCTTGATCCAAGGATGGCCTTGTCATAAGTGAGAGACCATTGTTATCATAAATGTAGGTTAGCCTTCTAATAAATGCATTCACAATATGTTGGGTTGTAGTCTAGTGGTTGAGATAGAACATTATTTTGGCTTGGAGTGCTCTATACTATGTATTTTATGTAGCGTAAAAACATTTTATCCCAACTCCATAATTGTTATTGAAAAATTATGAACATCAATGTTTGCATATCTATACTTTATGTTCTATAACTAATGGCATTGTGCGCCTATGTACAAATTTGGACCGACAGATTGAGTATCACCTCCTGCATATCTTGAATGCATTAAAACAAGATTTGATGAGTCTGCAAATTTCTCAGGAAGCCTACGCGGCTTGTATCTCTAAAATGAGCCAAATATACTAGTTTTGGTCAAGCTCAGAGAAATATAGTCAAATTTGCCAAAACACAATGATTTGACAAAGATTCAAAGAGTATGACCAAGACTCAAAGTTTGACCAAATCAATCCGAATCATTCTAAATCAATTTGAATCATCCAAAAGAGTGTGAAGATGAGTTAGGGTTGTTATTCTCTTGATTTTTTAGGATGTTCAGTCTCTTGGACATCATTAAAATCAATCAATCAAATGTAAATCTAACAATAAATTACTCAGAAATTACAAATCTGTGTAATTTGTCAAATTTTGGTAAAAGATGGAGAGTTTTAGTGCACACTAAATCTGGTAAAGATGGAAAGTTTTAGTTAACACTTAGACAACGGTTGTTAATAACTGAGTTTTTTTCTTGATAAAATCTAGCCAAAATTTATTCTTTTTATGAAATTGCACATGTGAAAGTAGAGATACATAATCTAGATGCAATGGGTTTTTAGAAGCAGCTGCAACTTTTTCTTAGGACCATCCACATTCCACCTTTATTTCTCGTACCATCCTCAAACTTGTCCCAAAATCCTTTACTCACTAGGAAAGCTAGTAGTTTCAAGATTGAATAATATGCTTACTAAGCCGTGAAGTAATAATTTGTTAATTTACAGTGTTTTGAAGATATTGATATCTTGGATGGGTAATAATATCCTCTCTATTTCTTCTCAACCCTCTTTCTTATTGGATGCAATAGTTATAATTGACCCTGCAACATTTCCCTTAAGGCCATACCTTTGTTGTTCACATAATAAACTTCTGAATTATGATAAATAGTTATAATTGACCCTGCAACCTTTCCCTCAAGACCATACCTTTGTTGTTCACATAATAAACTTTTGAATTATGATAAACGTGTAGGTGTAGCATTAGTTTTTTTATTGGCACGTAGCTTGGAGAGGAGAATAATTCCTAGATAAAGAGTAATAGATGCATTGAATTCCATGCAAATGCCAGTGTTGAAAAGAGAGAAAAATATTTCCACGGATTGTTCATATGACAGAAAAACATTTCTTGGAGATAATGTTGATTCAAATCCCAAATTGTCAGTTCTGTAGGACATTTACAACAGTGTGAAAGTTGGAAAGTTGATCACTGACAAGGAGATGTACAGTGAATGTGTCTCAGTCACAACACTAGACATATTGTTGTTCATTGGACATTCTCTAGCTCAAACTTGTAACCGAATATCTCTCTGTTGAATGGTGATTATCCACATTGCACACTATTTGGTACCTAACACATGGGTTATATTTGCATTAAAACTGCGGTGATGATATTTCTCACTGTTCACCTCTCTATGTGTATGATAAGTCTATCTCGAAAACTAATGTATTGCCATCATTTCTAAGCATTGTTCACAGGATTATCATATGTTGATCTGAAACTTTATGGTAATGTAATGAGAATGATGCATATTTATAAATCTGTCCTAAATTGAACAGTGGTTTGTCCATTTGTTTCTCAAATAAGTGATCTATATTTGAATGTTATTGCCTTGCCACCTTGATGATAGTTCTTTGTTGCACTTTAATGTCTGATTGACACCCAGTTTAAGCAATATAACTCAGTTGTTTTGCTTGGTATATGTTAATGACAAACTCATGGTGACATCACTCAAGTCTGTTCATTTTGTCATCACTGTTATATTGTTACAGTTTACATTTAATGATATCAGCTGAAGCATTATCATGGTTTAAAGGGCATGGACTGTAGAACACTTTAAATACATTGATCACTGTTTGGGCATAATTTCAAGTTGGTTCAGATATTGGCATATGGTTTCATTTTTGTTTCAACAACAATGAGTAAATGATCTTTTGTAGGTTGATCATGGTCCTCATCATGCTAAATTAGCCAAAGGTTGTATGCTACAGGAGTCCTTACTCCTATCAGCTCATAATGATTGATTAGTACTACCAGGAAATGCCCAGAACAAATTCTTTTGTTGTAGAAATAGTGTTGATTTCTCCTTGAATTTACACATGGTTTATTGTTGATGCAGGAATGACTTTGGATTAAAATAAAAACATTGGCAATCTGTTGTCTAACTTGCAAAGTTTGAGATGAATGTCTATATGGAAGACACATGTACCCATTGATGTAATATATAGCCTCATCAAGCACTCAGTGCACATAGCTTTTAGATCACTTCTTGACTATCATGAAGTCGAAACTGCTAAACTGTTTTTTATTAATTAGTGGATGGGGTATACTACAATTAGGCTAGACACTTGGATGAAGAAAACGAATTTATTAAAAAAAAATCCAATAAAAAAACTAATGCTACTTTATGGATTTGTTTACTTGGTGACTGCACAATACATGACAGTAACTGGCCTCCAATCTTTCCAAGTCTGCAAGTTTTTGTCCTACAAGTCTCCCCACATATAAAAACCTTTCTTACACAAGAAGAAATGTCTCCCATATGTCCTCTTGGTGTTTGAAAAGCCTAAAAGGATCTGGCCGCCAGATCCCATGCATTTTGTAGTCCCTGAAATTCCCAATTAAGTTATTCACCTGTCAAACTTTCCAAATTCTTTTAGATATGTTGAATAATTAACTTTGAAGAAAATTACCCCACAACAACATCACAGATCCCAAATAGGCCATTCAATCCATTAACTTGTGAGGTAGTCAACAACCTATGCATGATGTTAAATTGTTGTGTTGCCTCACCTTTCATTGCCCATAACAATCCACTTGGCAACCAATGCAATCCATTCTGCATGAATGCTAGTCAGCCCAGGGCCTTCCTTTTCACTAGCAATGCTGCAAATATTCAAGGCAACTGGTGGTAGTTTTCCCCCTTTTTTTCCCCACAGAAAAGAGTGTGGAGTGAGTTCTAGCTTCTTATTCCCCCTTGTTTCTACTGGACCTGAGTCACTCCAATGTATTGGGTTGCAGCCTTTGTTTTAACATGTGCAATTAAACTATTTTATGAATTTGAGCTTACAACCTTATTAGCACCAACATCTAGTCAACATTTTTGTATAAGTTATTCATGTGAAAGTTTCAGGTTGGTTATTGGCATAAAATGAGACATTGATGCCACTTCCGTTTGAATAGTTCATTCTCTCAAAGGGCACCACAAAATGTGGCAACATTTTATGTTTGACTCCTAGATTACTAGAACTTTTGCAACAATTTCATAGCATTTAGGAAATGAATGTTTATTGAGAGGAAATGTATCACCTATTGGATGTGGAATATGATTACAATTTGTGTTGCATCTTAATCATCTTAACAAGAATATTTTTCTTTGTATCAATCTGTTACCTCCTCTCTTCCATCAATGGGCCAATGGTAGGGTCTCCTTCGTTTTGCATCACTTGCAGATACAAAGGCCCAATGGCTTGTGATGAGACAAACCAAAGACTATCTCATTAGCAATAGAGTTGACACTAAATCCTTGTTAATAACAACGACTTACAACACCACTGGGAGTTATGCTAGGTTGTTTAGCTCATAGTTGAAAGGTAGATAAGTAATGCATCAAATATTGGTCATGAGAGGAGGATACACCAATCCTGTAGACTACAGTAGAATTGTTCCCGAAGCCATAGAGATAACATTCTTGATCTCTCAATACAATTTTATTCTTCATAAAATAAACTAAAAGGGGACAACATCTTTCATGATTTAAGAAAAATGTTTATCCAAAAACTGCAAATACCTATCAAGAATTTAACTATCTTTAAATAATTTAAATAAATATCTTTAAGGAATTTAAATATGAAGGACCATGTGAATAGTAAATACCTATCAAGACGTTTGGAAATTTGAAACCCTGGTAATTATTCACCGCCAAAGCCTCGCACAGCACCTTCCGAGTTTCTTCTGCTCTGAACAGGTGGCTCCACCAGGCTAATAACTGTAAAAAATTCTAGTTTCTTCTACTCTGAACAGGCGGCTCCACCACTAGCATCTCTTTCCCTTTTTCTGTTCTGTCGAGGGGAAATAAGCACGAAAACTCAATATATGTAAACCGGGCCTTGGGGAATTAGAGATTTTTGGGATGGTCACTAGATAGTGGACTCTGTAGTTCTCATGAATGAACTAGACAAGTAACAAAGCTATGATTTTAACCCAATGCATATATGGGCACTGGGCAGATCCCATACAATTTATACCAAGTGGGAGGGCCAAAATGTAGCTACCCAGTGCCCATACCACAAAATCTGGGTGAATTAAACCATAAACCCTGATTTTACCAAATGGCAGGGCAAAGAAGCTATCATAAATTCCCATACTTCTAGAAATTTGGCTAATGGAAGCTTGTCCCTCCAAATTTTAGGTGTGAAATATAATTTTTTTTCCTCTATCTCTCCTAAAAACAAGGGCTAACCCTGTACATGATTTTTCTCCTAAAATAAATTATGGGCTAATGATATAAGTTTTAAAAAATCACTTTAATACAAAAAATTCGCCCAATAAAAAATTGGAAGCCCCTAAATTTGAGCCATGAGCGAAATTTCACCCCTAAAATCATCTATGGCTGAGTTCAAAGCTTTGGAACAGGGTCTGTATATTGTGATTAGAGAAGGCCTAACAAGTTTCATAGTCGAGGGAGACACGGCTCTGGTGATCAACACAACAAAAAAACTTCAGTGTGGAACCACCATTGGAAAGGTGATAAGACACTAGCGTCTAGCACAAACTCTACATGTCACGATAGAATTCAGAGGGATACAAAGATAGAAAAATGCAATGGCGGACATATTAGCAAACAAGGGAGCAATTCAGGGGGATGGTATGTTGGACGAGGCATGGATTGGAATGCCGAGGGACCAACTCAGATTAGATTGTGAACACTTGGAGAATCTAGATCATAGTGGCAGCTTCAGGAACAACAGTCACATCGGGGCTTACACGGGGCAGTCAGACCCGGTGTGGGACCCAGGCAGAGAATGAGTATCCTAACACTTGGCCCTCATATATCATGATGAGATTAAACAGGATAGAGAAGGGAAGGAAGGTGGATGTACAAACCAATAGCATGGATATAAAGGCCAAATCGGGAGATAGACCGGGCAATATTAATGGATTTCATGAGAAGAGAAGGATAGGAATGATGGAGGATAACATTGCGTGGATCTCAACCCCTAGGACAAAGTACCAATCTAGAAAGACAGATTGCAGATATTGCAGGAAAGGTTACGATTATTTGAGGGATAAGGGGATCATAATGGCAAGAAATGACTCATCGGCGCATCACTGTGATCGTATTCTCCACCTCATGGAACGATTAGTAGGAGGTACGGGTACCTAGGGGAGAAATCGTTATAACCAGAGTAATCACAAACAGGCCCACAACTTTTCGCGTTTATCCCCCCACAATAGGAACAGTTCCAAGATTAGCTTAGATCAAGGGAAGGGCAGAGAGGGGACCGAGAAGACAGTTAGTAGTAAAATACCAAGAAAGAACAAGGTCATGGCACACTTGAAACACAACATGAGGAAAGGTAAACCCCTCGGGGAGGGAAATCCAAAACATATCGAGGAAAACTATGAGGATTGAGAATGTTGCAAGGGAAGAAACTAAAATGTACCAAACCTCAGTCTCACAGAAAGGGAAAGAAGCGATGGAAAGTTGGGAGGAGGAGATAAAAGTGAAGCGAGGCAGCAAGGAGATGGATAAAATATCCCATGAAGTAGATTGGATTAGAGACACGGGGATCACCCACACCAGGGAGACACTCTTGCACAGAACTTTGGAGATGATGTGGGTCACTAATATGCTAATTAGAAAGGTGAAGGTGGATAGAGATGAGACCCGCAAGGAGGAACAAGTGGAGATGAAGTTCGTGTTGGAAGACATACAATGTCGAGTGAGCGGGTTGGAAACCATGTTCAAAATGTCGGTGGACATAGAAAAAAACCAACAGAGTAAATTGGGGAGGCTCACCGCCTACATCCACTTGTTCCTAAGGTTTTTCCATCATCTGGACATAACACTAGCAGACGGCAGTGGCGTGCTAACCCAGATATGAATTACCAGGACTACCTCCCCCAAAGAGGACAACAAAGATCAGGAAAGCATAACGATGGAACATTCCCAAGTTCTCTAGCTATGAAGTCTTACCAGTTTTATTATTTTTCCCAAGTACATAAAACTAAGCCAGGAGTTAGTAGGAAGCATGCCAATTTGTAGTTGATTTTGTTAGTCTTGTTTTGTATTAAGTGTTAGTCTTTAGAAAACGACAGTAAAACTTGGATTGGATAAGGCTGGTCTGGTTTCCTTTTTGGTCGACCAGTACCCCAACCTTATAGTCTTTAGTCCAGGAAAAGACAATATGGTGTTTTTTTGTTCTGGTTTCCTCTTGGAAGAACAACAATGTAGCGCACCTTTTCTGGCTACCAAGGCTTAAACGCTCTTAAAAGGAATCTATAAAACCACTTTGTACATAATTCATACAAGAATTATATAATCCACATGCAATTAAACAAATAAACACATTTAAGCTCAGAGTAAAACATATTATTTACTGTACTGCGTGGTCACAACAACCCACGGAGGAAATAGACACAGGCTTTCCCAAACTGGTTCAGCAATCACAGGACGGTCTCATGGTCACGGCTTCGGAACAAAGATCTTACACACAGGCTCGATTTCGGGCAGTGGATGCATAAGGATTCTCTAGACACAATATGGTCTTTTCCAGTTCAAGCAGAGGTGAAACCGGCTCTTTCATAATTGATCACAGGCTTCTGGGCTCACAGACTAGAGGTGTACACGGATTTACAGAACCAAACACATGCTTTGCAACTGGTTCAACAATAGCAGAATGGTTCAGGGTCACGGCTTCAGGACAGAGCCTCTACGCATGGGTTCGATCAGTTGGATAGAGGATGCACACAGATTATCAAAGACAACACAAGATTTTCGACTCTCAGGAATGCACGAGGATTTCTCTGCAGGGGTCAGATTGGTCGTACTATCCAGGGCTCCGTACGCGTTCAGGAAATCGGGTAGAATGGAGGAGGAATCCTTCTCACAACTCATCCTGGCTATTTTATTCGCATGCGCCAGGGTTGACACTTGTCACCCATGGAACTGCATGTCTTCCACCAGCATGCATCATCCTTGTATTTCCTCCCCTGGCCAGAAACTTAGGATAAAACATAAAATACACATGTCTTTTTGGAATAATATTAAAATATTATTCCCAGGTTTAATCCCCCTAGGCTAAACACTTAGCCCCTTTTCCCACCTTCTAGCCCCTAATCCCTTGCCTTCTCTGTGGAAGCTCAGTCCTCCTTCACTCATTCATCGTGGTCGATTTGCACCTGGCGGTGTTTACAATTTATTAAATTTTTTGCATACATACAAGTACAAAATTAGGCCCTTGGCCTCCAACCCTTAGGCTCTCTGGCCTAACAATCACATAATCCTACCAGCTTATACAAACTTGGCTCACCAGCCTATAACACATATTTACAATTCATTTCATACATCATATTTACAACTGGGCTCGGCCTTGGGGACATTACAATCCCCCTCCCTTATTTTTGCACTGTCCTCAATGCAACTTTACACAACATCTGCAAGCTTTTCAAAAAATTCCAAAAAGATGCGGGTACTCTGCCTGCATAACATCTGCATGCTCCCATGTTGCATCCTCAGGATCGTATCAGGTCCACTAGACCTTTACAAGTTCTATAGCTCGATTCCGGAGCTGTTTTCTTTTCCTGTCCAATTTGTGCACATGATGCACTTGCAGGACACCCTCTGGTTCCACCTAAATCACATTCCAATCGATAACGTGATTAGCATCAGGTACATATTTCTTAAGAAATGAAACATAAAACACATTATGTACAGTCATAGATGCAGGTAATGCAAGCATGTATGCAACTGGCCCAATCCTTTCCAGGATCTCAAATGGCCCACAAAATCTTGCTGCCAATTTGACGCAACTTCCTAACTTCAGAGAACTCCTGTTAGTCTTCACTTTCAGGAAAACATGGTCACCCACTTTGAATTCTCTATGGGTTCTGTTACTGTCAGCGTAACTTTTCTACCTATCCTGGGCAGCTTTCAGATTGCATTTAATCCTTATCATTTGGTCTTCCATCTCTTTGAGCAGTTCAGGCCCAACGACTGCTATGTTAGCTGGATTATCCCAGCTCACTGGAGTGTTGCACTTTCTTCCATAAAGTGCTTCGAATGGGCTCATCTTCAATGATGCATGATACCCATTATTGTAGGCGAATTCTACCAAATGCAGGTAGTCTTCCCACCTTGATGGTTTATCCATCACATACATTCTTAGTATGTCTTATATTACCCTGTTCACCCTCTCTGTCTGACCATCAAACTCAGGATGATACATTGTACTAAAGTTCAGATTCATTCTGAATCCCTTGAACAGTCCTTTCTATAAATTTGAGGTAAATTCCGGGTCCCTATCAGAGATAATTGTCTTAGGAATTCCGTGCAAGCGTGCAACTTCTTTTAAAAAGATATCAGTAACATCAGCTGCCCTGTGGGTGGTTTTCAGTGGAATAAAATGGGCAGCTTTAGTAAGCTTGTCCACCACCACCATGATTGAATCATGTTGCTTGCTTGTTCTAGGTAGTCTGGTGATAAAATCCATTGTTACCACGTCCCATTTCCATTCAGGAATGGGTAAAGGCTGTAGCAACCCTGTTGGGTGCCTATGCTCAGCCTTAACCTTCCGGCACTCCATACATCTGGCGATGTATTCAACGATTTCTTTCTTCATACCCGGCCAAAAATAATGGCTTTTGACTGCTGCCACAGTCTTTTGATATCCAGGATGTCCAGCATAAGCCACGTTATGCATTTCTTTTAGAATTTCCAGCTTCAATTCTTGGACATTGGGTACATACACTCTATTTTTATACAAAAGTAAGCCATCAGTTCCCAAGGTGTAACTTTATTTGGTCTGTGGTCTCTCACGCTGTTGTAGCTTTGCTACTAAACCTCTGTACTGCAAATCAGCATTTGGAGCTTCCAAAATTCTATCTTTAATCTCAGTCCTGTACATGTTAATGGTTCTAGCATGTATTTCGTGCACTTTTCTGCTGAGTGCATCAACCACCTTATTTTCTTTCCCTTTGATATGCTTGATATCAAAGTCATATTCGCACAGAAACTCCAACCATCTGATTTGCCTGGCATTTAAAGTCGGTTGATCAAATAAAGACTTCAGACCGTTATGGTCTGTTCTCAACTTGAATCTTTTGCCCATGAGGTAATGTCTCCATTTCCTCAAGGCATGGATGATTGTTGCCATATCTAAATCGTGAGTGGCATAATTATTTTCATGCTCTTTCAGCTTTTGGGACTCATAACAAATTACAAATCCCTATTGGCTAAGAACTCCTCCTAGCCCCTCCTTACATGCATCGATGCACACTACGTAATCCTTATTTGGATCTGCAATCTTCAGGATTGGAGCACTGGTTAGCAGCTGCTTCAATCACTGGAAGCTTCTCTCACATTCTTCAGTCCACTGGAACTTCTTCTCCTTCCTTTGCAAGGAAGTGATAGAATGAGCTATCCTTGAGAATCCAGCTATAAACCTTTTGTAGTAGCTTGCCAGACCCATAAAAGATCTAACTTCTGCCACATTCCTTGGCACTAACCATTCTCGGATGGCCTCCACTTTTTTCAGGATCCAAAGCGATCCCCTCTTCTGAAATAATATGTCCCAAGTAATGGTTCTGCCTTTGATAAAATGAGCACTTTCTCAGCTTGGCATACAGCTAGTGATTTCTCAACACTTGCAGCACCATTCTCAGGTGTTGCTCATGCTCTTCCTCTGACTTGGAATACACCAAGATGTCGTCCAAGAAGACTATGACAAACTTATCCAAATAATCTCTGAACACTCCATTCATTAAGCACATGAAAACAACAGGTGCATTTGTTAGTCCAAACGGCACCACTGTGAATTCATAATGACCATACCTTGTTCTAAAGGCGGTCTTGCTAATGTCCTCATTTATTCTCACTTGGTGATATCCAGATCTGAGATCTACTTTTGAGAATGTTTTCGCATCCTTCAACTGATCAAAAAGGTCATCAATCCTTGGCAGAGGATACTTGTTCTTGACAGTGACCTTATTCAACTGTCGGAAATCAATGCACAGCCTCAACGTGCCATATTTCTTCTTCACGAATAGGACCGGGGCTCCCCAAGGTGACACGTTGGGGTGAATGTATCCCTTCTTTAGTAGATCTTCGAGCTACAATTGAAACTCTTTCAGCTCAATTGCAACTCTTTCAGTTCTGGCGTACTCATTCTATAAGGAGCCTTCAAAACTGGAGCTGCTCCCGGCATCAAATTTATAGAAAAATCGATGTCCCTCTTCGGAGGTAGTCCAGGTACCTCCTGAAATACATCCTTAAACTCTTTGAGTACCTTGTGGTCTTCCAGATTCGAGACTACATCTCGGGATGCTTCTTCCACCCGAGCTGCAAATAATTGACAGCCTTTCCGGTAACATTTCTTCAGCTGCATGGTTGAGATTTCCCTAACATCCATGGCTCTGGGAATTCCTTGGACTGTTACGTGATTTCCCTCTTCATTCAGGCATGTAAACCTCTTGTTACGGTAGTCTAGAAGGGCATGGTGTTGGTCCAACCAGTCCATCCCAATTAAGAAATCGTATGAGCCTAAAGGCAGAATGTTCAATTCAGCCTTAGTGCTCATTCCTTTTATGTCTACTGAACAGGACTTAACCAATTCAGTGACCTTCCTTTTGGTTCCTATGGCCAACTTCACTAGCCAAGGCTTTTCATGTTTGCTTCTCAATAGATGCAAACTATCCACCATTCTAGGATCTACATAACTATGGCTAGCCCCTGAATCAATTAAAATAAGAGGTGGTCGGTTTTTAATCGTACCTTCCACTTCAATCATGTGCGATTGAAATTATGCTTGCTTGTTGTTAAGGACTGCATAGATCCTCGACATTTTGCTGCCCATATCCTCCATTGTTTCAGCTTGTTGAACAGTATGGACAGTTCTCGCTTTATCTTTTCTATGGGGGCAGTCTCTGTACCTATGATTCCCTTTATAGCCCCAACACTCAATAGGTGGCGGTCTTGGCATCTGCTCACTCCCTTCAATTTTCCTGGGCTCCCTAAAAGATGACTGTCCCCAAGGACTGTTCCTAAAAAAGGGGGGTCTGTTTCCCTTCTGCCTCTGTTCTTTCTTAAACCTCTTCTGGTCATCCAAAGCCTTCCGAAAGGTAGGCTTTTCTCTTTGTTGTTCGTATAAGCATTTTTCCCTTCTTATGGTTTCTTCCATGGTCTTAGGATCGTCATATTGAATCTTGTCATCAATGGAAGGTGGCAGTCTGCTCAAATACCTCTGAATTTTGACAGCCTCGTCTTTGATGAACGGAACATACTTCAGTAGTTCCAGAAAACTTCGTTCATACTCCATCAATGGTCATGCTGCCCAACTTGAGTTTGAAGAACTCCTTCATCTTTTTGTCATAGTATCTTTTGGTCAGGTATTGCTTCTCAAAATACCTCTTAAACTCCTTCCACATGACCTCTTTCTCTCTGATGTGTTGGACCTGCACCAACTGATCCCACCACATGGATGCTTTTCCTTTCAGCTGGTACATTGCAATTCTTCATTCTGCATGGGTAGAATAATTCTGTAGTTGGAAGTATTTTTTCATACCCAACAACCATGTTTTAGCATCTTCTTCCTTCTTATGTTCACCATCGAATGTAGGCGGTTTAATCTTGTTGATTTCCCCTTTCAATTCATCCCTTCCAGATTTTCAGTGTTTTCTGGTAGGGGACGAGCTTGAACTGCTGTGTGTCTCCTTTCCAGAATGTTTCAGGGAGAGACGGTAATGTCTGTTACCACTCCTTGATCTTCTTCTCCTCTCAGGGGTTCTGACAGTTCTTGATCTGCTTGTGTCACTCCCTTTTTCCAATTTCTTTTCTATTCTTTCTAGGCTCTTCAACATTTTTAAGTTGAATTCACCCTGTCGATCCTTGATTTTCATGAGCTTTCATCTATCATCTAGGCGAGCCTGGGCATCTTTCTGCAATCTTTCGATGAGTTTTATCATATGTTCTTCCTTATCCATCTCTTTTCCATGCCCATTAGAGTTTGTTCCTTCGACTCCCAGGTTTGCATTCCTTCCTACCCTTTCATCCTCTGTTTCGGAGGCAATCTGCACCTTTTCCCTCTCCATACTCGACGTTGGTTAACTGGAATCCTGACTCTTTTTGAACTCTACACACACACTGTGCAATTCAATTCGAAGTTTGTTAGGCCATTAAAACCTCCATTAAAACCTCATGAACAATCCACAACATTATAAACCAATACGAACAAGAACAAAAGACGTTTCGATTCAAATAAGTTTTCTAAGCTCTCGTTCGTCTCTACAAATTCCGGGACTTCGGAACTTAAGAATCTCGGTCCACGAAGATCCAACAGTTAAATCTTCATAACCAAAGTCACCCTTTCACAACTCTCGATCTCGCGAGTTCGTGAGTCAAAGACCCTCGACTCATTTCCTCCAAACGTCGATACCCGAGATGCGACACGGGTATGGCTCCCTTCTTGCTAGCGCCTGCTACACATGACCGTAGGCTAGGGCTAAGTGCTAGCACTTCTTCACCAATTTGCGACTTCGCGAGTTGGAGTGTTGAGCCTTCGTGCTCCTCCTTTGTGAATTCTGAAATCGCGAATTACTTTATTCTCCAGACCCACAACACAGCTGTTGCCCTTCACCACCGTGGCACATGGTACGTTCAGGAGGGTCCACGTCACCTTTGGTGACGTCATCAGGTCCCACCACTCTCACCTATCTTCTTGACTCACTGGCACGTGGTACACACTCGTGTGTCCACGTCCATTCCAAATGAAATCCAATGGTCAGGTATTTCTCAGATCTATGATGTAGATCCTTTTGGCATTTCGAGGTTTCAGGTATCGGGAGTTCGTGCACCCCACATCTCAAACTTCCATCTACCGAAATCCTGAAATTACGGTTTACTCCTCCACTGAATCAGACGGTCAACCACCTTCCTATGATCTATGGTGTAGATCGTTTCGACATTTCAAGTTTCGGAGGTGTTCACCTTCTTCACTTCCTCTCACGACTTTGCAAAATCCGAAAAGTTTTCGCGACTAACTAACGGTCGAGCCTTCCTCCCAGATCTACAGTGTAGATCTTCTCAGGTTTTCAAGAGTTCGCGTATCGTGATCCCCACACTCCTGTGCAATTCAAAAGGGATTTTAATCCCTGCGCACATTTTCCAGATCCGACAGTCACGAGGGCTCACCTTCCCTCTCGAACCAATCCTAAGGCCCCATCACTACGGGTGTGGAGTCCTCTCTCCCTGTGGCCATAGACCACACCGGTTGTGGTTTCACAACACCGTTATTCCTCCTGAGCTTATAGGCACGGTCAAGTAACTCCTTGACACTCTGGACCATACCAGGGTCCGAAATTGGTCCTCCAGACACAATTTCTCCTCTCACCCTCGGTCCGAAGACCACTCAACTAGCCCATCTAGGCTCAGTGTTGAAACCTTGGCTCTGATACCAAACTGTAGCACACCTTTTCTGTCTACCAAGGCTTAAACGCTCTTAAAAGAAATCTATAACACCACTTTGTACATAATTCATACAGGCATTATATAACCCACATGCATTTAAACAAATAAACACATTTAAGCTCAGAGTAAAACATATTATTTAATACTATAATTAACAATCAATAGCGTTTAATATTAATTCCTATACACGGTGGAATTCATGGTAAGATAAGCAGCACAATCATGCAAAACATGAATAAAGAATAATCATATACTTATCTTTTAACAGTGGTAGATTCCACCAACCAAGTGCAGGCCTTCAACGAACCTCCCAGCCTTAGACCGCATTGCTCATCAAGCTCAGCAGTGGGTCACCCTCGAGCCGGGACTAAGCTCCACCACTAGACAAGGAATCCTAGGCTAGGCTGAGGTTACAGGGAAAACAACACACAGCCACAAGGATGGGATTCTCTCCCAGGAACCTCTCACGCTCATTGCTCACAGACCCTCATTCCCCACATGCTTGTTACACCCCAGGAGTATACACCTTCTCTGTCACCTGGATAGTCCTTCGGATGCTAACCTCCCTTGCCTTGGGTTACAGCAACAGACTAGACCGAAAGTCTCTGGGCTCTGTGACAACTACAGGGTTCCTTCCAGGAGTCCTCTCCTTCCTCTGCGCACTCTCTCACCTAGAGAGAATCGCTCACAGGCCAACAAGCCACACACAGTTCAGTACTGCGTGGTCACAACAACCCACGCGGAAAATAGACACAAACTTTCCCAAACTGGTTCAGCAATCACAAGATAGTCTCACAGTCACGGCTTCGGAATAGAGATCTTACACACAGGCTCGATTTCGGGCAGTGGATGCATACGGATTCTCCAGACACAATACGGGCTTTTTCGATTCAAGCAGAGGTGAAACCGGCTCTTTCAGAATCGATCACAGGCTTCTAGGCTCACAGAATAGAGGTGTACATGGATTTACAAAGCCAAACACAGGCTTTCCAATTGGTTCAACAATGGCGGAATGGTTCAGGGTCACGGCTTCGGGACAGAGCCTCCACACATGGGTTCGATCAGTCGGATAGAGGATGCACACGGATTATCAAAGACAACACAGGATTTTCGACTCTCAGGAATGCATGAGGATTTCTTTGCAGGGGTCGGGTTGGTCGTACTATCCAGGGCTCTGTATGCATTCAGGCAATCGGGTAGAATGGAGGAGGAGTCCTTCTCACGGGTCATCCTGGCCGTTTTATTTGCATGCGCTAGGGTTGACACTTGTCACCCATGGAACTGCATGCGTTCCACCAGCACGCATCATCCTTGTACGCCCTCCCCTGGCTAGAAACTTAGGATAAAACATAAAATGCACATGTCTTTTTGGAATAATATTAAAATATTATTCCCTGGTTTAAGCCCCCTAGGCTAAACACTTAGCCCCTTTTCCCACCTTCCAGCCTCTAATCCCTTGCCTTCTCTGTGGAAGCTCAGTTCCCCTTCACTCATTCATCGTGGTCGGTCTGCACCTGGTGGTGTTTACAATTTTATTAAATGTTCTGCATACATACAAGTACAAAATCAGGCCCTTGGCCTCCAACCCTTAGGCTCTTTGGCCTAACAATCACATAAGCCCACCGGCTTATACAAACTTGGCTCACCAGCCTATAACGCATATTTACAATTCATTTCATACATCAGATTTACAACTGGGCTCGGCCTTGGGGACATTACAAACAACACCCACTTTTGTGTACACTATTCACATAAGTAATATAGTTTCCTTACTGATTTACAAAAAAAAAAAATCATCTCTATAAAGATAGTGTTGTTTTCCAGTTCCCTTACTTACATACCTCTACTTCTTCTAATGATGTTTCTCACTTCCACTATTCTTTCATGATGTTGAGAATTTGATGACGACACGGTGATCCGACTCTAAACCCATTCCAAGTTTATTTGTTATTCACACCAACAATAAAACTACAATCTCCCATGTAACTACTTCATTTACAACGCTTTGAAAATATTCTTAAAAAGATGTGGATCAGAACAACGTTACGACTAAAACGAAAAAAAAAGGCATGAGACTATATTCCATATTTTCTCTTTCCATGATATTTTACTTCTCCAATCAAGAGATCTCACATATTTCATGGAAAATATTACTTTTGATTTCATATTAGATGATATAAAACTTAGGAAACCATTTGGGTTGTGATAAAGGTGATTGAAGGCTTCTCAAAGATGAAAGGCACAACATTTAATTTTTTATATTTGAACATAATTCTTGGGTGTCCAACAATCACAGTTCTCACGGTGGTGGGCAGACAAAAGGGTGGTTCATTATTTTTTTTTCTTGTTTTTTTGGAGGAGATCATTTAACAGTTTGATATTGAGTTCATTCAACAGTTTGACATTTTCGAACCCTGCGTTGTACATGAAACTTAGAAGMATCTACAAGAATTACATTACAACCCAAAACATTCTCAACAAAATGAGCAATCAGCCAAATAATAGGGGATCAAAGAGCGAATATGAATGGTAAAACGAAAATTTGAAATGGCACCCTAAATATGACATCATACTACATCCTATACAATAACATAACAGARAATCCACTACAGAAAAAGACAGACAAAGGAAGGCATTCATTGTTAACATTGATGAATCTCCTTCTCCTTTGTCCATCCCTTACGTTGCAATAAAAACGCATTTTCCTCGTTGGTTCCTTGTGTTTTCGCAAGTAAAACCTTTAGTGACCACTAGCTCTCTTGAAACAAAACAAATTTAGTTTGATTTTCTCCAACCCGCAACAAATATATATAACACAAATTGAATCTATTTGCTTACTAATAAAATATTTTGATCAAGATTTCTTTAATCTAATTCGTTGATTTGGATGTGGATCCGAGTGGGATACATACAATATAGTCGTTGATTTTGATGTCGATCCGAGTGGAATATGGTATGCCATGGCCGCATATGGGAAGTGATGGGATATGATATGACCCAATGTGTGTGTTGACCATGGATTTCATGGTATGGAGGTGAGCCTTGGTGGTGATAGATGACATGCATCCACGGTATGGAGGAGAGCGTAGGCAATGTTGAATGATATATAATACAAACGAGCAACACTTAGGAAGTACACCCGGGCACACTGGAAACAATCTTTATTAGTTAGTTGCAGGTTATATATTGCTCATTGTCTTCTTCTCGCCTCGTTATTTTTTCTGAGGTGTTTCTGTCATTGCCTCGGCCTAGGCCATCTGACATGTTCTCATGTTGATTTATTTTCCCCGTGATATTTTCCTTCTTGACACAGATATCCAATGCCTTTTCTTAAGCTTAAAGGAATCTAACTCTAAATCAATAAATTTTATGCAACTTATCATTCTTTATGGAGAGAAAATTAGTCTATCCAATATTATTATATTTGCCTTTAGCAGGATATATTGTAATTACTTTTGAGTCAAAAGCTTTTGACTTTCAATTAGTTGGTAAATTTTTAAATCAACTTCCAAAGTTAGTTGGTAAATTTTTAAATCAACTTCCAAAGTTAGTTGGTAAATTAGGATATATCCCCGGCCGCCACCCCTTGTGCATTTACTCCCCATGGCTCACACCATGAGGGAAATTAAGTTAGTGTGCCTGGCTAGGCTCTTGGGCAAGCGAACTAGCCAGGAATTTGGTACCAGGCAGTTGCAGAGGTCCCATCGACCTTTAATGGCGATGGGAGGGGTCACTTCGGGCTTTCATGGCATTAAGAGAAGCCCCAAAACTCAGCTCAACTCGTCTTTTATCTGGTGTGCTCTTCTTGCAGAGCACTTCGGCCTTCATTGTTTCTCTGGCATAATCGTTCTAACCCTCTGCATTAGTGGCGTCCTTGTGGCCTCAATTCGCCCCCTGCGAACCAGGAACTTCCATCCCAGTTCTCTCTGCTTGGACTCCTTCATCTCCCTCCACTGCATCCTGCTTCTCTCCATAACCTCCTTTCACCCCCTCCACCACCCCCTGTCCCCCCTACCATGCCTCGGGAGCCCGGAAATCCCAAGAGGGGTGCTCGAAAAACTAATGCCCTCTCTCGGGCTACCAGGCTCACTACCTCCCAAAGAGCGCTCATCGCTCATTTTGCCCATCCCTGTCATTCTACCCAAAGCACTCAATCTGCCTTGCTTTAGTCTCCTGAGGCTAGCAAGGTGAAGATGGAAACAACGTCCTCCACGGTGCACTTTCCCCCGTCGCCACCTCTGCCTCTGCATTACAGACCAAACATAGTGAAAGAGGAGGTGCCACCTCCAACTTTGCATTACAGTCCAAGCATAGTGAAAGAGGAGGCGCCACCCTTGGGCGTACGGCCCCCCTTGGCCACCAACCTCTTAGCCCCCCCAGTTGTCAAGCCGGAAGAGCCCTACTACAGTGACAGGGGCTGCCAAGTGGAGGAGGAGATCCCTCCAAGTTGGAAGTTGGTAGGTCCAGACAAGGAAACAATTGCAGCGGGCGACGACAAGACGAGCAAGGGAGAAGAGGCTTTGCACTTTGCCAACCATATCACAGAAGAGAACCTTGAGCTGCTCTTCGAGATTAGGCAGCGACGGGACAACCAAATGCATTGTCAAGGTGTTATTAGTCAAAGAATGGACATTATGTTTGAGGCACTCACAGATGCTCCAGTGCAAGCTCGGTGCCCAACTTACAGACAATGATTCACCCCAGCTTATACCATCCTTGGACAACCAGGCTCCGCCATGGACTGAAGCGGTTCACCCCAGGTCATAGTTTTTTGTTTATTTTAGCTATAGCGTCGATGGTCTAATCTACCACGACGACAAGTTAGATGATTCAATAAATTTTGCTCAGATTGTCTGTATAATTCTATTAGTAATGGCGGCTCTGTATATGGCCAACCCTAGATTAGGAAGGCGGAACTGGGTTCCTACAAACACTTGCAATTTTTTTGTATAATTTCTTACAGTCATGGCAATGCCAAAACAGATCGAGGCCACCTATTATGGTTTCCCTCTTGTGACGAAGCAGGTGGTTGCCAAATATCGCTATATTATAGACAATTGATATAATATAAAGTTTCTTTTTATTTAAAAAATAAATAAAATCTTTTTTTTAATACATTTAAGCTTTTAAATACAATTTTAAAATAAAAATAATAATTATCCAAAAATATATAGTTTTTAATTATATTTTTATAATAAATATATATATATTCTTAAAAATAATAATAATTAAATAAAATTATAAGATTATTATTGTTAATTTTTTTTTTCAATTTATATGAAAATAATTTAAAAAAAAGGAAGAGTAATTGCTCTGGTTCTTTTGCTTTGGTGACTCAAACACCCTTAATAAATGTCACGATGACAACTTTATTGATGTGCCAAGCCATAGCTAGAGTGAACACGACGGGCTTTAATATTGTAATTAAAATTATACAAATATTTTTGATAATGTATGAAACAATTACACTTAGTTAATTATAAATCTTTTAAATATTGTCCATAAGATTTGTCACTCATTATCAATTGTTAATTATAAAAAAATATTTTTCATATTTTTTTTAATTGTTATAAATAATATATAGTTATAAAATATTTTTTAATAATTTTATTTAATATATTATAGTAATGTTAATATTTTTTAGTTATTAATAATTAATATAGTAATAATTATATGTTTTATTTAGGATATATATATATATATATATATATATTTATGAAATTAGAATATTAAAAGTTTTAAATAAACTATAAATAATTAGTTATGTTAGTTATCTTATAGTTATGTTATGATAGTTTGAAATATTTGATTAGGTGATTTTAGACAGTTTTGATAACACATGTAGAGGATTATTATGCCACATATATTATTTATTAAATTATTTTATAAAGGTTTTAAAGACTTTAATTTACATTGTGACATTGTTAATAGTTGTCAACAACTAAATGTGTCTAATTCTATTTCAACTTTTAAAGGCATGGAATAACAACTTTCATTTATCTTTTTTTTTAGGCTATATACACAAATAATACATTATTACAAGTTTCAAGTATTCCATAATTACTTTATTTTTTTCCTTTGAACTATGTACACTTATTAGTTTAAAACATTTCTAAAAGATAAGTATAAACAAAATTGCTGCAAATTTTATTTATTAAATACGTGGAAAGCTTAAAAGAGAGTAGTGCACGCCCCTCCTTTACATAACATAGTGGCCAGTGGTTGCTAGTTTTAACTACCAACACAATCAAAGTATTCTTTTAAAGGAGATATGTAATGCTATATGTCTAGTGGTTGGATGCTTCCACGTTGTTGTATGTGGAAACTCTGAGTATTAATGCTTCTGGCATGATTTAGGTTGGGTGTTTTCGAAATGTAGATCAACACAAAAAATGAAAAGGAAAAGTATATTTCTTAAATATTAAAATTATGCAGACAATGAAGGTTACAATTATTATAGTACAAAAAATGCATATCCTTACCAAACAACAAATAAGTTGCATTTGTAAGATTGTAAAAGTCCAGTTGCTGCAAGTTTTGTGTGCGATTGTAAAAGTCAAACTTATTTTGTAAGGAAAAACCAATAAAAATGGAAGCCAAAACTTTTTAGTTAAACCAAAAAATTGAGACCAAAGAAAATAAAAGCTAAAAGAAAGGAAAAAGATAAACATTCCAAGAGAGATTTGTTTGAAATTAAAGAAGGTAACACTTTTACAAGACAATTGTTTTTAGATTATTAATACATGACAATGATTAATTTTAAACAAACCAGTTTGAAGCCTCTAAAATTGGGTTCTCTTCATTCTAGAGGACAATTAAAACAATTAGATGACTAGATATATAGTATTTCTTTAAAAATGTGATTGCTAACTATTCAATGTGTAAAGTATCATAAACATGTAAAGAAATTGAAGGTTGGACATTTCTTTACACAAATATAAAATTGTTTCTTAGTATGTTATTAACAATGAAATAGTACACATAGTTATACATAAAGTTTTGGGTGAAGATAGATAGGTTATCTTATCCACATTAACAAACTAGTTGAGAGAATATCTAAACCACACACAAATCTAGGAAACTAAGTTGGAAAAGATCTTTCACAACCAACTAGATTTACAATAACCTCCTAAACAATAGGAACAAACAACTCACTTAAAGATTACAATAACAAATACATTAACAATTCATAAAACTAACAATTAATCACTCCAACAAAACATTGGATCCTTCTAAATTGAACTTCAACCCTTTTTACATAACCCCAACTAACTAATCCAGTTATGATTGTCCTAATCTTTCAAAAACATGATCTAAACAGTTTGAATGTAGAGAGAATGCAATCCTCAACTTCACATGTTAATCTCTCATTGTTCTTTAGTAAAACTTCACTTCTTAATCTCTCTTTATTATTTCCAGTTAATAAAAACACAAACAAATATATTAATATATAAGTTTAATAAATTATTAATTTATAGATTTAATGAAGTTAATTCAATATTATTGGGTTTTTTTTAAATATAACAACTTTTATCAAGTAGTTTTATAAAAAAATAAAATCTCTCTAGAAACCAAACCAATATTATGTGAACTCTTTCCATTTAATAAAAACCGAGAATTAAAAAAAATAATATATAATTAAAAATATGTAAAATATATTTTCACTAACCATTACATGGTTGCATTAAAAGGGTTAACAATTTGTTATAAATATATATTCTCTAAACTGTCAAGTCACAGAACCACCCGTGTAATCGTTGAAACGTGTAAGATATAACTCCTAAAAAGGACTAAATCTGTATAAAGTCTAAAAAATATTACTACTACCTACTAGCATTATAATCTTGTATAGATTATCAATATGATGTTTATCTTGATGTTTATCTGAGCGCTTAGATAGTGAATACAACTTTTTTTTGATTGGATGTTTTAAAAGTTGAAATTGTATTATTAGTTTCTGTCGTAGGCATAGAGGGACTATAGCGATTGATAATTCGTTGATCTTGTATTAGTTTGTCCTTTGACCACAAATATTTGCATAGTATCTAATGTTGGAATTAGGGAACAAAAAGCATTGATTTTTATATAATAAAAAGTACTGTATATGTTATGATTTGATTGGATAGCGAATTGGAGATCTTATTGTCGGCTTCGCTATTCCCAATGTTTGATATGTTAGCATATCCAAACTTTTTGATCGTATATGGTCTTTTTGAATCATATATTTTCTTATGCATTGCTTGAAGGTGGATTAATGCTAGCATTAGTTCAAATGTTTGTCTTAGCATTTTCTACTAGCTAAATTTATGGCTTGAATGTTTGATATGATAGCATATCCAAAGTTTGGCCTTCGAATACATTTTCTATTGTTCGAACTATTGTTACATAAATTATAATAATTTTTTTTGGGTACGTCAGAGACCTGCCACATTGCATTTTTTTCTTAAATCTTTACATAGCATTTATGACAGATTTAATTGTTTACCTAACAGGCTTGGTAGCATTGAATGTTTACTTAGCAGGCTTGTTATAATACATTTTCTTCCATTTTATTTATTTATATGAAATGTTCTCTGTAGTCAATTTGGGCAATATTGTGCTCCAGCGGCATTGTCGGTTCACTGGTTCATGCTTTCTTTTTGTATCTCCATTGATTTCTTATTTTCCTGTTGTTGTTGTTCTTGTTTGCTTGTTCATCTTGTTGCAGTTTGCACATTTGGGGTTCTGCAAGCATGATTGGAACTGCGTCATTCCCGATGGATTGGTTGCTTCTTGCTTCTTTGTTCATTGTATGTTGTTTATTGTTGTTTGATTCGACTTTGTAGGGTTCAGGTCCTGCAACTGCAGTTGGGTCTTTAGGTGCTTCTTAACTAGGTTGTTATTTGTTGCGTGTTTGTGTTTGCCTAGGTTTTGCAATGTTCGGGTGCTGCATCCGCAGTTGGATATCGTCTTACAATGTTTTGCAGTTGACTCTCCATAAAATACTATTAAGCTAAAATAATATACAAAAAAAATTGCAGTCCATGTAAATTGCATCTCTTACGCCTTCAACCAGAGTTTGTCAGCCTCAAACTATATTTCATAGCTGGCGATGTTTTTTCCATGGTTTATGTCTTACTATTGTTTCATAGTTATGAGAGTAAGTTTTGTTGTGTGAGCGATATAGTTGTTCTCTCCCTTTTTTTTTCCTCTTGTAAATTGTGTTTCTCGTTCTATAGTTTCTCACATTTTTGTGTTCATTTCGATCGACCGTTGTTCGGTTGCATACTTAGCCAATTTTATGGATGCGGCTTCGCGGATAGGTTTTATCGAACTATGACAGCTCATGTTCGGTGTATACATCTTGCACCCAGAACTTTTGTGCTCTACAATTCGACCCTGCACTCCTCGAACTTGCAACCGTGCCTCTACTTGCGATGAGTTTGTCTATTCTACCTACCTTTCCATACTTAGTCGAGTTTTCAAATTTTGGCCGGTTGACGCCTTTTCAGGTTCAGAAAAATTTAAAAGCATTCGTTGCTCCCCTCTATCCCCACTACCTTCCGCCCTTCCCAATAGACATTAATTATGCTTCAAAAGGTAGAACCTACCAGACAGGTTCGAAAAGATTGTCTTTAATAAGTGGAAAGATCGAGGAAATCTCCCATTAAAATGAATAGAGAGGCATATATTATGGGATCTAGTAATTTCTTTTGTCTGTTTTTAAAAAAAATTGACTCTTTTAGTTTTTTTAAAGGCTTCAGCATAGTCCACTAATGTGTCACCGACAGAGGCCTTGACGTCATGTCCCTCTTTAATATTGTGCATATCTTAGATGTCAGATTTGAGAATCTGCTCAGATATGGGAATGTTAATACGTGCTATTAGTCAATATTCAACATACATATTAGAAAAGATTGGCATTAATAAACGAAAATATGGAGAACATCTGTGATTAAAACGAATTAACACAAAATCTACGAAAGATCATCTGGCGTTGCTTTTAAATACTTATTTTCATTTCTCTCTATCATCGAAGAGTTGCGCTTTAGGGTGCCTTCATTCTAATGGTCTTGGTCATAGACATGCGATTGAGGGCCAAATGAAAGAAGAGAGACTGGTTTTATGTGACGTGAGCTTTGAGTAAAAAAAAAACTCTGTTATCCAACAGAAACTCAGAGAGTAGGAAAACAAAAGAACAAGTATCTTCTGGATGGTGTTCTCCCTGTATTCGATGCTTTGGTTGGTTGAAAATCTTGCCTGGAGATTTGTTTGTTGGTCTTCTTTGTTTTCTTGCTAGGAGTTGTAATGGATTTTCAGGTCATGTGCAAAATACTTCTTCATTGAAGTATATAGTTTCTTCCAACAACACAGATTTGGCAAGTGTATCGAATTATGCGGATCACACAAGAATTTTTCTTCCTTGAGGGTGTCGCACTTACCGTGGCTTGAAAAATGGTCTATGATGTTCGTAAATCATGCGAAATATTACTCCATTTGTGAATGTGCCCAGAGGCGGGTAACAGAAATTGTATGGGTGGATAAAATGACATATTATCAATACAAAAGTTTCTATTTCAAAGTTTGTTGAGCTACTTCTGGGTGTGGTAACCGACTTAACAGAAAGCCATGTTCTTTGTCAAAGTTTGTTCGGTTACCTCTGGATGTAGTTACAGACTCCACATATTTGGCGTTACCTCCGAACATTCTAGACCTTTCTGTGGGCCTCCATATCTTCCACTGCTATGACGGAAGATATATTCTGATGCAATCTGCAACATTTGATAAACTTGTCAGACCTGTGTTGATGAGTTCTGCAGCATTTGATACACTTGCCAGACCTTCCCAAAGAAGTCATGTACTTCAACATAATAACATTTTGCAGTTGGGTTGGACGTTCCTTCCAATTTAATGTAATAAAACAAATAAGTTCAACATACAAATATTTAGGTAGGCTTTTCAACCAAACAGATGATCGAATACAGGGAGAATAGCAATGACAACATACTTGAATTTTTTTTTCCGTCCCATAGTTGATGTCACATAAAACGACTCCCTCGACTTTGAATTGGGCCTGAATCGCATTTCTAAGTTGTCTCAGATGTCAATGCTCAGGAACAGTACAAGGAAATCACCTTAAACCCCAAGTTTTCGATGGAAGAGAGAAATTGATACTTGACAAAGAATGGAATATTGAATAACGAGCCAATGGAAGCATGCCATATCTAGTAGAGACAAGCTATTCAAAAAACTAGAATAGATCTAGTTAGAAACACCAATTAAGTCCAAGACTCGAAATTGATATTCAAATTGTTTTTTATGAATAAAGGATTTGATCGTCAAGAAAACTGTCAACAAGCTTCATCAATGTACATATATTTTATTGGTCGACGGCAGGCCAAATCGCAATCATTGTGGCAAATAATCTCAGTTGTATTTTGTAACCCATCTAATTTGAATATAGAATAATTGCGATTTTTTTTTCATGGTGTTTTCCAATCTTTGGTATTGCTTTTCATTTTATTTTGTACCTTTTTTCTGTGTGTGTCGTTAAACATGGACTACAAGATTTTCTTTCTGGTGCCCAGCACTTCAATTTAAATAAAGGCTACTGTGTGAAGAATATTTTTTCATAGGCCATACTTATGTGGCGCCCGCCCTATACTTAAAGAAATAAATTGGAGGACCTGTCCTGCTTTCATTCTTCGGGTCCCATAAATAGAATTAATTAATGACTTACAACAAGGAAACTCTACTATTAACGCCATGTTCCTATTTAATATCTTGCATATATTGCATCTTCTTCTATTTGATAATATATGTGCATATATACTAATATGAGTACTATTGGAATAAATATAAAACTTCCTCTCGGGCAAAACTTAGCCAATTATCTGGCCACCGGGTCCTGGGTTTGCGGTATTGAACAACTATGTTCCCTATTATTTCATATACATCTTGCATCCAGAGAGCTTCCATGGTCTGCAATTTATGCTTTAACTAGTGATAACTCAGCAGGGGTTCCAAAAGCTTGGCATTAATAAAGGAATGGATGAAGCTACCTTAATTGCTTAAATAACACCAAATTTTGATTAAATTTAATTTAATTTAGATATTAATGTTTATGGAAACTCACATTTGCTCCATATTAACCCAACGTTTCAAAGATAGGCTTAGGGGCTATGTCTCTATTTCCCATGACCAAAGCTTGATAATTGAAGAATTGTCCCTAGATTTTTATTAGCATCAAAACTATTTTTTTTATAACTTACCAATTTCTTCTATTGCAAGGATTTTACCATATGAGAATACTAAAAGTGATGATTAATATGTTTATTCAAATATATAAACCCTTGGTAAACAAGGAAATAGCTGCGAAGGAGCTATTTGATTAAATTAAATTAAATTTAGATATTGATGTTTATGGAAAGTCACGTTTTCTCATGTCATTGCAAGGAATACAAGATGAATAGATGATAAGGAGTTTATCTCGTTGAAACCACAATGAAAATTCATGTTTGTTGTTGTGTTATATACATCTTGTAGTCGAAACTTTTGTGGTTTAAACAAAATATGCGAACCGAAGAGCATCCTGCAAATTGGGAGATCATTTGCATTTGAAACAGAAACAATTCATTAATATATATTACTATGAATACTATTCAAATAAATATCAAAACTTTCTTCATTAATACATATTAGTATGAATACTACTGAAATAGATATCAAAACTTCCTCTTGGCCAATACTTAGCCCATTATCTGGCCACTAGGCCCCAGGTTCGCGGTATCCAACTCCTATGTCCCCTATTCCGTCATATACATCTTGCAGCCAAAGAACTTCAGTGATCTACAATTTATTCTTTTACTAGTGAGAACCCAGTAGGGGTTCGAAAACATTGGCATTAATAAATGAAAAAAAAGGGTTTTCGACTGCCAGATACTTATCTCTTTTCCCCTTTTCTTTTTCCCATCCATTATCGCTTTTTGGTTTTATACTTAGTCGTCTTTCTATGATCGCTGGTTGCAGGGTTGGCAGGCTGACATATCTTCATCTCCATCTGTATCTTCACATGACGAATCTGACCGACCATTGTTCCTTTCCATACTTAGTCAATTTCATGGTTGCAGTTGCCGGGTTGGTGCATACGAACTCACATTTTCTTCTTCCCGCCTGTTATCACTTTCTGGATATATACTTAGTCGCCTTTCTATGATATCTGGTTCCAGGGTTGGCGGGCTAACATGTCTTCATCTTCATCTATATCCTCACATGACAAATCCGACCGACCGTTTTTCCTTTCCATACTTAGCCAATTTTATGGCCGCAATTATTGGGTTGGCACTTACAAACTCGATTGTTTATTGTTTTGTTATATGCATATTGCACTCAAAACAACTGTGATCTACAATTCCACCACGGGTTCCTTGTATACATTAACTTCATTCAAAGTATCTGTTGTTGCCTTCCATCCCCACCAACTTCGCGTCCTTCCTGATATACATTAACTATGCTCTTACTAGTGACAACTGGACACACTGGTACAAAACAATTGGTGCCTGCTGCTCCGCCATATACAAATTGACTACTGGACTCCGACATCGTCCCCTCTTACGTGTTACACATTATGCATTAAAATGTTCCAAACTATACAATTTGGTCATCGGGGCCTTGCGTCCTCTGGGGAAACCTTGTCACCCTATTTTGGATCCTCGCGTTGGCGGGTTCACAAAAACTCCAAGTCCTAGTCATTGTTTCCTGTTCTCCCCATCCTTGTACTTCTTTCCGGATATGCAACACCAAAGGTTTAATACTAGAATGACATCATGCAACAAGCATAAAAAAATCGTCATTAATAAGAAAAAGTCAGGACAACCAACCATCCCTACAGAACTTGTCCACAAACAACCCCTGGAGTTCCACAATATACAATTTGTCCGCAGTAATGGATAAAAACTCTTAATTCTCCTCTTTTCTCCCCCTCTATTATCCCTTTGTGGTTTTATATTTAGTCGCATCTATATGAGCACGGTCTCATGGATTCGCAAATTGGCAACTCTTTATCTATATATTCACACCATGAACCCAACTGACCGTGGTCCCTTTCAATAATTAGCCAATTATGTGTTCACCAGGTGCTGGGTTTGCGGTATCCAACACCTATGTCCCCTGTTCCGTCATATACATCTTGCAACCAAAGAAGTTTTGTGATCTGCAATTTATGCCTTTACTAGTGAGAACTCACAAGGGGTTCGAAAGGATTTGCATTAATAAGCGAACAATAGATGTTCTTCTATGAGATACTTAGTCCTTTTTCCCTTGTCTTCTTCCCGTGTATTATCGCTTTCTAGTTATATACTTAGTCTCCTTTCTATGATCGCAGGTTCCAACGTTGGCTTGTTGACATATATTCATCTCCATCTATATTCTCACATGAAAAATCCGACCGACCGATGTTCCTTTTCATACTTAGTCAATTTTATGCCCACGGTTGTTGGGTTGGCGCTTTCGAACTCTGTTGCTTCTTGTTCTGTGATATACATCTTCCACTCAAAATTTACATGATCTACAATTCCACTGTGGACTCCTTAGTCCTTTTCCCTTTTTTTCTTCTCATGTATTATCGGACTATAAAGTATGGACATGAGATTTTATAGAGCATGTACGGATTCCACATTCCATACTTAGCCACTTTTTGAATCGCAGGTTCTCGGGTGAGGGGGCTCAAAATTGGGCCTCCATTGTTCTGTGGCCTACAAATAGAACCCATAATTCCATGATATACAAATTGACAAGCGGACATGCAGGCTATCTGGATCAACATTTCACTTCTATTGTTCTGTGTCCTCCAAACAACGCTCGCAGTTCTACGATATAAAAATTGACAGACTGACTCCAAGGCTGTCGGGGTCAAGATTGCCATTGTTTACGGATGGTAATCCCTATCAACTATCTAAAAATATCTAAAAACATTATTTTCAATACTAAATTAGCTCTTACTAGTGACAATTGGACASACTAGTACGAAACAGTTGGCATCACACCCTCCGCAATATACAAATTGACTACCGGATTCCAACATCGTCCACTCTTCTGTGTTACATATTATGCATTCAAATGTTCTGAGCAATACAATTTGAAAGTTGGGGCCTCACGTCTTCTGGAGAGACCTTGTCAGCCTGTTTTGGATYCTCCTATTTCCGGGTTCACGAAATTTCCAATTCTTGGATACTGTTTCGGGTTGGCACTTTCGAACTCTACTGGTTCTTGTTCCGTCATATACATCTTGCACTCGAAATTTCCATTCTCTACAATTCAACCGCTCACTCAGCCCTTTTTCCCTTTTCTTCTTCTCGTGTGTTATCGCCTTCTGGCTATATACTTTGTCGCCTTTCTATGATGGTTCCAA
This sequence comes from Picea mariana, assembly GCA_032191745.1. Classification (NCBI taxonomy): domain Eukaryota; kingdom Viridiplantae; phylum Streptophyta; class Pinopsida; order Pinales; family Pinaceae; genus Picea; species Picea mariana. Next base: position 197,001 of record JASDQU010103172.1, on the reverse strand, counting down.
CGTTGGCAGGCTGACATATCTTCATTTCCATCTATATCCTCACATAATGAATCCGATTGACCGCTGTTCCTTTCCATACTTAGCCAATTTTATGGTCGCGCTTGTCGGTTTGGCACTTTCAAACTCTGTTGCTTCTTGTTCTATGATATACATCTTAAACTCAAAACTGTTGTCATCTATAATTCAACCGTGGACTCCTCAAACTCGCAAGCTTCATTCTACCACGGTTCACAAATGTTTCAAAGTATCTATTGTTGCCTTCCATCCCCACTAACCTCCTGTCGTTCCTCATATACATTGTTTGTGCTCTTACTAGTGACAACTGAACACAATGGTACGAAACAGTTCGCATCCGCCCCCCCGCAATATACAAATTGACTACCGGGTTCACATCTTGTACTCAAAATTTTTGTGATCTACAATTCCACCACGGACTCCTTAGTCCTTTTTCCCTTTTCTTCTTCCTGTGTATTATGACTTTCTGGTTATATACTTAGTCTCCTTTCTATGACTATGGGTTCCAACATTGGTGGGATGACATATATTTATCTCCATCTATATAATCACATGACGAATCCGGCCGACTGTTTTTGCTTTCCATAGTTATCCAATTTTATGGTCGCGGTTTTCGGGTTGGTGGTTTTGAACTTTGCTGCTTCTTGTTCCGTAATGTACATCATGCACTCAAAACTTCTGTGATCTACAATTCCACCGTCGAATCCTTGAACTCACAAGATTCACTCTACCACAGTTGACAAATGTTTCAAAGTATCTATCGATGCCTTCCATCCCCACTAACTTCTTGTCGTTCCTAATATACATTGGTTATTCTCTTACTAGTGACTCTTACTAGTGACAATCGCACACACTGATACGAAACAGTTGGCATCTGGCCCTCCATAATATACAAATTGAATATCAGGTTCCGACATTGTACCCTCTTTCGTGTTACAGATTATGCATTCAAATGTTCTGAACGATACAATTTGACCGTCGGGACCTCATGTCTTCTGGGGAGACCTTGTCAGCCTATTTTGGATCCTCGTCTTGACAGGCTCACGAAATATTCAATTCTTAGTCAATGTTTTGGGTTGGTGCATTCGAACTCTGTTGCTTCTTTTTCCGTGATATACATATTGAACTCAAAATTTCCATGATTTACAATTCCACCGTGGATTCCTTAGTCCTTTTATGTTTCCCATGTATTATCACTTTGTGGTTGTATACTTAGTCACTTTTCTATGATCACGGGTTCCAGCGTTGGCGGGCTGACATATTTTCATCTCCATCTATATCCTCACATGACGAATCTGATCGACCATTTTTCCTTTCCATACTTAGCCAAATTGATGGTTGCGGTTGCCAGGTTGGCGCTTTCGAACTCTACTGCTTCTTGTTTTGTGCTATACATCGTGCACTCAAAACGTCCGTGATCTACAATTCCACCACAGACTCCTCAGACTCGCAAGCTTCACTCTACCACGGCTCACAAATGTTTCAAAGTATTTGTCGGTGCCTTCCATCCCCACTAACTTCCTATCCTTCCTGATATACATTAGTTATGCTCTTACTAGTGATATACAAATTGCCCTCTGGACTGTCCTATCATGCCCTCTTCGGTGTTACGCGTATTGCACTCAAAAAAGTTCTGAGACGTGCAATTTGACCCTCAGGCCCTCATCTCCAATGGTTGTACCTTGTAACCCTATTTTGAAACTTATTTTTACCGTACCCACGACCTCCGTACTTTCTTAGTATGCAATTAGAAACCTTTCATGGTAACAGTTGACCATGCAGGAACCATCAACATTGTCATTAATGAGCGAAACTAAGGAGATCTCCCATTGTTACGCATTAAACCAAGATCTATGGAGAGTTATATTGTCCCTTCTGATTGTTCATCTCAAACACGCATCATCATGTTGGCCCGCTCAAGAAATCTACAATTCTTAATCTCTCATTGTCGTATCCTCCATGTTCGCATTTCTATGTATGCAATTACTAGTGTTTAATGTTAACAACGCATCATGCAACAACCATCCAAATTGTCATTAATGAACGGAAGTCTTGAGGAGATCTCCCATTCACACGCATTGGACCAAGATTTGTGCAGGGTTATATCTTTTCATTTCATTCATCATCTAGAGCAAACAAACGTTCTTGTAGACTTATGGAAGTAGGTCGACAACAGTTTTGTGGAGATACAGTAAATATCTTCAGACATCAGGACTAGAACTTCTAGTGGTCCAGGGAATACTTTTACTATTCATCCCATTCCACCCAGAATGAAGTGATTTGGACCTCTGGAATCGCTCGTGTAGGCTGCATCCCTGAGGTTTTTGACTGTAAGGAGGTGGTTTCTTGGTGCGCCGAAAAATATATTCCAAGCTAAAGAATTATTCCACTGCGCGACCATTATCTTATTTCTTTGTCACCTCGGGTCTTCCACAAGATGTTAAAATTGTCGGAGCCAACATTGACTTTCAGAGGACAAGACTGCAAGTAGTTCCTAGAAAAAAATGATAACGGGTTGGACATCTTATCCGAGTTCCTCGAAGACCCGACAATAGTTCCTGAAGATATCACAAAGTTGCAGGTAAGTTCCTTTAGAAATCCATTCCGGGAAATTGCTTGGTTGTTTACAAGAATAACGGGACAGGCATCCACGGAAAGCATTTCCCATATAATTATTTATATTTTGTACTTCACAGTGAGGGAACAATTCATTTTCGACTGGGGGAAGATAATTTCCATTGAGATCTGTTCCCAGTTGTCATGATTCAAAGAATCAAATAAATTTTATATGTCATCCTACTTGATTTTCACAATAGTGCATTGTTGTCTGTTTCCAAAACTTTCTCTTTCTAATAAAATTAATTGTGGATTCGACCAAGTAACATTCTGGTACCAGACCCTATGGAGGCACAAGGCCTCCCATTGTTTTTATGAATTTTTTAATGTCTTTGTCTCAGTTTTCAAAGATTTATTGTTAGGGAAGGATGCTTCGCAGATGTCTGGCTAGGAAACCAAGTTTTTGAATAGGAAGGGCACACTTGAACAAAAGGAAAATCACATTGTACTAATGGTATTTGGGTCTAAGGAAAATCCTGCTTTCCTTCCATGCCACATCATGGAAAATATGTTTGTTGCATAAATAGCAAGGCAATACAACCATTGGTTGCATTTTTTCCATGACAAGAAAAAAAAATAGTTCATTCCTCTGCCCTGGAAAGTCGAAGACTTCATGTGCAGAAACTTCAAAAAGATTGACGGATATGATGGCCATTTCAAGAAATTGAACCTAATGTATGTTGAAAGGCTAAAAGGGTTCGACCCTAATGGGATTTTTCGAGAACATTTACTAGCAGTTGGCTTTAACATCTCTTTTATCCATAGACACCTAACCGAAGACAGGGACAGTGACGACAACAATATTTCTTCTGGCGATTGCGACGCAGAGACATTGCAAATCGCGACTGAATTGTAAGTACAACAGGGAAAAGTAACAGGTGAGAAGAGTGCCCAGTCCCCCGCCGGCGCTCCCAAGAGCACAACATCATGGAGCATCGCCTTAGTGGCCCAACCCATTAATAAATCAACCCAGAAATATTCGAATGGAGGAGGAGATAAGAACCCTCCTCACATAAAAATTGATAGTTCTCACAAAATTCCACTAACGAAGAAGAGAAAAAATAATGCAGGGCACGCGGATGAACCTGGAATTGAAAGTGAACAGGTGCAACTTGAAATTGAAACTGATAACATGCACAAAATTGGGTCATCCACAGTGGAAATAGCTGAGACCGAAATTTTTTACGAAGATGAATCTTTCATATTCCAGAGCATTGTTTTTGACAACTAGTCTAAAAGTATGGTCATTGAAAAGAGAGATGTAACAAACAGGAAAGGAAAATATTGCATAGAGATTAACTTTAGGGAAATGTGGTCGACCCAAATCTCCCTATTTCACCAAGTAACCGGTGATGCTCTTCATGATTCCATTGGAGGAATTGAAGCGGAAAATTCCAGACTGAAAGACCACGTCAATGAATTTGAGTAGGCTTTCATTGCCACCCCATAATTTGCCAGTCCTTTAGAAAAACATGTGCCTGGTACCACTACAGCAAAGATGAAAGTATCCTCTACCCTCCTTGCATTCTCTAGAGCCCTTGTATAGAATAACATCAAGAAAATAATGCAACTAGTTACTATAGCCTGGGAAACATCGCAAAATTTAGTTTCATTCCGAAAGAAGGTAAATGATTTGCTCGAACATTTGGAGGGGAATTTAAAAAATTATCAGCATTTCATTGAATAGGTGTTGACCCCTTTTTCCAACCATGCCATCAACACATTGTAATTGAAAATAAGACAAGAGAAACTCCCCTCCCCAAAGCGAACCGAAAATGTAAAAGCATGCTGGCAAAATAAAGTTAAGAACCTGGAGCTCATTGTTGAATCATGTAAACAATTCGTATTAGAAAAGGAATATTTATTCACAAGCTTGATCCAAATAGACTTAGCCAGAAGTACGAACGAGGTTCAAGACCCAAACTTAATTCTCAAATCCTTGTCAATGACCAAAGAAGCCTTCCATGAACAACTTGATATTTTAAAGGGGTTGTCTTTCAAATTTTTTTATGGCATAGTTGAACATCATCTACATGAGATAGAGCGTTGGGTATTGGACCATGCGGCACACAATGAAGAAATTGAATAGAGTCGGCATAGTATTCCAATGGATATAAGGAATTTAGAAAACAACCTTTACGACATACAAATCCGGGATGAAATCAACATGGACCCCATGAGAAGCTACATCGAAGAATGGTTCCAACCTAAAATGGACAACCTCGTGTAGGAAGGTAAACAACCGGTCGACACGATTCCACTGACCATCGACAACGAAAACAAAAATGCATCAGCTTCATAGTAAGTCTATACTGGCATCTTGTTTTATTTATCAATCTAGTTTAAGTCTATATTGTCATCTTGTTCTCTTTATCAATCTAGTTATTACCTCTTTAAATAGAAAATTATAACCAAACACTCATAGCTTCCAATTTCTTCTTTTCAGGTCTTCCTCTCTACCGTCACGCACTTCTTTTTTTGACATTCCTGATTCTTGTACTTATTTATTTTTATGGTCCGCGAGAGCCCCAATCCCAGTCTATATGACAAATGCATTTAAATTTCCAGAAATATGTAACAAACATTATTATTTTTTGATAAATTTCAAAGAAAAATGATTTGGGAATGCCTTTATTGTATGCTAAATTTTGGGTGTCCAGGAAACTTTGTTGTTTGTTTCAAAGAAAACTAATTCGGGAATGCTAAATTTTTTGTGTCCAGGAACCTTTGTTGATGTAACAGACATAAATTTTCATCAAGGGAAACATCTTCATCAAACGGCCATGCAACCCCCTTCAAGGTGCATGTAAATTTTGATATTCCATTATTTGAAGAACGGATAGATGCAAATGTTGTAGATAAATGATTGAATCTGCTTGAAGGATATTTTCCAGTCCACAATTTTTCCGATAGGGAAAATATCACTTTTTCACTCCTCGAGGTCGTTCCCCATGTTAAATACTGGTGGGATACTTACTCCGAGAAAAGGGTCGTGGAGGAATCTACAATGTTTTTGGTGGCCCCTACATGGGATTCCTTCTGGGATGCCATTAAAGAACAATACTACCCTGTTGGAAGCTACAAGGACCAGTACACCAGATGGACCACCCTAAGTCAAGAAAGGGACCAAACAATACCAAATTTCACCAATATTTTCCATACCCTATGCACCAAATTGGGTATCAAAGACTTTGAGTGTCATCTTATGCTCAAATACCATGGTTGTTTGCATAGATACATTCAAATAGAAATGGAGTTCTTAGACATCGCCTCATTGGTCATGACTTATAGATACGTTGTCAAGTTCGAGCATAAATTTAAGCAGAAACGATGAGAGTTTGGATCTGCAAACCCCTCACAGCCGAAATAGGGCAAAGGCAACCCCAACCCACACAAAAAAGAACCAAGTTGAGATGGATGCCCTCAGGAAAACTAGTCCAAGGCACGCAACATAAGAAGGGAAATGAGAAGGCAAAGAAGGACACAGGAAAATGGTGTGAGTACCATAAAAGTCCTTGGCACAACATCGACGAATGGCACTCCAAGAAGTCCCTCATGGTCGAGCTGAAGGCTTTTGAGTCGGAGGTCGATTCTTATTTCGAGTCGAATCCCAAAGGAGGGAAGCATATTATCAATGTTGAACCCACTACCACTGTCGCTACCACCAAAGTCTAGCCAAGCGAACCAAAATAACCAGAGGAAGGGGAACTCCTTTTTCACTCGCAGATGTGGGTCACGGGGGCTCTGATTCATTTCATTGTTGACAATGGTAGTTAGAAGAACCTGATTTCAGTAGAGTTCGTCAAACAGTTGGACCTGCCAAAGACACCAGACCCGCAGCCCTACACCATCAGCTGGCTTCTCCAAGGAAGAGATCATCGTGCTAGCCAACAGTTTTGTCTTCCCTATGGCATCAAGCTTTTCAAAGATGAGGTACTATGTGATATTGCTCCCCTTGAAGTTTTTGATTTTTTTTTAGGACAACCATATTTGTGGAAGTGTCATGCTATGTATGAGTCTATATCCCATAGGGTTATTACTACTTTGGGTAGACAATTGTACAGGATCCGAGAGGTAGCACTACCTACTGCTATTTATTTAATCTCTGGTAAGCAATGCAGTAAGGTCATTTCACAGATTGGGAAGTTCATCTCTTTTTTAATCCATGTTCACAGTAAGTAGAAGGTCGTCGCCACATCTGTGGCCTCTACACAGTGCCTCTCTTTGCAGCAGAAGCAAGTGGATGGGATCTTGGAAGAATACAGAGAAATATTTTCCTCACCTATAGGGGTACTGACACACTACCAAGTCAAGCATCCAATTGATCTGACCCCCGACGCGCCTATACCTAATGGACAAGTCTATCGGCACTCGCTGATGGGAAATGAATAAATAAAGTGTTAGATCCAAGAGCTTCTTCAAAAGGGGCACATCAGGCCCAACTCCTCCCCTTGCGAAAGCCCAATTGTACTGGTGTAGAAGAAGGACAGGACTTGCCGACTATGCATTGATTATAGAGCCTTAAAGAAAATCACAATCAAGAACCACTACCCCATTCCCAGGATTTATGACTTTCTTGGCCAACTCAAGGGGGAAATTTCATTCAACAAGATTGACCTAAAGTATGGTTACAACCAGGTTTCCATTGAGCCAACTGATGTATGGAAGACAACCTTCAAGTCTAAAGAAGGTCTCTACGAATGGCTAGTCATGCCCTTTGGCTTAACAAATGCATCAACCACTTTCATGAGGTTGATGGATGATGTATTAAGACCCTTCACCAACTCCTTTGTGGTAGTATGTTTGGATGACATCCTCATCTTTAGAAGAATTTGGGAGGAGCACATTCGGCATATTCAGCAGGGTTCGAGCACTCTGTAGCACAAGCTTTATGCCAACTTGGAAAAATTATCTTTTGGCATGAACAGGGTCCAATACTTGGGCTACATTGTTGATGAGCATGGGGTACATGTTGATCCAACTAAGATCCAATTCATCTGAGACTGTCTATCCCCGACCACATTGATCGAGCTTAGGATCTTTCTCGGACTAGCCAACTTCTACCAACGGTTCATGTTGGGATTCTCCCATATTGCATGGGCCCTCATCCAGGTGACCAAGGGTGGTGGCAGGGCCAATTTCATGTGGGGGAAGGAGCATCAACGAGCATTTGATGATCTGAAGCATCGCTTGTGCTCAACTCCAGTACTCTCCTTTCCTGATCTGCAACAACCATTCAATATTGAGACTAATGCATCTGACTATGCTATGGGAACAATTCTCACTCAACAAGGGAATTCGATGGCATACCATAGTGAGACACTCTCTGATATTTTCTAGAAATACCCCACCTATGACAAGGAAATGTATTCTATTATACAAGCCTACCATCAATGAAAACATTACATTTTGGGGAAAGAGATGATCACACACACTGATCACAATCCTTTGTAGTTCATACAGACATAGGGGAAATTGTAGAACAACTTCCATTAGAAGTGGTCCACCTACCTGCAACAATTTCATATCAACATCAAGTATAAAACAGGTATCTCCAATCATGTCGCTCATTGCCTCAGTCGGCCTCCTTTGGCTGCACTCACCATTGTGCTCCATTCATGTGGACATGAAGCATCTGAGTGGCCCCAACTTTATTAGCAATATTCAAACTTCGCCACCACATATCAGTTCTTGGGTATAGGTGCAACTATCACTGATATTCACATTCAAGACAGACTCTTATGCCACATGGGCATCTCTGTGTTCCTACAAGTGAGTGTGCAAAGTGTTATCACATAAACTTGTCAAAGCCTTAGGGGTTTGTGGTTTCTACCTAAGTCTATATTTTTCCCTATCGATCCTCCTTTTACAGACTGATCGTAAGGTTTTTTCCTTTAGGCTTATAGTTTTCTTCTTTGTGCCTATCTGAGAGGTATCAACCCTAAGCCTTTCTGTATTCTCTATGGTCGATCACTTCTCTCTCTTTACCTTTGTCACTGATCCTTTTTCCTTCCTAAGCCCCCAGTCAATCATCCAAGTATTCATTTATAGAGACAACAACCATAAGCACAAGCGTAGCACTTAGAGCGGTCTAATATGGACTCAAATCAAGCGAGTGAGCAAGCTCAGCTTTCAATGGCGAAGATCCATCATGGTAATCAGATCGATGACCATCGGGTGATCGGGATCATAGAGTTGCACGAAGTATAGCGTCAGAGCGGTCTAATATGGACCCAAATCAAGCAAGCGAGCAAGATCAGCTTTCAACGGCGGAGATCCATCAAGGTAATCAGATCAACGACCATCGGGTGATAGGGATCATAGAGTTGCACGAAGTATAGCGTGAAAGTTCTGAAATCGCGAGGCCAATCATAGCCGTTGATCCTGGGAAGGACACGTGGCACAAGATCAACATTTCGCTAACTCACAGAGTGGAGCAGTCAAAAGGTAGATTCATGAGGATTCACGAAATGTGAAATCATGAAATGATCTGAGTCGTTCATTTCAGAAGGACACGTGGTGCACAATTAGCAATTTTGTGGTTTTGTGAGAGGCAGCGGTCAAAGAGAAGAGTCTTTAGAACTCGTTGAATGCAAAATAGCAAAAAGATCACAGTCATTGATCAAAGGAGAGATCTGGATCGTCGAAATTCATGTCTAGGCGCACAGGTACAAGTGTGTGAAGGGAGATCTAGACCATTGAGACAAAGGTAGATCAGGGTCGTCCGATGCAAGGGGACACGTGTCGCTTGATCCAAGCAATCACGATTTTGCGACTCAGAGATTTCAGCATGGAACACAGTGAAAACTCACAAAACGCAAAGTCGTGAAATGATCTGATCCATCCAACTAGGGGAGCACGTGGCAGCAGATAAGAGAAATCACAATTTCATGTTTCAGAGGTTTCAACATGGAGCAAGGCGCGAAGCCCTGAGTCCCGAAATGTCAATGTTAATCAGGGTCATGCGATGTAAAGGGACGCATGCCATCCAATCCATTGATCTAAAGTGCCAGAGTTGGGCCATTGATAAGGAAGCCTCATCTCAGATCACAAGATCAATGGTCACGCTCCATTGCAGGGTCAAAAGGTGCGCACGTTTTAAAATTTCAAGGGCGTGCCGCAATCAGAACTGTGTTTTTTGGAAAAGGACGCATGGAGATTCATGGTGAATTGCAGGGACAAAAGAAGTTTTCTTTCAAACCACCCTTGGTCGCGCTCGCAATCACACAATTGCGTAGGGTCACGAACCTAGGTCACATTGAATATGGGGTGATGGAAAGGAGCCGCGCAAAAGGCAGAAGCACCCGAGTTGTTCATAGAGAAAGATTTGCGTGGCCTCGAGGCACCATAATTGACTTGAAGGAGTCGTGAGCTTTCCTGGAACGTTCAGGAGTGTCAGGTATTTTCCCGCTCCCGATGAAAGTAGTTAGTGAAAGTAGAGGGGTGGTTGGAACCTCATTTCATTCCATAAATGGAAAGCATGGAAGAATTGGACATGGAGACAGACTGTCAACCCAAATTTCCAATGTCAGCAGATTTTCCTGCAAAGCCCATACTGATTTGATCTTGCGTCTGACAAAAGAATGCAAGTACAACTTGACAGAAGAAAATATAGACGCTAAGCCTTAAATGCAGTGACCAGAGCACGCTCCTAGTGGGAGCTAGTAGTTCTGAGTATAAATAGTTAGTTTTGATATTTTGTTATGGTCGACGGTTGAGCTAGGCTCCCGTATTGTAAATTTTTAATGAAGCTATGGTTCTTCTGGTTATGTATCTGTATTTGAGACTTCTTGTTTAATGTAAGTCGGCTTCTTTTTATATCTTTGTAAACAGATGTGTTATAACACTCGGGCATGGAGGATCCAGTCGAGGGTAGTTATGTTTTTGTGATGTAGGTTTGATCACAGTGACATCGCAACCAATTTTAATCAGTTTATGTGTTGTTTTTTCCCTCCAACGTTGAATGACTCGGGCATGGATGATCCAGTCGAGTTGTTGTTATTGAATTGTGATGTATGTTTGATTTCAGTTTAGTGATAATTTCATTCAGTTTCTTAAAACTCTGAACCAAGAGGATCTTGTCTTCTGAGTTTTTCCTCTTTAGGCTGCTAGTAGACCAGATGTCAATAGCAGACCTCTTCACTCTCCTCAAGTTCTTCCCCCTACTCACTTTTATTACAAATTACTCACTGATGTTAGATCAAGACCTCATCTGCTTATGCATACCAACCCAGTTTTCTGAGTTAAAGCGACATAATCCTAAGGCTACGTCCATTAGACCACCCTTAAAATTATTCATTGTGACATGTAAATTGATGGGTACTGGGCTTACCTCTACCGCAATCCAAAGGTGACTTCCAGTGCTAACATTTCTGGTGTCGTTTCCAGGGACGAATTGGAGATTTTCCCTTGGTAGAACGACAACGAAATTATGATTCTGAAGGTGCATCAGAAATCATAACCTTTGAAGATTGTGCTTGAACTTGGTGACTCCACTGAGGTGACTCCACCGTCTCAACTCCATTGTTTCAGTGTGGCTGCTTCTGGATACACATGTTAGCCCTTGGGAGAACACAATGATCAGATATGGTATTTGATGGTGAAAAAAGGCCAGACACAGTGCTACTTCATATCATTCACCTGGGGACTCCATGGTTAAAAGATCAACTGATGACTCCACTGGTTCGAGATGAAAAAAATCTTGGCTCAGAGGTTTGCTCCTTTTAATTTCTCTGTTGTTCCTGGTTTTCCAATTGTTGTTCCTACTATGAATCAGTGGGTTGATTGTTTTCCCATATTTAGAGAACACGGAAATAACAACCCTGTCGAGCATCTTTGTGAGTTTCATGAACTCATGCATCAGTGGGAGATACATCATGAGGATGTATTAATGAATATTTTCATGTTCTTATTAGATGGGGATGCTCGTGAGTGGTATCAATCCTTTCCCCCTGCTAGCATCTCCTCCCTGAGAGAGTTTCATGCAACTTTCAATACTCAATGTCAAAAGTTTTATTCCTTTGAGTTAATTCGTCATAGATGTTGTGAGGAATATAGAGATGGTGTTCAGGACATAGTTCGTTCTTGTGAAATCTGTGAGAATGGAGGATATACCTCAGAGGAGTTGCTAGACCTGGTAAAATATTTTTCTGCAAGAATAGAGGGATTGGAGGCAAATTTCACTTGTTTCTCTTATGAAGAAAATGCAGAGGATATTCTGGTCCTTGAAACAGATGTTCTTGGCAGCCCTGCTTATGATGAAGAAGTGATGTCGGATACTGACCAAGAACAAACAACTTTTGACACATATCCCAGTGAAGACGACGAAGAGTGGAAATTTTCCATGGTTCATGTTTATAGTGATTGTGAAACTGATCCTAGGGAGAGCCATGAAGGAGAAAATGAGGTGTCACATCTCTCGACTATCTTGGCTCAGAGCTTTTCCCCTTTCAATTTCTCATCCATATTTGGTTATCCACATCCAGTGCCGGCTATAAACGAATGGGATGATTATCTTCTGAGATTCAGAGGAAGCAAGCATGACCATCCTGGTGAGCACTTATTAAAATTTCATGTATGCATGCTTGAACATGGCTTCTTTCACGAGGATGTCTAGATCAATATGTTTAGTTTTTCTTTATAAGAATATGCTCTTCAATGGTGTCTATCTCTCCCTATTGCTAGTATCCATTCTTTGAAGGATTTTCAATATGCTTTTAATTTGTATTACATGAAGATTTACCCGGCTCATCTTATTTTTTATGACTGTTGTAAGAGGTTTGCACTCCAAATCCTGCAGACGATAGAGTGTTCCTCATGTGATGAGTCTGATGAAGATTTGATTGAGAGAGAAAGCAAGGATGAAAGGGAGTGTTTTGTAAATACAGATGAAAAGTTTTCTCTCTCTATTTCCCAAGAAGAATTCCTTCTAGATATGATTGATGATAGCTCTGATGATGGCATAACTATGGATGCATTATTTTCCGCCCATAGTACACCTATTGTCTTAGATTTAAAAGAATAATTGGTTGAAGAAAAGAATCAAGATATTGCTCTTTCCTCCTTGCAAGATAAAAGACTTATGCGCTCACCTACCCCTAAAGAGTATTCAGGATAAGAAAGCATAGGTTTCCAATCTTCTTATGAAAGAAAAATCTCCTACCAAGAACAACATGATAGAGAGAAAGAGCCATACTGGATATACATGAAGAGACTTCTTTCTCTCATCTAGCAGATGTTATCGGAGTAGAAAAAGGAGAAATGGAGGAGCTAAAGGTGCAGTCTATCTCCTATCTTGAACCTACAAATGAGCAAGTATCACCTAGGAGCAGTCGACCCACATCAGTCCTCTACCCACCTATACACTCTAAGAACATCGAACGACGGGTGAGAAACAAGGAAGTGCAGGAAGTAATTTTTTACCAATTGAGCTTTCCTGATTATAAATTTTGTGACCCCGTGGGGTTGTATATGGATCTGTGTTTTCCAAAATCACTGGAGCCTA